>JAPSGF010000005.1:28675248-28804827 GCA_035772895.1 Perdix hodgsoniae | reverse complement strand
TTATTATTATTATTATTATTATTATTATTATTATTATTATTATTATTATTATTATTTATGATTACATTCCCTTATCATATATGATTTTGCATGTAATTCAGGCAGTATTTTTTTTTCTTTTGGACCAGATCTTACATGTTGATCTTGCAAAGTGATCTGATAACAAGGGAGAGTCTCACCAAAGTTCAATGTTATCTAATAAGCTTTAAGTTAGAGATACCCACTTCTGGTTTTAACTATTATATGGTTAAAAGAAATCTGTCGGAACTACTTTTTTGCTAATGGAAAATTGCCCTTCAACCTGACATGTTATTTGGCAAATTCCAGAGGAAAAAAAACATTTCCTGTGATCCGTATTAAGTTATGCTTTTCTCAAGCAAGCCTTGGTAGTAAGGAACAGACAAAACAGTAAAAGGATGCAGTAAAATTTGATAGATTTGAAGATACCAGTGTGTGACTTAATTAGTAGACCTGTTGCCTTGTCAAGGGGAAATCCTGCCCAGTAGAGATTCCTGGAATAAATCCATATTTTAATGATTTTTAAAAGATTAGTATCACATCCTGTACACAGTCTGCAAAGGAACTGCTATCACTATCACCTCTGTCTTTCTGGGAAATGCAGGACTGGGGAAACTTTTCCTTCATGCACGTGGATCAGCATAAAGGAATCCCAGGTGCTGTTGCAGTTGCCATCTGAATGGAGCAACACAGTTCTTTTCTGTTTTTTAATGGCACCAAAAGTTTAGGATCCTCTGATCTGTGACACCAAACTATAAAGTCTGAGCTCATCTCTTGGCTGGAGTTCAAGGTTTATGTGAGAATTTGGGCTGGCTGTTTTCTTCAGTCCTTTTGCTTCTTCCATTCTATTGAAAGCTTTTCAAAGTGGGAGCAGCCTCTCACTGCACGGATATTGAGTACCTAGTACTAACTAGTGTATGCAAGTGATATTGGGATCTTCAATGGAAAAACATGAATCCTGTTTCCTGTACATTTTCTCTTACCTTGCCAGACAATCTTGGTGTGTCTTCAGGCTGGGAGAGCTCAGGGTACACATTTGTTATAAACCACTGGAAACTTCTACAACCCAGTCTCTTCTGTAGCTGAAGACGCTCACTGCAGTCTGGCTTCTCTGCCTTAATGGAGAAAGCACAGGGCAAAAAAGCATACTGCTCTGTTTGCTAGAAATGAAAATGACTGTATAGCAGTTATTTCTACCACTTCTTCTATCCTGCATGATACATATCTCTCAAGATTAGGCAAAAGAGGAGGACCAGCTGTACTCTTTCTCCAGCTTTGTGTTTCAGAAGTAGCACATGCTGTGAAAATAGGTATTTCCTTTAAAATTGTTGTTATCCTGCAAGATACATCAGGCTTCATCATATTCTTAATTTAAAATATGTGGATCAAGTTTGATACTTTTTGCACTGAAATCAGGGGGATTAAGATTGTCATTCAATACAGAATTTATCCCAAAAGTTAAAAAAAAACATCTCAGTCCTTTGTTATCAGAGAATTTAAGGATAGAATTTGGACTAACATGAAGCTAATCAAATAATTGTCTGGTGGTTGCTAAATGGAGTTGGTAAATATGTTTTGTGACTGTAAAGGCATAAAAACTTTGCAGATTTATGTATTTTCTTAAGTTGCATACACAATCTTAGTAGCACCTCTGTTCTGAAAAAAGGCAGCTACCGTCAACCCTTGCTGCAGCTATGGGCATCATCACTGCCAGGGACTGAGGGTCTGAGTATCTGAGGGCATTTAGCACCTGAAGATGACCACCAGGATTCCGAAAACCTCCTAAGTAGGTAAGTGTCTAAACTGTAGATATAAAAGCACACAAAACACTTTCCTAAATCTCTCAGCACCCAAATACTACAAGAAGTCCTGCCACCTTTAAGAGTCTTTCTCCTCTTTCTTTCCAGCAGTAGATTTCCCCTTTCACATTTTTACACTTGGGAAATGTAATTTGAGATTCGAGGACAGCAGTGTGGTTTCCTATGTCAGAAATTAGAATTGGGAACATAAGAAAAGAATTGCTTGTAAATAACTTTCCTTAGCTCAGCCATTTCTCAGCAGCCTTAAAGAAGTAAAAAGGCCTTTGCTACACGCTTGAAAATCAGGGACAAACAAAAGGCCTTGGAGATGAAGAGAGAAGTATCAGTTTGTAAAGGTGTGTATCAATAAGCCCATGTAAGCTGCACTAGCAAATCTCAACACTTGCAATATGCTAAGGAGAACCTCATCATTTAAAGTCAGACCTGCATTCAATAAGCAAATCAACAAAGTTCAGCAATTCAGCACCTCACAAACCTGCCACCAAGAGGTTTCCTTGTAACAGGGAAATAGAGGAATAAAATACTTCCTCTAAAAAGAGATGTTTCTCCAGAGGCTGCTTTAGCTGAAGAAGGTGATGGCAGTTAATCTCATTTTGTTGTGCTAGTTACAGTGTGCATTTGATGCTGAATAAGGGGTGTAAATAATCTAGAGAGACTCATTAGCTCTGTAAACCAGTCTGAAAGGAAACTGTGCTTGTAAATAAATGGAACACACACACAAAAAAAAAAAAAGAAAAGAAATGAAAAAGAGACTGTGGCTGAAACCACGGAGAGCTGCAGAGAGCCTTATTCATCTGTATTAATACTTACACCACAGGCATCCTGTGCGAGATGTAATTTTGACCATAAAATGGGAAGACTTATTAAGCTGTCTAAATGGGGCTCATTTTTTATTTCCAGAGTCAGGCAGTTCTGTTTCAAGGCTCGCAGTGGCCCATAGGTGGCTCTGCTCAGCCTTGCCGCGCAATCAATCCCTCAGGGCTCTCTGCAGCCCTGGCAGCAGCGCAGCAGTAATGTCACTGCTTGCTTGTGTCTTGAACAGCATCTTGCCGTACTGACAGGCTGATGGTATTGGCTATGAAGGAAAGGAATGGAGAAAAAGGTCTTTTATGTTCTGGTATTCTGAACATGGAGATCATACAATTGGTCGTTTGAAGGAGCATCATACTTAGGAGTGTTAAAAATACCCTGACTAGAATAAACTCTCAGGCAAAAGGTCATGGTACTCATAGGTAGTAAATGAAATCATTGATGGCTGTAGTTTTTAGCTCAGAAAATTGCTTCTGAGTTGATAAGAATGGCTTTCAGGAAGTAGTTAAATGATATATATCATCTTAGAAGACCTGGTTTACTGTCCTCCTTTCTGTTAAATGGCTTGAAGCCTTGTGAGTCAGATGATGAAACTCTGACCAGTGGAGTTAAAAACTACTGCACAGACACGGAGGGAGAAGCCTTTTTAGAAAGTGAAAACAGAATTAAAAATTGAATGTGTGTCTTGGGCTCAAGCATGAGCACAGGAGCCAGACTGAAGGGGCAGACCCACTGGTGAAGCCTAATGAAGTCACACTAGGTGGCAGGAGAAAAGCCCCACTGGCACGTGGCTTTCCTCTCCCCACTGTGATGCAGCCACTGCTGGATCTGCAGCAAAGACGTGAAGGGCTGAAATGCAGAGTGAAGCTAAATGGGAAACTTACTGGGATACTTTGCATGGCACTGACCCATGCTTTGCCCAGGTGTTTTCAAGCAGTCTTCTCCTGAAAAGCATGGCATTGCTCAAAGACACTTTTTTAAAGTTATTATTCAAAACTGCTCACAGGTTTGTCCATCTCCTTGTAGACGAGGATACCAGTACAAGAAAAGGTTTGGAACCCTTTTCCATTCTGGAAAACTGCTGCAACATTAAAAGCTTTACTGCCATCGCTCCTAATACAGCATCCAGCAGTTTATAATACAAGGCATATGCGTCTCCTGATTGACCATGATCTGCATTTTAAGCCACATACAGTGGCTTAAAAACAAGCATGGCCTTTCTTTTGTTGTTGGGTGGTATGTAGGTGGTATATGGTTCAAGTGTGGCTGCATGCAAGGCTACTGGGAACCCAAATATCTGGAGGCTGCACTGCTGGCTCTGTGATGCTTAATTATAAAGTAACTTGAAAAAAACTAATGGTGAGATCTAACCTCCCCAGATACAGACAGTTGCTTCTATCAGTTTGGGAAGAAATCAGTTTTTTTTCTAGAGCACTAGATCACTCACATGTATTATCTTAGAGTAGTAGAGACACCAGAGTTTGCCACACGCCAATGAATATGACTTGAATCACATACTAGATGCCTTCAACAATGAAGAATGAATCCTTCAAAAAAATCTTTCAAGCACACAGTGGAGCTAGGCTCTACTTTGGATGACTTATCAAATATGCTGTCATTGGTGGAAAACCAAACCACAACTTGCTGGGCGGCCTGAAGAAGGAGTCATTTGGAGACAAAATCATACTCTAAGATACTTGACAACTTCAGCAAACAACTCTTAGGCACAGGTTTCTCTTCTTCCTGATCTAATGGCTCTTCCACCAGCAGGTTTTATAAAAATGAAAAACTCTACCTGGTGCCATGCCCACTGAATGTTTGACTGTACACAGACACCCACACTACCATCCCACCACAGTCACCTATCGCAACACACAGTCCTTCCCTCAGAAAAAGACCACTACAGATGTCTTTACCTTGCTGATGAGGAATGCCACTGTGTCATTCTTGTAGAAGTTCTCTTTGAAAGAACCCAGCCAAGTCTCTGCTATTCGGATTTTGTTCCTCACAATGGCCTCTTCATAGGAGAAAGCATGGGGAATATGATTTCGATAGACATGCCCAACATGGGAGCATGGAATGATTTCTACAGAGCCACCACAGAGCCAGGTCTGAAAAACAGGTGAAGATGCAAAAAGAGATTATCTAATATGTAGCTAGTAAAGCACGGCTGGCTTTACAGACCAATAATAGTGAGAATGTAAAGCCAGTCACTCACTGAGTTACAGCTTACTCTGGGCAGTGGCGGGATGTTAATTGTCAACATTTCTAAAGCATCTGAATAGAAGAAGCTCCTTTACTATAGATTCCCCTCAAGACATCCTAGTCTGTGTATTCCTGGAAACAGAAAGAACATGGTGTGCTTCTTCATACACTGCTCCCCACAGACGTGGAGACATGGAAAAGATACTGTGCAAAACAGACCTTTGGTTTGATGTACTGTTACCATTTATATGCTTTTATGTTTTCCTGTGAACACACAGTGCAGTGTAGTGAAGAGACTTGGGGGCATGCCTTCTTCTGCCTTGGACTTTAAAGACTCTATGCTTTGTGTCTGCAATTTTTGTTGCTTTTTAATATCAATTACTCTTCATATTCAGCAAAAACTAATGTAGGCAATATAACATAAACAATTTGATATTTAAAGTAGATGGCAAAGAAATAAATGCAATTTTTCATTTGGTGCATGCCAGAATGAAAAGGCAGCTCTCAGAAGGTAGGTAAACCAGTGACTCTGACCTCAGGCAAACAGTGATAGTGAAACTTCCTTCTCTTGACATAATGCTCCTAACTCACAGCATCTGCATATTCTTGTACAGTCCTGACAGATCACAGAGCATGAGGTAGAATTCTGAAAGTATAGTGATATTTGCCATACCTCAAGGAGTTCTACAATTAATTGCTTTTATAAATCTTGCCTTTTCATTCAGATCCCTTCAAAACCCAATTACCAGCACTTGATGTTTTAATTAAGGTTCTTACCCTTATAGATAGCTCTAGATTTTCCGCTCCCCACATGGTCATGTCAGAATCATAAGCTCCAATGTTTTGGAAGTAATGTCGATCCATGGCAACTACTGCACCAGCTACTGCAGGACTCCTGTGTAGATAGTAGTTTGGAAGTGAACAACTGTTTTGGGCAGAGAATTATATGAAGGATGAAAACCCCACCATTTCTGTGGTGGAGATAATATCAAAAATTATTGAATATTAGTCCTTATAATCTCATATTAACTAATTATCAAAGAACAACTGGAATTGAATTTAGGATTTACCTGGGGAAGAGAGCCAAGCTCTGAACTGTTGAATCAGGCTCAGAACAGTAAGAAGTGTAAAGTATAAGTACATTAAAAACTACAGATACACATAATAATTAAGGCTTTTAACTCTACATAGTCTATCATTTGCTTTCCCTACAAACCTCAATACCTTGTCTGGTCAAGTTGTAGAGTAGTTGCTTCTAGTTGTGCATAATACATTTGTCATGTTGAAAGCATTCTACTTAGAATTAATTTTAAGAGTCAAACAATCTTAATCTAAGCTAAAATGTCATCCTGTTCAAAAAACATTAACCAAGCAAATGCAAGTAACCATGTCTCTCTTTTATTAGCTGGAAGACTGCCCAAATTGTTCTGTTGAGGTGAGTGGAGGCATATTGGCTTATGAATTGTTACCTGATAGGGCTGATGGGAGACTGTCGTACCTTCTCTTCATGCTCTGGCACTGGTTCCCAGTGAAAATCTAGTTTCCAGTCAAAAACACCTCGATGCAGGCTCACAGAGTGATAGTACTGAAAAGTCTTCCAGTCTATGACATCTATGATAGGGGAGACGACACTGTTGCTGAAAAAGACAATATAATTTCTTTTTAAAGCTGAAGAATAATTTCACTACTGTGTTAGTGAACAGTGGATCTCCTTTATGACACTGTAGAGCACAAGCACTAACTCCTCTGGATGTTGAGTGCCCTCATTTTCCCTCCTGATCGAGCTCAGATGCTCCATGCATGGGAATACTGAGCCTAAAGTAATGATTCTGAAGTTCAATAGTTTATTGATAACCTATACGTTGCACTGTCATTTTAAAACTATTCAGAATTTTGCTACGTGTTAACCATAGGAATTCTTATAAAGCAGTTTCACAGCAGTTTCAACGTTTGAAGTTATGGATGCAGATTTTCTACTGAAAGATGATTTTGGTCTCATACACTTTACCATCCTTTCATTTTCCTGTAAATGTTCCACACACTTCATGTGTTTGTCACTTCAGGCCAACAAAGTATGCACTTTCGCTTATTTTGTTCTGCTTGGTTTTTTTGAATTAACTTCTATCACTGGTTTTGTGAAACATTTTCTTTTTGTGTAGTCTTCTACTACATCCTTAATGTGCTTTCACTGTCTCTGTGAGAAATTGACTTTTAAGAGGCACTGTGCTGTGAGCAGCAATCCTTCAATTGATTTCTGCCTCAGGTTAAATTTGAGTTAGTTAGACATGTCCCCATAGTAGACTTGTCGTGACATTTCACAGTGTGTGTTATCCTGGAATGTACTGGCAATTTGGAAAAGCCATCAGTATGCCTTGTTTCCAGGTCAGTGATGTATCACATTTGGAAATTTTCAGAGTACAAATACAGTGGTGTTAGGGACTGCAGGAAAAAATATATTGAAGAACAACAGTATCCATTTCTGCTCCTTTACACAGAAAGTATAGCCCCGGGTCTTAGTTTAAGGGCTTGCCTAGAAGGTATTCTATAGAAAATGTAAGTAACATTTAGAATCATAGAATCATAGAATGGCCTGTGTTGAAAAGGACCACAATGATCATCGAGTTTCAACCCCCCTGCTGTGTGCAGGGTCACCAACCAGCAGCCCAGGCTGCCCAGAGCCACATCCAGCCTGGCCTTGAATGTTTCCAGGGATGGGGCATCCACAACCTCCTTGGGCAACCTGTCCCAGTGTGTGACCACTCCGTGTGAAAAACTTCCTCCTAATATCTAATATAAACCTCCCCTATCTCAGTTTAAAACCATTTCCCCTTATCCTACAACTATCCACCCTCATAAACAGATTTACTAGAGATTAAGGTGAAAAAAAATATAGTATAGTCAATGTAGGAAAGTCACCTCAGAAATTTTCAGTGCAATGATCCATTTGTTCTTTTCTGTGGCAGAGACCAGAACCAGCTGAGAAAGATGGAAGTGATGGTCATGTAGTCCCAACATATCTGCTTTGCCTTTACAATCTCTATTGTGATGTTTTTTTCAGTGACAGGATCAGGGAAGCTCAATATTCTGTTTTATCACAGTTGCCATTTACTGTAGATAATTTTAGAACCCCACAGAGAAAAAGAGATCTCTGATCTGCAGTGAATTGTGTGAACATGTACTATGCAGACAATAGCATCAAAATAATTCAGTTATTCCTTTGTTTCATAATAAGAGCAAACTGACCTATGATGAGCTAAGGCCAGAAGGTTTTAAAACAGAGAAGTGATTACATCTCACCATTTAGGTACAAAACCAGCCTTTGTAATATATTATAGTAGGTACTCTTGGAAACAGTCATTGTGTTTATAAATAAAACAATTTTATGGTCACCTTTAGGCACCATTTGTAGGCAGTGATTTACTGCCATTCTTCTGCAGGACTCAAATAAATTGATCCTAAAAATAATAAAGCTGATATCCTCCCTCGATTCTCTTGATGAAAGGATGGTGATACAGTTTTGTAGCCAGGACAGGAGCAACCTCTTCAAACTCAAGCTGGCAGGAGTTAGCTTTATAATGGAAAACTGTATTTAACCTTTACTCACTAACAGTATGAAAAGGAAACTGACTGCTTCTAAAAGTTACTAAAAGGTAGTGCTCTGGTGGACTTACACAAGCAGGTGTTTTTTAATTTGACATGCTGGGAAAAATCCAGCTAGCAGATTAAATGGACGTTTTAAGACTAAACTTCAAAAAATGAAAAATCACTACAGTTGTGATTTCTATGTCCTGCAGCATTCTCCACTGTAGACATCACTGACAACTGTCTGGTTAGCAGAGTACCTGGAGGTGGATGCTTCCCACCTGTTCAGTGCTACTTGCAGAAATGCATGCGATTGCTGTTTGTCTCTCCATTCTCATCTAGAAAGACTGAGGAACTAATGATTTTGGGTTCCTTTATTTCAAAGTTTTAGGGTCAGGAGGGGAAGATCAGGGGCGCATGCCTGGGTGGAAGCCAGGGGAGTTCAGACAACTGAACCATTCAAAAAACACTGGTTGTGAAGATTAGACCATATGCATATATGCAACATAGCTCAGATGCAGACAGCGTGGATACTCAAAGTTATGCTTAGATATATTCTGGATCAGACAATCCAAATGATCAGACATTTCAAATGATTCTCCATTTTCATATCCAACCAATTTAAACCCGTTCTTCTTTTTGGATCTGCCTTAAATTTGTTACCATGATAAAACTCCAGACTCCAAAGACACTCCTAGTGTCAGTGCAGCTGCTCGTATAAAAAGCCACTACAGTACTAGTTCTTGCTGAAATAACCATTATTTTTCAATGCATGCTTTTACTTTGCTTGTTATTGAGCATGACAATTCCACATTCTTAAAAAAAAACAAACCTGCACTGATGTCATGGTTCTGATGGTTGGGAGAACAGGCAATAACCCAAACTAAATACAAACTATGACACAGAAAATTGCAACTTTTAAGTCAGCTGAGAAAAAAAACCAACTCACAGGATGAGCCATATTCTAACCTGGCTAAATTCAAAATTGAAACAGAACAAAATAAAATCAAATATCCTTTACCACAAAATTATAAAATGATGACCGTGTTTTGAAGCTAATACTCTAGTAGTTTTTTCAGCACGCCATGATTAAGCGTTCTTGAGAGAGTGTTTCTAAATATAATGCTAGGTCCTTACCTAGTATAAACTGGTGTAGCTCTGCTGAAAGCAGTAAAGGCACACCTCCTTAGAACTTAAATATTGAGGGTGTCTTTGAGATCTGAAATAGAGGAATCCAGTAACTTTTGTGAAAGCTGGATAATATTCAATTTGATCTTACACAAGCAGTGCTTTACATACCATTTGATAACAAGGCTTTATATAGAAAGGCCTTTTTTATATGTTTTCTGCATATTCAGTGATGGTTCAATCTTCGTGGGAATCTAAATGCAAATTTGCAGCAGAAGGTAATTGAAAGCTGGAAGGTGTTCTTAGCTATTCTTCTTGTTTTTAACTGAATAACTGGCAGACAGTCAGCAGCTTTTCGGTGCTTTGAAGAGAAAAACATACTGGCAAACTCCAGCTAATTTCACTCTGTGGAATTCAAGGAAAGGAAAAAAACAGGAAACTCAAATATAACCAGCAGCAAGGCTTTGAACCATTTGACTGTGGTGGTACTAATTTGTGAATATTTCAAATGCTTGGAACACACAGGATCTACAAAAGGTCACAATTCCATCAAAAGAGCAACCCGAGCAACAACTATTTCCTAGTTTGTGATTTCTCAACAGAGTACAATTGTGAATGAAATATCTTCTCATGACCCTTGCAGTCAGCATGGACAGTATGTTCTTTTCTGTTTTTAGAGTAACATGCGAAGAGGAAGAGTTAATTAACATGTTTGTTTTGAAGTTGTAGACATGATATTTTGAAAGTGCTTTTTAGTGATTTATCTTTTTTTTTTTTTTTTTTTTTTTTTTTCCCCCTAGGAAAGGAACAGATTTTAATCTGGTTGAATCATACCTAAATCCATTCATTTCTTCTACTTTTGGCAAAACTCATTTCTTTTGGCTTTAGATTCAAGTTCCTTTACCTCATCTTCTTTAAAATAGGTCACTTGCTGGTACTGATCAGCACTGTGAAAGATTGTAAGGAGATAGCACAGTTTCAGATAACGTGCTATGTAAATGGAATTAGTGTTATTGACTAACAGAGGCTATAAAAAGATCAGGCCAAAAGTGAATTGATGGTTGGACTGAGCAATCTTGGAGGTTTTTACCAACCTTGGTGATTCGGTGATTCTACGAATTCCCAGGGAGCTGCTGCACCTGATGTATGTTTTCAAAAATAAGAAAAATAGCATGAAAATGCATGCTGAAATTCATGATGGGGTTGTGTGTCCTCTGGATGGACAAATTCATACTTCTCCAAGCCTGTGAGATGGTTGAAAAAAGATGACTTATGTGTTTGATAGCTTGAAAAGCTGAGAGATGGCCCACAGAAAAAACACAGAGCTGGATGAAAAAGGATGAAGGAACTGTTCACTGCAAAATATTTTCCATCTCCCTGGTGTAGTGCCGTAAAACCAGCTCCACTCAGTAATTTTTTGAGTAGTACAACTCTGTGTCTATTTCTGTATCTACAAACAGAGGCTCTGCTTGAGTCCAAGGCTAATGAGGTATCTCTCCATTGCCGTGTTCATTTCTTATTCTGTTTAACATAATTTGATTAAAAATTAGTGACCTAGAATCAGGAAGCCAAGTAGAGACACTTTGAAATTTAGAAACCAGAGAGGCTTCTTTTGATATTGCAGGCTTCAGTTTCCTAGCAATATTTGAGCTGTGCTGTAGTCAGTGCACCAGCTCAGAGGGAAATGGCTATTGCAGTGAGGAGCAGGGGAAAGGTCCTGAGGACAAGCTACCCCTCTGCAAGCCATTCCTCTCTGGCAATGTTATGGCATTTATGGCTTTTCTAGAGCTGGAATTCCTTTTCAAGAATGTAATCAAGGTTTATTTTGCTTCCGTGCAATATTGCCAAGAACCACAATTTGCACTTGTATTTTTTTTTTAAATCACCCTTCTGCAAGAAAGGAGCCATACACTTTGGCACGATGGTCACTGTTTTTAGGTTAAAGCAGCAACCTTTTCAAGGCTTCAGGCACAAATGAGCATATGCTCCCCTCTGCCTTTCGGTGCCTCTGGACTAAATACAATATAGCAGTTGAATCCTTCAGTCTTCCGGAAAACGCACAACCCACAAAAGATGATTGTAATAATTGCATAGCTGCATTACTATGCACCATGCTACTCACCTGGAATTAGGCTGGAACATAAACAGTTGTCTAGTTTTTTAATGCTGTTCAGGTGGCTTTGGTATTCATCCTTGAATAATCAAATGTCAAGGAATGCTTTGCAAATCACTGAACCATTCTTGAGGTGGTGCACTAAGCTGATGCACAGTCAATTTGTTTGGTATGGTTCAAAGAAGCATGTTTGGTATGGTCCCAGCCAAGGTGCCCATAAACGCACGTGTAATGACTTTGGAAAGGCTTAATACTTTTGGGGTTAATGAATAAAACCTCCATGCTGGGAAATGAAATGCAATCACACAGAGCAGTCAAATAATTGAGAAATCTGTCTGTTCCTGTAAAATTGGCTAACATTTCTCATGTTTGTCTTGTCTGTCATTACCACAGGTTAATCAGAACTGGGGATATCTCCCTTTCCATGAATATATTCAACTCAGAGTGAGTTCTTTGTTTATGTAAAGATTTCTCCATTGCTAAGGTCATAATAACAGTGGTAGATCTGCTCAGGAGTGTAGAAAATTGGGCTTGATCAGTTTTCAAAGTTAAAATCTCTCTCTCAGCTCCTTTAAACTCCTGCAGAGGACTGATCTTTGGAAAGGCTGCATTTTTCCTTGCCAGCTGAAAATTCTCTTGCTCTACATGATTGTTTTCCCATCCATGCAAAAGTGCATGGATAGCAGCTTGACTGGTGCAGTCAGAGGAAGAATGAGGGGTATTTCACTAGTTACTCTGCGCTTTTTTTTGTCACTGTGTTTTCCTCATTTGAGCTGTCTTAGGCAGTGGATATGATTGAATTTAACAGCTCCTCAACTGCTAAATGAAGCCAAGTTGATGAATGATCTCCATGCAACCATTACGAGCATTTTAGGAAAAATAATGAATTAACTTCCTTAATGTCCTTGAGGAACTTAAGGACTGCAAAAATGAGCTCAGCTGTACATTAGAAGGTAGGCCCAAGCACCAACCTAGACTTATAACACTCTGAAAATACAAATCTGTATCTTCCCATGTGAGTTTAGCTAGAACTGTCTAAGCTGTGTGGAAAATCTGTTTTTCTGTGGAACAGAGGTGGTACAGCTGACATTGGTTTGTAACCCAGCAGGCTCAGGAAGCCAAAGTGGTTAAGGTGATCATCCCTTTTTATCTTCAGCTTCGTATCTAAGACAACTAAAAAGTAAAAATAATGGATTGCAACCTTTTTAATGCAGACCACTAGGAAGCCTTGTCATAGCTCTAACAAGGGCTGGATAAAAAATGCCGGTTTAGTGATATCAGGTATGAAGCGAGGCTATCAGCTGCATGCCTTATCCTGTTTCCTACATATCATGGTGATGCATGTGGTGTGAAAGCAGAACATAAAAGCAATGTGACCTGCACAAAGGAAACAGCCAAGCAAGGATTTAAAAAAGTAAAGAAATAAACCAAAATCTTTGCATCTGCATTTCTTCCAGCAGGAATTAGCACATTCAGGGAGCTGAGAGGTCATGAAGGTATTGGGGTTGGACACGATGATCTTTAAGACCCCCTTCCAATGCAAACCATTCTATGATTCTCTGGTTCTGTATTTACCGGTTGCTGGACAGCCTGGCCAGGAGTGGCTCCAGCCAGCCCTTCTGACACTCGCAGTGTGAATCCATGAAGACGAGCACATCTCCAGTTGCCCGTGCAGCTCCTAGCATCCGACCTCGGATGACTCCAAGCCTTTTGTTGCTCCGGATCAGCTTCACACCATCCAACTTTGAGATGTATTCACTCAAGGCTGACTTCAGGGGCCCTGTCATAAACAGAACGGTCATTTTAGCTTTGATTCAAGTTCTTACTAGACAGCAACAGGTAGTAGGAGATGTTGCTTGCTTGCCAGTAAAATGTTCTGGGAGCATTTGTTTTACATGGCCATGCAGGCCAAGTTCCAAATATTCCCACAGCAGTGTAATGTCAAAGAGAAGTAGAGACTAATGGAAACAGATTCACTAGGTGTGAAGCTGTTCCTATGAGAAACTTAATATCCCCCTCTTCTGTTTTCACCAAAAGGTAGATGTTCTCATCCTCTCATAAAAGACACAGATCAGCGTGAGATACAGGTGTTTGGCTTTCCCAAGGACTTGGGATTACTTTAGCAGTGTGGAGTTTTCCACTTCTCACTTCAGCCAAAGTCCACGTCTGGAAATTATTATACCAGATCTGGTCCAGTGGGAAGATTTGCATACTGTGATCTTATTTTAAAGCAAGAAAGCTCAGAGTGATTGAAAGTGATGGGGAAGAAAAGTAACATATTTCAAAGTTGAAAGGCTAAGTTGAATTCTAGAGATGGAAGATTGAAACCTGGCAGTCAGCTCAGGGCTTTCTCCCTGAGGGTCCCATTTGCCTTTTATTCTCTTTATACACTACTTGGAGGTGGACAATTTCCTCGTTGCAGCTTTCGAAAGTAGAGATCATACAGAGAAATGTGGTTACCTTGCTGGCTCAGGTCATCTACTAGGATGATATCCTTGAGGAAGGCCTTTGGGGCTGTGTTAATAATGCTGTGCACTGTTCTCAGCAGAGTTGACCAGGCTTCATCATGGAAACAGATGATGACACTAGCAGTAGGCAGGCTGGAGTCATATTCTTGCTGTAGGCACCTGTGTGGGATCAAATGAGGGAGACACTAAAAAACAGTGATACAGATGGCTACTTTTCTCAGACCAGAGTTGCAAGCTACACCTAAATTTTTAGGGATGGAAAGCAGTTTAAGATCTCAGGAAGCGAAGGAAGTATTAAGGTGTCCAAGATGGGATCACAAAGTGAAAATTTGAGAATGACATTACAAAAATTAAAGTTAAAAATATGAATATGAATGTTTTGCTGTATTGTGTTGGTTGGTTGCTTTTTTTCCCCCCCCCCCTTTTTTTTTTTTTTTTTCCTTCTGTTCTGGCTGCAGCAGAAACAAAGAGCTCAAATGATCGAGAAGACAAAGAAAGAGGAATTGAAAATACAATTAAAGCAAAGGAGAAAAGATGATACAGTAGATCAAACAGCCAGCCCCCACCCCTTCCATATTTTCTCATGTAACACACAAAAGAGCAAATTGAAATGCAGTACCTTTAAGACTAACAAGAAAAAATAACTCATCTACACAACACATCAGTTTAACTGTAGACTGCCTTACCCAGATCACAGAGAATGAAGCCAGCATCCCTGTACAGCAAAGAAACAGACCTGACTTAGGTAATGAAAACTAATACAGATGCATTTAAGAAAGTTAACTCATATTCCTTACAAAGGTTGCACACTTTGCTTTTTCTGATGAAAATGCATCGCTGACGAAAGAGGCTCCCAGATAGGTAGATTATCCCTATGACTATTTCTGCTGTTTCCTTTACAACTCCAAGTACAGCTACAATCTACTGCAAGAAACCTAGCTGTGTGGACATGGTATGGCATTTCTGGAGAGGCTACAGAGTGCCAGAGGGGGCCCATGGCTCCCCAGATTGCCATGGGACCAAGATGCATCCCATGACATTGAAACAACAGACACCAAAATGGCAGTGAGTGGGATGGTTCTTTGACAACTCAAGCATTTAAAAATCAAAAGCATTTCTGTTCATCGTCATAGAAACTCCATAAACAAAAACCCTATAGGCCTTATCAAACAATGCCTATTTCATAAATGTAAGTAGAAAAACTAAAAATCTGTATTCACCACAAAATGTGCTTTTCAGTCTGCCCATCTTAGTTCAAAAGGCAAAGGACACACCGTGCAGGCAGGAGGGTATTCATTTTCCAGAAAAAGCTCTCAAATGCCAGTGTATCTGTTTTGCTTACATTAGACAATGCATTTAAAAGCTTTTTCATTCCTGAGTAGCACTCATCGAGTTTTCCTATTTGTTTATCAGTAAGAACTTCTTGAAGGAAGGACAGAATTGCATAAAAATATTTACACCTAACTTGGTATGTCATCTGGGTTCCAAGGCCGCTTAGAGGTCCAGCTGTATATGTTGCCAGTTCATGAAAGCCATTTATTTGGTTTTTATCTGCTCCATTGCTCTTATAGCATTTTCATACTGCCAAGCAAATCACCAAACAGATTTTACGGTGGTTATTAAGCAATTAGTTGCTCGGTTAATTCAACTGTAGCAGAAGCTCATGTCAGGGATATGATTTGAATATTGCTATTTATTACCATTTTACTTAATGGTTCAGTTCATGAACCAGACTCTATCGTGTTAGACAATACCAGATATAAACCTGCTTATCATCCATTGGAATCTACAGTCTAAATGATTTAATAGCAAGTAAAAATACATGAATATTATAGATATGCTTCTGTAATCAACAGTGTTGTCTCAGAATTGTATATAGGAGATTTTTGCTATTCTTCAGTACTATGGAGAAAAGGATACTCTCGTGACTTGATAGTTATCTGTAATTTTAGGCAGAATAATCTATAGATAGTGAAGGAAAGTGAAGATCTGATGCAGTCCTTTTACTACTAGGCAGCTTCTAACCAGGAATACTCAGTACAGTTACACCCACCTATACTTTCCACCATAACACTGCAAGGCTTTGTTGCTAGTATTGTGAAAATAGTGAAAAAATAAGACTGTTGTGGAATCTTAATTGGAAGAGAATTGAAAATGACTGTACTTGAATATGTGGCTTAGGTGGTGAGTATTTAGTTGCCATGGAGATTGGAAAAGGCTTGCAATATAGATATCTAATCTTCTGAAAAATGAGAAAGGGTGCTGGTATGCAGAATTGCCTTCCCTGTAATTTGGAGCAGTTTCAGGCTGTCTATCAAAAATCAACATTTCAAAAAGTCAGGGCTGTGACTGACAAAGGCACAGTGATTTAATCCGATTTGTGAAAAATAAGGAATTGTCACATGCAGATAGGAACTGGAGAGCAATTCTGAGAGGGCAAAGGCTCTGCTCTGCCAGCAGCAACTCCCACTCACCTGCAGGAAAACATCTCATTGAGATTCAGTTCCCAGCAGCACTCAAGTGGAACCTGTGCTTTTGTAATGAAACTTAAATTTCATTTAGATACTTGTGGGTCTGCATTTGCCTGGATATATACAGCTTGATGCTCAAGCTCAGGAGAGGAAAAGAGACATTTTTCACACAGAATATGGTTACTCAAAGTAAACTGGGAAAACAAAGCATCTGATTTATCAGTTGGATAAATCAGTAGGATCAGTCAGAGTGCTGGAACAGATACAGCTTGCATCTACTTTCCGAGAAGTAGCATAAAACATTCACCTAGAAAGGCATGCAAAGAGATGTAGGGTATGTTAGAAACTGGGGTCTGGGCAGAGAGGTCTGAAGTATCACATTCCAGGTGAAGAATTTGGATCCAGGGCTATCAAGGCAAAGCTCAGTCAGCAGGCTCTGCTTTGCTTCCTCTGGAGCTCTGTAATCTTCATACAAAAAGAAGCTGCAGTTCTGCAGCTCCAGTGCAAAACATAACAGGAACAGCAGCTATGCGTGTCTTACAGCAATTACCTTACGTCTTACACTCTGGTTTAAATGTGAAAAGGAAGTATGTAAACATGAATTCTGGTCAGCCTTATTGGTAGGCATAGCTTTGAGTCTGAAGAATTTGTTGTTTAAAGTGAAATGAGAGAGACTGAGTCCATGCAGGTGACTGAAGTTTCTCTAACTGGTTGGTTTCTCTCTAATAAACAATAACAGACATTACAAGCAACAGGGTTGAACGGAACAACATAACAGACGTTCTGATTCATTACCGCTTCACTCTCACGTTACATCAGTATAAAATGTGACTGACACAGCTATGAGCTAGGCCCACAGAGTGAATTGTGTTTAAAGAATATCATTTTGGCTGCATGTTAGTCCATAAAGGACTGGGCTAGCTTAGAGATTGACCCCCTCTGCAGGTTTATGATCTGGATTTAGACCTGAACTACTGAGAAGCTTCGTATGTTCAGATCTGTGGTTTCAATCTGGGCTTCTATGACCTGTGTTGTTGTTAGGTCCTTAGGTTTTCACTAGGCAGACAGGAAAACCCATCCAAGAACTCCTAGACTGTGGCCTAAATCTCACGTGAGATTAGTATTAGCTAAAACCACCTCTTGTCAGATGGCCTTTCAGCTGCCAAAACTGTTTTTTGGCTCACACCACCAGCAGTAAAAGAGGGTCATCATTCCTCCTTTGAACACTACATAGTTCAAAGAACTGCCACTGAAGCATGGCAAAAAAATAACTTAAATGATATTAGCGTATCATTATTCAATGGAAATACCCACATTAACATTGAATCTAGTCAGCAAATGTAGAAAACACACTGTCTTTCATTTCTCTTCCTTTAAGATTGTTCCCTGAAATTGGAGCCACCAGCTGCCTTTATACATGGGAAAATGATCACTAGAAAAAAATGTTTTCTGGCATATCTTAAAATGTTTTCTGGCACATCTTTCTACTGTATCCTATGGGAAAGCTGCAATAGCTTTTGTTACAGGAGGCAAGAAATGAAGATAGCCACCTGCACCCTATTCCTTCTCTAGTGAGCAGGGGAGCATAGACAGTTCTCTGTCTGTTTTAAGGAAGTGGGATGAACTGTTTCTCATGGGCTGCAGAAATAACTGGCACTCAAGTCTCTAGGCTTCAGCCACAGTACATGGGGCTTCAAAGGCAACACATGGGGCTTCACATGCAACGTGTTGAACTTCAGATGCAGCAAAAACAGATAGGATTTCAGATGTAATACGTCTTTGATGTGGCTTCACAGTGCTGTTGTCAAGCCTGGTCATACACACTGGCCTCCAGCTCCCCTTCTCCCAGGAGCTGCCTTTCACAGTCAAAGAATCACAGAATGGCTGCTCTTGGAAACCATCTTCCAAGCCCTACTTCAGCAGGGACACCCAGAGCAGGGTGCCCAGGCCCAAGTCCAGATGGCTTTTGGAGATCTCCAAAGAGGAGACCTCATAGCCTCTGGGCAGCCTGTGCCAGTGCTCTGTCAGTTGATGTGCACGTGGAGCTTTCTCTTCTCCAGTTTGTGCCCTTTGCCTCATCCTGTCAATGGACAACACTGAAAAGACCTCAGTTCTGTTCTCTTTTGCGCCCTCCCTTCAGACATTTATACACATAGATAAGATCCCCCTGAGCCTTCTCTTCCCCAGTTCCAGGTCTCTTGGCCTCCCCTCATAGGAGAGCTGCCTTCATCACCTTATTGGCCCTGTGTTGGACTCTTTCCAGTATGTCCAGAACTCTCTTGTGCTGAGCTGAGCTCAGGGGAAGGACCACCTCTCCCTCCAGGACGGCAGGAGCGCAGCCGCCCCCGGCACCTGCAGCGGCGTCAGTCCCCGCGGCTGCCAGCAGGTGGCGCTGCAGCCCGCATTCCGCCGGGTGGTGCTGCCACCTCCGCGGTGCGGGCATGCGGGGACCGGAGTGATGGGGACACGAATAACGGGCACCAAATAACGGCAAAGATCGGCCGACATGAGGGCTGGGTCGTTATGCCTTCCTCTACAGAGAGGGAAACCCGCGGGGGTCTCTCCCGGCCTCTGCAGCACCTGCCTGCGGCTCGGGGTCCGCGGCCGGGCCGGGGGGCGCGGAGCGGTGCGGAGCGGTGCGGAGCGGTGCGGCGGTGCCAGCGCTGCAGGAGGGAGGGCGGGATCGCAGCTGGCCCTGAGATGGGGTCGTGTTTCCAGATGGGAAACCGACGTGGGGAAAAGCGTTGCCCCACACCAAAGGAGATGGTTTCATTAGGAAGATGCGGGCGACAGGGAAGGACGGAAGTTTTCTCCCAGAGGTGAAATAGGCTGTGTTACTTACAACGGGTGTCGTACCTCAGGCAGCTCCCTGCGCAGAGAGATCCGCTCGCTGAGCGCTTCGTTAAAGCCGTGGGTTTCCAAGCCGAGCGGCCGCTCCCCCGTTGCGGCCCCGTTGCCGTCCCCCAGAGGCAGGGACAGGAGCTGGGACTCGGGGTCTCCCTCCTTCGCCTCCGGCCGCCTGCTTTGCTGCTTCACCACTCGATAGCCTTTCCTGGCCTTGCTGTGGTTCCTTCGACCCGTGGGGGACACGACGGCCGCGATCAGCTCATCCTCCCGCAGGGAGATGAACGGTGACAGCCCGTCCAAGGGGTAGTACTGCTGGCTCTCCTCCTGGGTCTCCAGCATCTCCTGGGTCTCCGCAAAGTCCACCTGGTGCCCTTCCCGGGGGTTGAACTCCACGGGCTGGAAAGTCCCGTCCTTGCTCCGGTTGCTGGCTGGTGGATTCAGCATTGTAACCATCAGCAGCAAAAAGCCCAGCATCAGCAACAACAACAGAAACTGCAGCTTGCGTGATCCATATCTGCATTTCTTCCTCAAGAACATACTGTTGGTGACAAAATGATACAGATTGTCATGTTAAATATCACTTGGATCTCGCTCAGATTCCAGTCCTCGGGTTGCAGCAACGCACTGGTTTTCAGTATCTGCCAAGAGGATTTCTTGTTCCCCTCACATTTCACTGATGCCGTTTCATGCTTTCCTCTCTATTTACAGACAAAATAGAAAACGCCTATTAATATTGCACTTACTGTGGTAAAATGCAGCATGGATCCAGTGAGATGGAGTAGGTCCGTTGTTACGGAGTCCCGGCTCAGTCAGCAAGGAGCATGTTTAGCAAATGAAAGGAATACCTTAAGTTTTGAGTTTTTCCTTTTTAAATTCTAGGTAAAAAGAAATCCCATTTCTAACAGTTCCCTTCCAGAGTATTTCCTGCTTCTTCAAAGTTTCGCATAGCTGTCTGGTTTCACGTGCCTTATCTCCGAAAGCAGATCTGACAGCTTTCCCCCGTCTGAGGCTTCAAGTTCGCTGTGATCAACAGATGAAAACTAGTCGGTCCCTGCCTTTGCTTCACACATAGCTCCAGCACTCAGTCAGGAAGCACTTTGCCAGACATAATACAGAGCAATGTGTGCGTCTTTCTCCTGGTCCTAATGCCCTCACTGTTCTTATCCTATCAAATCAAAACTTTGCGAAAGCTGTCGGAGGTGAAATTTAAGAAGCAAAACGCTGTGTTATAAAACAAGCCAGGGCACACTACGAATCACTCTGCTTCTGAATAACCTTATTAAGTTACGAATGCTCGGAGTGAGAAGCAAGAATTTTATAAACTGAATAAAAGATGGAGTGCACATGATTTATTTAGTGTTAGATTTATTCACATGGTAATGTGCTAGCTGGAGCATATATTTCATCTGCAATAAATATTTACAGCTGCTAGGATTTTAACACTGACATAAGGATGCCAAATTATCACCTGGCAGACTGAAGTTTCCTCATCCATAAATTTTGGTGCACAGGGAGCAGCACTTCAAGTTTTCAATAGTCCAGGAATAACACGTAGAAAGCTTGGTCTGGAACAGCTCCTGACACTGAAAGAGAACAACTTCTGTGATTAAATGGGGAGCTCAGCCTCCAAAGTCTGTTTGCTAATATTGCTGGCAAGTGTGTTAGTGGGCACTGACTGTGGTGTTTTTTGCTGCAAGATGGGTGATTGTCCAATGGGAAAAGGAGGGAGACAGTCCACATGCTTCAACATCACACGCCTCTTGGTCTGGCAGAGATCAAATATGGAAGTAACTCAGGTATTACCAAATCTTTTGATGCTGGAGATGTGGGATGTGATTTTTTTTTTTTTTTTTTTTTGCATATCTTGTAGTATTTGTTTATCTAAAAGCTCCAGCTCTGGGAGGCTTGTGACATCTGGGGAATTTTCACATTCACCTGTCGTTAAAAAAGGAAATTTCTAGATGTTATAGGTAAAAGAAAAACTTGAAGACATGAATGCAGTATACTCAAAGGAAGCCAGGAATTCATTTTCTTTCCTTCTGCATTACCTTCTTACAGCCTCCTTGCTTTTGTAAGTTCAATCTATGGTTTCCTGGTAAATGGCTTTCAAAAAACTGAATAGGGGAGGACACCAATTTTTGAGCTAAAATGAGCCATTGCCTTCAAAAGGAGGGACTAGAGAGAAAATTGTTGGAGACATGTAGTGTCTGGCACTTGTGTACTCGCTTAACTGTCTTGTACAGAACGCCTTGAGCAAGTGAGACCAGTCTGCTGTGTCTTGGCACCTTCCCTACCTCAGCTGTTCTTAAAAAGATATAATACTATTTTGATCATATCTTGGTAGAAGAAGAATTTAGCCGATATTTTCATACTTCACCATTGTGTGCGTCTTCCCTTTTGAGCTAAATTCACAGAAAAAATAACATTCCAACCACCTTCTGTCTTGAGAATATTGTTCCTTATCCTTCTTTTCATAGGAAAAAAAAGTGCTGATGAGAGAAGCAGCTCATATTTGCATAAAAGAAAATCTGAGCTCAAAAGCATTCGTTTAAATAACAATACGTGTCAGCCATAGAAAGGCAAAGGGAAATGGAAATGAAGAGACCTGTCCGAGGCACTCTGCAAAATGTTCAGTTTCACAGACTTCTATTATCAGGTATGTGGGAGATAAGAAAAGAAAAAACTGAAAGAAGAGTGTGTGTGAGATAAATGGGAGAAAGTAATGTCTTTCTTTTTCTGTTCCGATCTACTTGAGTATTTTTATTTCATTTAGTTGTAGTTTTGCCCTGGCCAAAATATTGAAACAAAATTCTGAAACAATTGATCAAGATAATTCTATCCCACATTGGTAACTGCTGTATAAACTCTGTCCTGGCACGTTCCGTGTTGCAGAACAAATCCACCTGGGTCTCTCCTGCAACTGTGTTTCAGCTTTAGATGAAAAGAGGCCCAATTAACAAATTTACATAAATCTTTGCTAATTTTGACTCAGAGCTGATAGGTAATTTTATCACTGAACTATGTGCATATATAACATGACTTTTGAATATAGCCTAACCATTTTAATGAAGAAGAAATGAACAATTACAGAGAGAAGGTGTGTGAAGATTAATAAATTAAATGTATAAAAGTATAAAATACCGCATGTCACCATTCCAGCAGTCTCTATTCCTTGTTCAGAGTGGATTTCTCTACTGAAGCTTGTCTTGTTTCTGAAATGCACTTGAAAACAGCATTGTGTTCTTATTTGCTTCCTATCTGATAGTAAAGAAGGCCATGCCAAGAAAGCAGTGTCTGAAAGAATGGCTGTAGCAGTCTTCAGTCTTCAGGCATGTCCAACCTGAAACCAGTGGGCTGTGTGTGGCCTTTGGCAGCCAGCAATGTGGCCCCATCAGATCATAAACTTTTAGCATTATGTGTTTTTTAGCCATATTTTTTTGAGTCTATCGCATGTATCTTGAACACAGACTGCATAGGTGACAACAGAACACTGGAGGGGAGGGCACAGTGCAGTGCTGACTCTGCTTCTTGTGCCTACCACGCACAGTTGCATCAAAACCCATGTGTGTTTCACATTACCAACACTTGTGCCACTTGTAATATGCCAATAATAATATTTCAACCTATGTAAACATGTATGTGCCTTAAAAAAAAAAAAAAGGAATGTATGTTACTTATATACACTAATTATATTATACATTTTATACTGTATATATAAATGCAGCCCAAGACAACTCCTCTTCACACAATATGGCCCAGGCAAGACAAAAGTTTGGACACCCCTGCTTTAAGTGCTGCTTCTCACAGGTATCCCACAAAACAGATTGTCCGCAAAAGATGCTGCTGCCCTCCAGCTGCTGTTCTTGCAGCAGACCCTAGAGTCAATGGGAGAGAAGCATGTTACAAGCTGTGCCAAACAGATGAACAATTCTTCCAGAAAGGGCCAGCCTCTAGGAAAGGTATTGACCAGTGCCAATATCATATTGTCTTTCCTGCTGGGCAACCCATGCGAGTGGTAAAAGACAGGATTCTATGCAGTCTTGAATGTTGTATAAGGTATATAAACCTCCAGTTAATAGAAAGTTGAGTCGTAACGACTCCTCCATTCTTTAATCACAGAATATCCTGTTGAAGAGACATAAAAGGATCACAGAGCCCAATTCCTGGCTCTACACAGGACTTCCTGAAGTTCAAACCACGTTTCTGAGAGTCTCGTCTAAATGCTTGTTGAACTCCGGCAGCTTGGTGCTGTGACCGCTGCCCTGGGGACTCTGTTCCAGTGCCTGATCATCGCCTGGTAAAGAATCTTTTCCATCCCATGATGCGTCTCCATGAATCCTCTCCTCAGTTTGCTCTTCTCTGGGCTGAACAACCCAAGTGGCCCTAGCCACTCCTCAAATGTCTTTCACTCTAGACCCTTCACTATCCTTGTTGCTCTCCTTTGGACTGTCTCTAATAGCTTCATGTCCTTATATTGCAACACCCAATACTACATACGCATAGTGCTCATGGTGAGGCCGCGCCAGTGCAGCACAGAGCGGGACAATCCCTTCCCCCAGCTGGCTGGCAGTGCTGGGCCTAGTGCACGCCAGCATATAGTTGGCTCTTTTGTCTTGCTTGTGCTTCTGGTTGATAAGGAAGAAAAAATATGTCATCCTTCACTGTTGCAAATTTTGCGCGCTAATTGCCAAGAGCTAGAACACGGAATCAAATGTTGGCCTTGTTATTCATTTCAAAAGTATTAGGAATATCCTGAGTAATAAAACTTTCAGTCACTGTGAGTAGCTGTTTGTACTTATCTTTTTCTCTTCACCTCATTTTTGGCCTGTATTTTTGTCCAAATTATTTCCCAGCACATACTTCTTATATGTTACACAACACGTTATGTTACCCATACTTGAAGAAACAATGCATAGTTTCAATATGCAGAGCCTGCATTTGACTGCCAGGAGAATAACAAATAAAGAACAAAATCAAAGCTGGATGTAACAAAGAGCAAGTGGACAAGTTGTTGCTTACTCTTTAATATGCATCTTGGATTGATTTACACTCCTATGCCAAAAGCAGATGTGCCACCTTCCATTTAAAGACTCAGCACATAACAACACCCATAGTTTCATCGCTGCATGTGTTATATGCCACAGGTCTTCATACATTTGTACAATGGCTTGATATGCACAGATGTGAAGAAAGTCAGTGCATAAAATGTGACTGATTACTTGGTGAACAGGATTTGTGGGGCTTTTAAAATAAAATTACTTTCCCTGTTCTTCCCAGATTAAAATAATAAATACATATACTTCTAGACTACAAAAGATATGATTTATTTGCAGGTGTTGCAGGTGCTTTGAGTCCTGGACGTTGTAACAAATACTGTTAACAGTTCAATAACATTTTCCTATAGCAAGCTAATAATAAACTTACAGTGGAACTTGGTATTGGAGGCTATCAAAGCTTGATAAAATCTGTTGATCAGAGGCACAAGAATTTGGCACTAGCGCTATGATTTATAGGATGTTTGTGAAACCGTCAGTGAAGGAAAAGCAGCTGAAATTCCATTTTTACAAGATTTCTGCTCATAAATCTTGTGACCAATGTAAAAGGGAACATGGAAGCCATTGACCTCTGCACTGCTTTGCAAGAGCAGTTCTGGGAACATGGAGTCTTTGGTAGAAAGTTGAGGGAACATATCACAGGACTGACAGCTTCTGGATTTACTATGCCATGGCCTCTGATTAACTCATAATTGGTAGCTCTCAGGCCTTTAAGGGTCATGTATTGTTCTCTGCCTGAAGTCTCCACCCTAACACAGATATTACTAGCTTTCTGTGAGGGGCGAGACTGTTGATCAGTATTTATCACCAAGAAACGATACATCCCAAGTGCTGTCAGCAATGCCATCGCAAACTCCTGCCTGTTGTACTCAACCTCTATTTATATCTTTAAGTTAGAGAGGGTTCCATAAACTTTCAGCCTCCAATAACCTAGAGGTTAGCTGAGAGTACTGTAGTTATGAAAACCCAGAGAAAAAAAAACAATATTCAATAATAGCAAATGCTTTCACTGTTTCTGGAGTGAGTTAAAAGCTGAGCAAAGCCCATGTTAAGTCACTGCAGGTGAGTGTCTTAATGAGCTGCAGTTAGGCAGCAGGTGAGCATCAACCATGAGTACAGGCGTGTGTGATTGAGTGCTGCGAGGAAGAAAGAAGGGGAGGGAGTGTGGAATGGAGGCTTGAGGTAAGGCTGCCTCGAAGGTGTTTTTCTGTGCTTTAATTTTTAATGTAGGGGAAAGAGTTGAACTGAAAGTAAGTTGTGTTGATATCAGTGGTGTGTGAGTTGGATCTGTGGTTTCCCTTCCCTATCTTGTTAAGACTGATGTTCTTCAAATATTTGAGTGCAGAACATGGAAAAAATGTTCTTATTTATTTATTTATCTAAACACACTGCATTTGTTACAATTCATACTGGAGTTTTGATACAATCAGCTTTGTTTATGTAAAAGCTAATTTGCAGGAGTAAAGGCCTCTTTTCTATTTTCTTTATTTTTTTTCTTTATTTGTTTCAATCTCTACCTGTCCTGCCTTATGGTGAAATGTACTTAAATAATCTGTAAAATATAAAGCATTACATATATAGTGATGTAGACTTAGAAGTATTTGTTCAGAAATCCAAAGCAAGCCCTGTACTTTTCTTTACATTTCTTAGGGCTCATTGTTGTTCTTGTAGAGTGGATAGGCTTTACATTTAAAGCATTATTTAAAAAGACAAATCTAGGCTGCATGCCTCAGGTGTTCTAAATAAGCTGTGCACCTCCCCTGTGAAGACAAGCTGAGGGAGCTCAGCTTGTTCAGCCTGGAGAAGAGAAGGCTGTGGGGTGACCTTGTTGCAGCCTTTCAGTGCCTAAAGGGAACCTATAAGCAGGAGGGGAGTCAACTCCTTACAAGGGTAGATAATGGCAGGATAAGGAGAAATGGTTATAAGTTGAAGAAGAGAAGATTTAGGTTAGATATTAGGGGAAGTTCTTTACCAAGAGAGTGGTGAGGTGCTGGAACAGGCTGCTTAGAGAGGTTGTGGATGCCCCATCCCTGGAGGTGTTCAAGGCCAGTTTGGATGGGGCCCTGGGCAGAATATTAGATGGGGGTTTGGAGCTCGATGATCCCTGATGTCCCTTCCAACCATTCTGTGATACACATGTGCACTGCCACTGGTGCCTGTAGGAGGTTTGTGTCTGGCCTCCGCCTAAGAGCAGAATGGAATTTAAGGAAGAAGCCAGGAGGAAAAAGTGCATGTGTATCTAGAACTCCTGCCTGTGCGTATACATATATAATAATTAAAGTGACCATGTTTATAGACATTAAAAACGTTGAAAGAAGCTGCCCGGAGAGACTGCTGTCTCTGTCCTTGGAGGATTTCAAGACATGGTTGAGTGAAGCACTGAACCAGCCTGGTCTGCTCTCACAGCTTACTGTGATTGCAGCAGGGAGTTGGGCTGGAGCTGTCCTGCATCTTTTCCCATCTGCATTCTTTTAGTAACCTATCTGGTGTGCTCAGTTCAGCAGGTGGCAAGGGGGTGAAGAAAGCAGTAAACCAGCCACTGCTGGTGTTACCTCTTCTCATTTTTTATTTTTTTTTTAATGGAAGAGAAAAACTTGTTATTGTCATCCCTCTAGCAAGCAATTCTAGACTTGTGAAAAGTTGAGTTTAGTATTAAAGGTTTAATATGTAGGTGTTCCTAGAATCTGCTATCTATATATGTTTTTGGTAAGAAGTTAATGCTGACACTTTGGAAAGTTGCTCAGCCACGACTGAAACTTGGAGAACAATTCAAAGCAAATTCTCTGGCAGAAGCAGCCCTACTTCTGTGCTGTGGCGTTCACTGTAAATCCTAGTTTGCTTCGGATCCGTTATTTTTTCCTGTCTTAAAATAGGACCCAGCAGCCTTGTTTTTGGAAATCTATCTGTTGAGGAACATGAGATCCCTTTGTTTACCACGTCATGAAAATATCTTCATGTTGGCAAGCCACTAAAGTGAATAACAGAGTAGAAGGAAGTGGCATGACAAACTAGCATGTGTATTCATTTACCACGTTTCCTGTACAAGTCTTTCTCCAAAGGAACCCCTCTGGGTGAAGGGAAAAGAGCATCCTTTCTATGCATAGCTTTTGAAGGAAGTGATGCCTGGAGCTCCAAGGGACGCTTGCTAAGGGACCCAAGTTCTATGTCCCTATAGTTCTGAAAAGTGTTTATCGTCTCTTTATCCTTAACAGAAACTCTTATGCAAGCTTAGGGGCTTGGGGAATTAATTTACAAGAAATAGGCATTTCAGAAATACAGCCTTTTGTGGTGATGATTCTGACTTCTTAGCAGCTTAGGGGAAGTACAATGACAGGTAAAGGCTGTGGTCAGTTCTGATTGCCAGACAAGAACCAAAGAAATAGACCTGAACACCTGTATTGCTCTCATCATAAGTGAGACACTTCAGTACTAGACACTGAACAACTTTTTATATATATGCTTATGAATATCACTCAGGTTGCAAGATCATTGAGGTGGGGAATTTGACTGTCAAATGCCAAGAAAAGAAGATATTCTTAATCGCTCTGTGTTACTGTGCTGCTCAAAGCACTTTTAAACACAGATATATGGCAGAATATTCCAGTCCATTTCCTGTGTTTGTGTGTGAAGTAAAAGTTGTTTTCTTCTATTTAGCTGATCAACTCAGTATTTTTTACCTACTCCTTTCCTTTTCATGTTAAGTCTTGATTTTACATATATAATGTGTATATGAGAGCTGCTCCGAAAGTAGTGTCTCTTCTTTTATTATGTTGTCCCATGACATCAGAAGCAGTGCAAGTTGAGCCTTCCCACCAATGTTCCACTACGTGTTGTTGCTATACAACACATGGCAGCAGAGGGGCAAACTGACAGTATGGTGTCTGGCATCAGGAGTGCATATGAAGCAAAAATATGGTACTGAATTCCTCTGTGAGGAGAAAATGACACCCACTGATGTTTGCCAAACACTTATGGAGATCAAACAGTGGATGTCAATGCAGTGAGATGATGGTGGTGTGTTTCAGCTGTGGTGACAATTATGTGAAAGATAAGTCAGGTTCCTGATAACTTTACAGAATTTTATGAGCATGCGTATGGGAACTGTTGATCACAGCCTGAACCTCTGACCACCTGAGGCGAGCACTGAGTCAGCCATGGGAGCATGGGTGAAGGCAGTTCAGCTGTGTGACCGGAAGGGGTGGAGCCTGGCTGCACCTCTCCTAGAGCCCATTTAAGGGCTGACTGCCACAGGGGAAGGGTGTTTTTCTGGAGATTGCTCCTTGTGGAGTTGACTGTGAGCCAACAATGCTGGTGAGCATTTTCAGTTATTTTGATCTTTCTTTTTGATCATCTTTCCACTGCGATAGTCTTACTAAGCCTAACTTCTGTATGTTTATTGATTGTACAGCATACCATTTAGACTATTGCTCACTGCTGACAAAAATGCATAGCTAATGGTGACTACATTGAAAAATAGTGTTTTGTAGCTGAGAATTTCCTCTGTGATCTAGGTATGTTTTATATTTAGGAAAAGAGGCTTTCTATGTACAAACAGGACACTTGGTTTGTGAAGATGATTAGCTGCTGTAGTTGGAGAAGCCAGATGGCTGGTTAATGCTAACAAATTAAAACAAATGATAGAGCTGTTGAGTGGGGTGGGGGGAGAAAGCTCAGGAGACAGGCTTGCAGTTAACAATCTGAACAAAGCCTGTTGTTATTCTTAAGTACTGCTCAAAAATTAGGCTCTTAAAATCATAGAATAACCAAGGATGGAAAAGCCCTCCAAGATCATCCAGCCCAACTGTCTGCCTATCACCAATATTTCCCACTAAACCATCCCTCAGTACAACCTCCAGTGATAGTGACTCCTCCATCTTTCTGGGCAGCCTGTTTCAGCACTTGACCACTCTTTCAGAGAAGAAAGAAAGAGTTTTTCTTAATATCCAACCTGAATCTCCCCTGGCACGGCGTCAGGCCATTCTCTCTACTCCTATTGCTAGTTGCAGGGGAGAAAAGGCCAACCCCCACCTCACCACAATTTCCCTTCAGATGGTTGTACATAGATTTCCTCTGAACCTCCTCCAGTCCAAACAATCCTGGTTTCTCAGCTGTTCCCCATAAGACTTGTGCTCCAGACCTCTCACATCTTCATTGCCCTTCTCTGGACACACGTCAGGGCCTCAGTGTCTTTCTGGTAGTGAGGGGCTAAAAACCAAACACTGTACTCAAGGTGTGGTCTCACCAGTCCTCTTGAAACAATGGAGCTTGAAAATGCTAAGTGTTCTTCTACTTTGGTAGGACTACTGCTTTTAAAGGTGCTTTTCTGTATATTGCATACTTTTTTTTTTGTAGAGGCTGGTGTCTGTAGACTTATATTGTACTGTGCTTATAACTAGCTAATAGGAACTGGGGCTACTCTTTTGCTAGTATTAGCGTTTCTGTGCGAAGCCAAGCCCATGAGCTTATTGTCTAAGCATACTCAAAATCAGCATCTGGATTTGGTCTCCTGAATCATCTCCACCTATTAAAATGCTTTATAATTTCCAAGTTACAGTAAAGATGTGGTTCATCACAACTGTCTAGGTTATAGAAAGGTGACCTATAGCCCTGAAGCATACAAGAAGCTGTACATCAAGAACTAGAGAAATGTTCTACAGTTTTAAGAGAAATTCTCTAAGCATGAAAGTAAAGTGAGTGTCCATGTTTGGGAGGTGCTGGTAGACTTCTGGAAACCATCATTCAGCAGGTATATGAGCAAAAATAACAAATCTTTATAGCAGTTTTAATAAAGTGCACATTACAGCACCTTTCATCTTCAAAGAAAAAAACAAATTTATTGTTGGCATAAACCCAATGGGACTAATAAAGTTAAGGAGGGAGTGCAGCTACTCCAATACAAATCAGGGTCATGATTTCACTGGATGATTTTTTTGTACCTTGTCAGTAACTATTAAGAAATCTGGGAGGATGCAGTGCAAATTTAGTAGCAGAAGGCAAACTGAAACTTGTGATTTCAAGCTTAATGGCCATCATTAAGTATAATATATATGCATAGCTGCAGTATACTTTTGCCAAGCTTCTGGAAAGATCAATTAAGCAACTGACTGCCGGGGTGTAAAATTCATACTTCATCTCTCTAATGACCATTCTTGTTCCTATTGCATGCAGTGTGGAAATCTGTGGATCATGTGAAATACAAAACTGTGTATTATTCACCTTCTTGCACAGCATCACTTTCTGTGCGTTTCTTGACAATATGGAAGTTGTCAACTTTTCTAATTATGAGAGGCAAAACAGTGGACATCGTACAGGCACCCAGAAAGAAGCATTGTGTTTTTGCCTGTTATTAAAGGCTTGGGACATAAGGATACAAGCAAGCTGGCCTGTACAATGCAACAGAGCACAGAGAACATTTCTTCCAGTCATTTTATAGAGTGAAAAGGGCATGGGGCCAATAATTGAGTCTAGCTTTTTGTTTGTTTTCCCTTCCACCCAACGTACTGTGAGTGGAAGCTAATGCGTTTGCTTGGCTCCTGCAAAGAATTTCAAGGTTCCCCTCTTTATCTGAGCAAGTTTTGGCAAATGTTATGCTTTCATAACGGGGGCTTTGCACCCTCATTACCATTCAGGTTGCTAATGACTGGCAGGCTAATGTGCTGGAGTTTCTCAGATGTGACCAATGTAATACACCTCTGATATTTGTTGTACCACCAGTGGTGTTGGAAAGGAACAAATTTGTTATATTCTTAAAAGTGATATGCAGAACAAAAACTGTTCAGGTTAGATGTGATGTCCCATTTCTTAATTTGAGCTGAGATTCTTTAAGAGAAGTATTGGTTTTGTTTCATATGATTGGCATGAATTCTTGGTGGTAGAACTGTTGCCTGTGGAAGTAGCTGGTCAGCGTGGGACTTCCTGCAAATACTTCGTAGTTCCACCTTAACAACAGAAACATGCAGTAAGGACAGATTCCAGCCTTTATCTTTCATATTCTCTTTTAGAGAGTCTAACTTACAAAAGTATGGGTGGCTGCTTTCCAGTATGGAAAAAAGATATTCCTAAAAAAAATAAATATCAGCTCGCATATATCTCTCAAAGCTTTGAGTTAACCTACTCTGTAAGTATAGTGTGCCAAGTTTTCCCTATACTGTAGTTTGTCTCTGCACTTGGGCTCTTTGGTTTCTCTGAAATGATCATCTGTTCCTGGCATGTAAACACTGCAAAGAGAAGTAACCAGGAAACATGTATCAGTGTTATGATAACCACAGAGTAAGCTACCAGGAATTCCTTTGGAAGTTGTACAGACTGTGCTGTAGAATTGTAAATAACACTAAAGCTTATGCCTTGTGGTTCTGTCTGTGTGTTGGGGAATGAAAGGAAATGAGCAAGCTCCTTAAAAGTTGCTTCAAAACATGTATCTAATGGTGTCAATGCCCTGGAAACTGCATGAAGTGGGATGGGAGGAGGGGTGCATTCTTTCTAGTTTTGCTTTGCTGGCAGATCACCTACCTTTGTTTATTGCCGGTATTTGTCTGTTTAAATTACTACCTTCTCCAGATGGGAGCTGTGCTGTATCAACTGTTCACTTGACACCTCTGCAATGCCAGCCTAGCCTTAACGGTAGTGGCACAAGCCCTGGAGTTGGAATAGGCAGCAAGCTGAGGAAACGCTGGAGTTCAGTAGAAGCTGGTCTTAGCTTGGATCGGGATATCATGCCTTGAGTCCTCAGACACGATGGTATGGCATTGGTTACATGATACAACACATGAGGATATTTTACAGGACTGGAAAAAGGAAATATCCTAATAGCCAGGAGTAACTGGAACTGAATGATGTAAGCACCTTGTAGCTCTGAGAGACAGGGCCCCTCATACGAGAAAGCTTACCAGTGGAGTGGGATTGCAGCCAGAGCATCCCTTCTACAAAGAAGCTCAGAATGTCTAGGACAACTCCATGCAATAGGGTAAAAATCTGCCTGTGTTCTTCAAATGGTAGGCTCTTTAACTGCAGCTTTCACAGTGCTGCAGATAAAGCTCACAACATGCTATTATCTATAGCTCACTGCAACAGTTAACATCTACAGGAAATGATCTGTCCTTCTGCAATATTTATCTACTTGCTGTCATTTTTACAATAGGATGGTCAATGCTGTTACTGAAAAATATCCTTCCAACAATACAGTTCTAGATAACACGAAGTTAAGTGATGTTATTTAAACAGACCTTCTAATAAAAACTCACAGGTTTTCTCTATGCCATCACAGGTATTATTCCTGTAAGTGATCAAAAGGCTGCACAATTTGCTCTTCTCTTCTACAGACAGCAGTCACCACCACAGCACTCTCATCTCCCCTGTTTCCTGACAGATTTGTCTGTCAGTTTGCTAAAATACTGTCCCACACTATCTTCTTGTCTCACCAATCTCAAAACAAATCTGCAGGTTTCCATGCTCCCTCAGCTGCTCCACTCTTCTGTTACGGCGTGAAAATATGAGACCTGTGGTATGTCTCCCAGTATTAAATTTTTGGCATAGGAAAAAATGTCTGACATGATGAAGATGCCAGTTTTCAAACCAGAAGATCAGTTTGAGTGCTGGTAATAAATTGCAATGGATATTTCGTAGTTCTTGATGCCTGGGCTGCCCCCTAGTCAGTGAGACATCTATTCATAGACTGAGGAATTACTGCCCTTGCTTACGGGGGTGTGCACCCATCACACATCCATCTCTGTGACTTGTGCTCTGTGTTGAACCTGTGATAGTGGAAATATCAGACGCATGCACTATTGCTCAATTACAGCTTAGTGCCAAGGAAGGACTGAGGCAGAAGAATGAGTCAGAAACAAAGAAATAAACAGCAGTAAATTCAGTTGACTGGACATGAACCTGATGTGAGGGGTGCGGCCAGTGGCAGTGTGCCAGGCCAAGCATCTGAGAGCTATGTTTGTGAGATGGCAAATGGGAAATGCGGTTTCTGTTTGTGATGGCAACTCTAGGTTTAGTGTTGGGTGGGGACAGTGTTCAAAAAGAGGGGCAAACTTTGAATCCTGGTGAGCACTGTCACTGCTGATGCCTTATCAGTACACTCAGCTCATTGAAATTAAATTGCTGAGGAGATGGTGGATACCCTATCTTCAGAGACATTCAGGCTGTACCAGGCTCTGAACAATGTGGTCTAGCTATAGGTTTCCCTCTTCATCATGGGGGGGTTGGAAGGGGCATCTAGTCCAAATCAGATGATTCTGTGAAACACTCTGCACCCATACTGCCTTGTGTTGCTATTTGCCCTCACTATCCCTTGCCATCCTTCGTTATTCTGTTTCCTTGGCTTGTCTCAAGCCAACAGACTTCAACTGTGTACTTGGCTGTACAATTTTCCTGGTACCTGCAATTGTTCTATCTTTGCAGGGCAACAATGAGGCAGTAGCCAGTGCGCATCAGCAGCATATGCATAGCAGTTGAGCTGGTCAGGAAACTGATGAGATGGTTCCTGGCTGGCTCACTGTGAGATGTGGCTGGATGCAGCAGGAATCTGAGAGCTGCAGAGTTAAGTGCTGCCTGGTCAGCTGAACTTCATCTGCCATTCAGGGCTACTCTTTTCCTAGCTTGGTGAATATGGCAAGGGGATGGGGAGCTGCTGGGGAGGCCTCTGCTAGCATTGTCAGCAGTAGGGATGGCTGGATGGAATTAGTGTTGGTTCTTTTTTTCCCCCTTTGCCCTAGCAGTACCCTCTTTCCTGTGTTCAGTGCTAGTACATATGTAAGTAAGTGGTTATAGTAGTAGGGGAAGAGGGTGCCTTGTAAGGGATGGAATGAGATTTCCAAAACCTGGATGAGGCTGCATAACTGTCAAATGTGGGCTTCTCTGAATACTGATAAATCATAGCTGGTACTTTGCTAGGTGCTTGTGTCTGGCCCTTATGTTATACTGAAGAGTTTCTGTTGTGGCTGTAATGCTGAGATCATGGGGACCTAACATGTGTCCCGAGACAGATGTTCTGTACATTAGGGTTGATGGAGAGCCATGGGTTGAGTGCTTTTTATTTTTTTAACATGAGTAATAGTCTTTCATGTTTCTGCCCAGAAAGCCCATGTTGCTTCTTGCATAATGACGTTGAAGGAATTTATTTCTTGCAGATTGCTAGCACTTTCATCTCATGTCAATATGTTACAGTGCAGAGTCATTGAAGTAAATGCTAGCTTTTATTGGAAATAATTTAAACTCATAATATGTAGCCAACTGTGAGACATGGTCTCTGTTGTGCCAGGTCTATTGAAAGTGGATTTCATTCTCTGGTATAGCATGTTGTCCTTTGAATGCAAGAAATCTTTGGCCACTCTATTGTCTGCTCCCTAAAGTACTTCATCAAGAAGTTCTTCTGCTTAACAACCAAAACCTCCAACTTAGGAGTGCAAGCAATCTTCAGATGTAGAGCTCATGACAGTGATTTTATGCAGGGCTATTAGCCCATTTTGCATATTAACATTCAGTCTTGGTTTGTTTTATTTTTCGGTTGGATTTTTAAATCTTGGTGAAAATTTCTTACATTTCAATGCCTTGGAGAATGGGGCAGTGATGCCTATCTTGTTTTAGATATCTTTAAATACATGAATTTGACTCAGGATGCAATTTGTAAAAATTATCCTGAACTTCAGATCTTTGTGGTTTTATTTTTAGTTTTTTAAAGGCAGCAAAGGAAAATGTTTCTTCTGTCTAGAGGCTTCCCTAATACTTCATAGGGGTTGCAGAGTGTCTGGAAGAGGGAAGGGTGTTGAAATGCTGGGGCATAACCTACCCGATCCTATTTATATAAAACATCATCATTAGCCGCATCTAATCTCTGTTGCTGCTGGTCTAAATGGCTCAGTGCTTCATCCTACTGCAAGAGTCTGCTTTTCCTCAAAGGTGGTGTGCCAACATCTCTGTTATTTCAGGAGCAATTCTGCATTAGTTGAGAGAACTGTGCCTCAGCCTGTTTGGATATATTCCAGTTCTTAAAATCATTCCAAGTTCAGTGCCTCAGTAACACTGTGAGGTCATGGGACCCCACATCTATCCTCCTGTATATAATTGCCATAGCTGAAGGAACTAACATGGCTTTAAATCGTGATTTTTTGTTTGTTCCATTTTAATGTAGCCCCTTATCAGATCTGACTCCTGTGCATGCAGTCACTGCAGCTTTTACTACTTAGTTGTATTATCAATTCATCTAGAAAGAAACTGTTGATTTGGAGACATACAACTGGGTATTTATCCTGTCAGCTGAGGTGCTTGATTTTTCAAATGTCGAAGTTGCGTAAACTCATTGTAGTTTGCACAGCTATCAGAAAGCATGATATGAAATGACGGTCTATAGAACCACTGTGAGAGGTATAATTTCATGTGATACTTGAAGAGCTACAAGCTATGTTAAGCTTATTTTTGTATTTCAAAGGGTGTTTATGGAGAGCAAGAAATGAAAACTTTAAGTAAAATGATTGGCATGGAAATAACAAAAGCAAAGAAACTTTGCTTTGCCACAGTAACAGATTTGGCAATCACATTTTGTGTGGAATAGCCTATTTCAAACTGTAATCTATTGTATAAATCAAGAATAGAAAAATAATGCTTTTGCTGATGATAGAGCAAGGCCCACCAGCTGGGCCAGTGCCACTTTAGTCTTTAAATTGTCTGTGTTTGTCATTAACATTCAGAATAGCTGTTTACTGAAATCTTTAAGGATATTTAGTATCTCTATTTGACAACTGAGAGATACTTGGCGTATCTGCTTGCATTTTTCATCTGTGCTTTTTTGATATGTATTGATATTTTTATTTAAGACAAGATCATTTAATCCAAATCCATCATAAATAGGTGGTATTACTGTAGTCACAGTCATCTAGGATATAAGAAACAAGCCTCACCTCCTCCTGTAAATTGGAGCTTTCTCATACATCTGTTAAATGCCTCGCTTTGCTCCCATCAAACTCTTTATTATTTTGACAGCTGAAATAATTTGAGATTGTACTTTTCAGAATAATATATCTCTGATTATTTTAAGAGGATGGTTTTTTTTGCACATAAATAAAATCTCATCACAGCAGCTGTAGTTCCCCTTAAAATGCCAGCTATGTAACAACTTGTTCAATGTCTAATTAGCCTTGCTCTGTTATTAACGTCCTTTAACATTCATTCTGCAATACTTCACTGTTCAAATGTGGAATAACTAATGTGTACATACAGCTTACATACATAAATGAGTATAAACGCGAGAAATGTTGCCAAAATACCCAGATAATCATCTGTTTTATCAGACCATGGAATCAAGCCTCATAGGCAGTCTAGATCATAAGGTACCCTTTAGTGCCAAAGGGGCAGAGATCTGCATTTGCTGAACTTTGAGCTGAATGACAAGGTGCCCTTTGGCTGCTGTTGTAGTGATTTCCCAGCTGACAGCAATATTTGACTGTTTGGTTTATGAAAGGGCAAGATTTGCTGCCTCCAGGTAACAGTGATTTATGTTTTGCCTGACCATCTGTCTTCTGGGTTCAGGGCCGAGAATGGTATCTAGCAAAGGACAGCTAGCAGTCAACAGAGTAAAGAGTAGTAAACTGTAGTGACTGTGATGGTAAGCAAAACTGGGAGCAGTAGTTGTGGGAAGTCTTCTGTTGCTAGCATGCTGTTCAGTGTGATGTTATCAGGAGTCATGCTAGGTAGGTGCACTGTTTGGGTACACATCTGTCCTCTAGACTTCCAGAGGAGGTGGTGTTCTGATTTTTAAAATTGAAACCAGCAACAACAAATTGAATGCAGAAGCATCCTTTGGGGACAGAAGGACTTAAAGGACAGATCATTTGCAATGTCTGACCTCTGACTCGTATCAGACCTGACTTCATATCAGAAATCATAGTTCATAACTAGATGTAGATCTGTTGACTTGTAGCTTTGACTTTTGTACCCTGGTTTATTTCTGAAATCTGCGAACCATTTTAAAGTAGGCCCCAGAAGGCAACTAACAAAACCCAACAAACAACACATGTTTTGCAAATAAAGGTTATTACAAAAATCTATATGTCCCTAGATATTTTTAGTAGTCTGGGGGGAAGGGGAGGATGATGACAACATCAATATCCTCTTCTTACAACAAGCTTTTCAATTGCCAGTATCGTCGTTTTGAAAACTGCATGGAGAAGATGTCTAGCTTACAGTGAAATGGCTAGACACCCTTTACCTCAGGTGTGGTGCCTGTGGCCACCTTGTCTGTGAAGTCCACTACCTGATTGGTGTGGTCCAAGCATAACTTGAGTTTTAGTTAGGTGCTAACTAGTTAAAACCTGTAGGGAGATATACCAGTAGTTAAGACCTGGCATATGACAGAGCATAAGCCTTTCTTATTACTACAGATTAAATTATTGTAAAGGCTAGGTATTTTAAAATCCATTTTCATGATATTCTTTTGAATGTCCAGAAAATAATTTCTTACAGAGATTCTGCCCCACCAAATTTGTGTTCAGTTTCAGTTTGCCAAAGCTCTTGTCGATCAGTGAATAATTGCTGTTTGTGATGTTATTCACTTCTATTGGGTCAAGAGAAGGGAGAATGGCTAACACTGGTGGAAAATGAATTACATGAATGGTATTTGGATTTTGCCTTAAATGGGCACTTCTGGAGAATTAGCTGGGGAAGTGAACTTCCTCTTCTGCTCATAACTGATTACCTGTGAGAACACAAAATGCTAATGTTTGGTCATTACCTTTTACTCTGTTGCTGTGGCTCATGAATAATGTTTGTATTTGTTGAGGGATTACTTAATGTAAGAGGTGCAAAGAACCTATTCTGTGCAGAATGGGAAAGTTTTGTCAGTAAATTACAAAGCTGATTGGTGTCCACTCAGAGAAACAAGAACAATAAATACTATTAAGATGCGAGCTTATTAGTATAGCCCTGGAATGTTTCTGAAGGAAGCAAATAATAACATAAAGGCATCACTCTGGAGGCAAAGTACTACAAATGTTCCCGCAATACTGTTTGACAAGAAATAAATGTGGCACCCGCAAGGCAGAGATACAAATTGTTATCCTTGCAGGCTCAAGTTGTGCTAAAGGCAAGGCTTGCTGCCATTTCACTAGTGTATTAAATGCCAAAGGGTTGAGAAGAAGAAACTGTTACTTCTTCCATCTTGTGACTGGATGCCCTTGCTTTCCTTATATCTTGTTTATTCATGAATGTTTGGGGGCATTCCTCAGTGTGGGCAGCAATTTTGTTTCCTTGGAGTTTGCCTCCTGTCCACTTAGTTTTCTGAATGTTGCCTTTGTGTTTAAGACAATGCTTTTTTTTTTTTTTTTTTTTTTTTCCCTCCACTTGTTTCATGGAAATCTATTCCAGAAGTGCAGGAACTAACATAAAGAGGAGAACAAGAGAGGTAGGTGTGCAAAGAGAAAACGATTGAAAAATCCTCAGTTGAAATTGATTCAAAGAACAGGAAAGGGAAAGAACGGGATGCATGTTGCTCTGAAGAAGCAAGAGGGTGGCCAAACCCAAGCTTCTAAAATAGGAAACTTGAGATGGTGAAAAAATGTGAATTCCTTTCTTAGTGTGTAACCTGTTTGTTGGGCAGTTTCATTTTTGGGTGGTGAGGCATGACTGGTGACGACTGGTTAGAGAGAATGAAAGGGAGAATGGACTGTAATGGCTGGAGTTAGGGAGTAAAGGAGTTTAGCTCCCTTTCTGTTTAGACCCTGTGATAATACTGGGAGCACTCTGGCTTTTCCATCCCTTCCCATTTGTCAGTATAATCAATGGCCTCAGTTGTTCATGCATGGAGAGGGTGAATAAGCTTTGTTTCAATTTCAGCTGTTGCTGCTCTCTCCAGAATTTCAGCAGAACTAGCAGTCTATGAGATTTATTCATCTTTCATCTAAAATTCATTTAATTTTAATTTTCAACTGTTTTAGGAAACTTAACCTAAATAGATAAGAGTCAAAATACCACCCACAACTTCCAACATAGTTAGTGGAGGCCCAAGGGCTTAGTACTGGAAAATGATAAGACCATAAGTATCAGGCAGACAAGGAATTAAAATTGCCAGGTTGATTACAACTCCAAGTTATTTGCCTCCAAATCAGCTTACGAGTATGCAGAGGTATTTGGCCCTGGTATCTGATGTAAGATAGTGAAATAAGTTGGCCTCCTGGCTATAGTGAAGGACAGCAATTGTCCTGCTTTCTCTGGTGCTCTATAAGCATGTGGTAGGTACTTAGAGAATATTAGGGTAAAGAATGCAGAATAAAGGGTACCCATTAGAACACAGAGCAGTTTTCTCCCATTATCCACCTTAGCACGCTGAGCTGAGGTGAATAACTGTGCTACAGTGGGGAAGCTGGACTCCTGGAAGAGCAAAAGTGTTAGCCCTGGACCTGGGGACAAGCTGGCCCTGCTCAAGCGTGAGCCATGTCAAAGACAGTGAACTGTGTTTCAGAGGCAACTTCAGACTATGCCCAGTGGGGCAAGGGAGGACTTGGTGCCTATGGCATGTGGATGTTGGCACAGCAAGGAGCAGATGTTACCTTCAGCTTTGAAACATTTTGGGCAAGAGCTGGAAATGCAAGTGGCAAGTGACTTTTCCTGTAAGCTATGACAAGAGCTCTTGGGTGATGTGTGAGCATGAAGGCTGCACAGATGATGAAACAGCTCCAGTTCCAGTTGCTGTATACAAACCGGCATCCTCTGTGATGCAGGTGTGGGCAGAGCCATTAACAATAAGAGTTTGGTGTCTCTTTTGCTACCATTTTTCATACTGAGATGGGGTAGCAGAATTCCCCGCATAGGGCCAAGACATGAAACTGAGCTTTACAGGTTAGGCCTTGCTCTGTGTTGTGTTGGCACTTGAGCAGGGAGGTGCAGGCCTGGGTCTGGTAGGCCTGTGTGAGCTGCTCTGTGCTGTGTGCTGCTGACTGGAATGGATGTAGAGGAGGGCTGTGGGACAACTGAGCTGCCAGTCTCTTTCTTCACATAGATGTTCCGGGCTGTGCTCTTGTGAAGGGCCCAGCAACGTGCTGGGTCTGGCCTTCAGCCTTGTGCATCAAACACTTGCATGTGCCGTGTCCCATTAAAGCAGCATGAAGTGGATAGTTTTTTTATCTACTTACAGATCCTCTGTCACTGCATCTAGCATGTTAGTATGTTACAATAATGCTGTCTTCCACAGGCGAGTGTTGTCACCGCCTGTTTGTTCCTTTCTTGAATTAACTGTCTGGGCTGAATTCTGAGCGTGGTTACATGTATAGTTGCTTGAGACTTAAGTAGTAGTTATGACCAGCTGAGAGACAGGATTAATATTAAAGCTTAACTGAAAAGTGTAAGCTGAAGTGTACCCATAGAGAAGCCACAACTTGTCAGCAATGGAGCCATGATAAATTGAGCTTCTTACTGCAGGGAAAATGCTGGCTTTTTGTTGCTAACAAAAATATGAAAACAAGTCTTGCCACAGAAATAGCAAGCACTGTTATTCTGATGCAAACAGAAGTGATGCCAAATAATAGCAAACAGGAAAAGAACAAAATGCATTTTGGGAAAACAGTTGAATAGAAACAAAAGTTTATGCAACCAATAAAAAGTGCAAATCATCTGTACTTCCACTGCAACTGCAGACTGATGTTCCAAAATCCAAAATTAGCATGTGGAGTGTTTAAAAGTTGAACTTTGTTTATAATTATAAAATTTAAGAGAAGACAACTAGTGCGTGGAGGGGTTTATTATTTCATTCCATTAGATGTTCCCAGAAGAGGACACTCAGATCAAATAGTCTATAACAGGTCCTTGAGGATGTTTGGCACATGATCTGACTGAAGTCATTCTCTTTCCAGATGATATAGGATTTTCTAGTGTGTATAGGAAGTGATGACAGCATAGCATATTCACAGACTGATTGCACCCTACAGCCCTGCCCACTACCAGAACAAACCCCACTGCCTGCATGGCAGGAGAGGGTTGTGCATTGCTGAGCTGCAACTTGCTCATCCACATTTTATTCTGCTTCCTAATGATGTTTGTGGAGTTGATGCACTTGTGACCGTAAGCAACCATCGATAGGGGATATTGATAATTTGAAGCTGGTCTTCGTCTCTTTGTATTCCATCTCTTAAGACAAAAGGCTAACGTGAGTCTAATTCCCTATTTCCTCATAAATTACAGACCGCTCTGTAATGGCTTTCTCATGGTCTGTTCAAAAATAGTTAATGCCTTATTTTTACTTAATTACATGGTAAATACATAATATTAATTTGTTAGTCATTGAATATTACATTTTGGAATGGTTAAGCCACCAAATATTACAATGCAAAAGAAAATGATTCCACTTTTAGTACTGTGCTTCCAGGATGCTTGTTATTCTAATGCAACAGCTCATATAAGTGTTTTCTTTGTTGGAGGTGTGAAATATCAGAGGCTAAAATGTTCATTTTGTTCATTTGGAAAATAATGAAAAGATACTGCTGTAATTGGTCTGAACAGATAAGTAAATCAAGTAGCAGTAAGCCCTTGGTTCATGCAAGTTCTTCATCTAATATGAACCAGAGAAACCAAATGATCACTTTCTTATGAGTAAAACTGTTTTCAGTTGATGAAGCTTCTAGCTTTTCACTCTCCAGAAGGAGCCAAAGCAGTGCATCAGTGTAATGGAATGATAACTGTGCAGTTATTCCCTTTTGGGAACGCTGATACAGGGAGATGAAACTTGGGTTTGGTGAAGCTCATTCACTGTGTATGTCATTGGGTCAGGATATGCTTATATATGCACTCTGTGATGGAGTTCGCTTACTTACTTTTGGCATTTTTAAAAAGAAAAGACAAAGACAGTTTCAAATTTTGAGTGCTTCTTAAGTGCAGTTTTTTGGGGTTTTTTGGTTCTTTTTTTTTTTTTTTCTGCAAACAAGATAGACTCTTTACCTTGGTACATGTTTGTTACTGTGTGAGTAATCACCTCCAAAACCATGATTAAAATGGGTTATGCATACTCATGGCATCTGACTCTGGCCAGATCTGGAATTCTGATCTATGAGTATCTGCAGGTGTAAAATCTTTAAAAGTAACAGCTTTGAACAGATTTTATTGACATTAGTTTCTTAAATTCTTTAGTTGGAAGATTGTGTGGCTTTGGAAAGATTGGGAAACTTAATGAAAACAGAGCTGAAATAAATACAGAGTCCAACAGTTAGAACTTGGTAGGTAATATATCCACACAGCAGGTGTATTTTAGTCTAAACCACATCCATGTTTTATATGATCCTGTATATTAAAAATAAAAAATAAAAAAGCCAACTAATGAATCATTTATATAAAGAAGGTAATACAGAATGGGAAAAGAAATGGCGTAGTTTCACGTGCAGAAAACAACAGGCCAACTACTGATGAATCAAAGTGATTTCGATTTTTCTGCTAGTGGAGATTACTACTTTTTCCATAGGATTCATCCAGTACTCAGCAAGGAGAAAAAAAGTGGTACTAAGATGGGTTCAAATGGGAGTCAAAGTGCAGCTGAGGGAGCTACACTGAGTATTGCTTTTAAAGATCTGGAGCAATGTTTTTGAACAGAATAGAGCTAGCATCTCAGCACCAGGTCTGTTACAGGTGTGTGTAAGAGGTGAATAACTTTGTGAAGAACCTACATAAACAATCTTTTTTTTTTTTGTCTGCATTGGCTTGAAAATTCCTGACAAGTGTGTATTTTGGTAACTAAGTTAATAACAAATTGATGAAATTGTGGTGCTGTGGATTTGCGTGTGTTTTCTTGTTTGTTTTTGGTGGTGGAGGATTTGGTGTTTTTTGTTTTTTTTTTTTGAGGGGTGGATGAAGGACTCCAAAAATATATCATTTCTCTTCTAAATTACTTCATTTTTCCATTTGAATTCATCCCAGATAGTGGAAATTCGTGACATGAATATTGAATTTTTATGGGTTTTTTTAACCAATTTTTTTATGCGGCTTTTGGCGTTAGTTAAAGTGGTTGTGATTCTGAAATTGTGCCAGATTGGCTACGTGTTTGAAATCTTTTAAGCAGTTGAGTAAGCAGGCTGCTGGGGAGTACTTTCTGCTGAGAGCTCTATGTGGCATGAAGAACTTTTACTCTTCTTCGCTTCCACAAGAAGGCCTAGGTCTGGAAGGTAGTGATGTGTGTAATATTAGGGAAATTAGGTGATGTGGTGATTCAATACATTCAGTTGTTATTTTTCTACTAAGTTTACTGTTACCTGATATTCCAGCTATGCCTTGACCCAAAATAGAATTTGATGCAGCAGAACAGGCTGGTCCATCCCAAACAGCGGTATGAAGAATGCTTCTTAAGTCTGTGTGTCCTAAGTGTAGTATCTGAAAAGATCTTGAACTCCAATATAATGCTAGTGTCATGTAAAGCAGTGTAAGCATATCTGGACTGCCAAAGCAAGGAGGATTCTTGTAATGGTTAGAAACTGGAATAGATACCTGTAAATTTTAGGAGCTCTCTAACAGACCTCCTTGTTTCCTCAGTGCAGAAGCCAGCTCACGGAGACTATATAAATGTCATACCTATGTCTGAGAGCCATTTTTATATAATATGCAATTTTGGGGGGAGGATCTCAATTTGGAATGTTGAAGTTGACTAAGGCAGGAAGGGGTGGAAAAAAAAGCCATAATCCTAATCTGCGTGCTTAGGATCCTTCAGAAGCCAGGCTGCTTGTGTTGAGGAAAGAACAATAGGGTATCTGAGGTGCAACTGAGTTAAGCACTATCAGTTTTTCTTCTCTCCTTAGGAAAGGAGGTAAGACCTGTGAACCTTTTAAAATTGAGTTTTCTTCTGCCTTTGCATCCCTGTGCCCCCTGTACTTTCATCCCTCTCACATTATGAACAGCTTAACCTCTAGTTCAAGCTCTTCATTCCAGGAGGTGAAATGCAATTTTGCCTACCTTTCTGAGAAGTCTCGAGATGGCTGTGTTGATAGGCAGGCTCTGCATGGTTCTACAGAGGCAGAGCCTCTTTGCTGTGGATTCCCCACATTTCCAATACATATTTTACAGGAAAAATCTCATTGTTTGCTCTCATCGGAAGTAAAATCTGAAGCTTTTCCCTGAATGTTTTTACAGGCGTGGCTAATCGTATCTCAAAACTTTTCCATATAGGGGCTTGTTCAGAGTTATTTCTTAACTATAAACTGAGTTTTCAGAAGACATTGCATTTGGAATCATATGAAGTCTGATTCTTTTCCCTTCAGACCTGAAAATAACAGAATTTTCAGACTGTAAATCAATTACTTGAAATACCACCCTTGGGAAGACAAAGAAATAAACACAGTTACAGAAGTAGAGATAGAAATATAAGTGGTGACTGCACTGTTAGAGACTGGAGTTGTTTAGAACTTGCTGCTTTTTTTATTGAGGAGTGTTGTTCCAACTTTTTAGCGCTGCTCATCCCTGGAAGTGTAACCCAATAGCATCTGGTCCTTTGCTGTGTACAGTTCATGATAACTGTATATAGTAATTTCCTTGAGCAAATACCCAACTGCAGACCACAGACCAGTCAAATCAAAATAATGGAGGCCTTCCAGATAACCATGCAAATATCGTAACTGCCTTTGTTTAGCCTGTCATAACGGAGCGTCTGCTGCCTATGAGTTGTGTTCTCATTTCATGTTCCTGAGAAAGTTTCCTCTTGGCAAGAGGAGAAATAGTCTAAGCTTCCTGGGAAAGTGAACTGTTCCTTAGGGAATCAAACAGCAACACTGTGATATCACAGCAAGCTGTGATGTGATCTGGGGATTGTAACCATGATATTTTCTTTGGCTGTTTCTTTTCTTACCTCACTGCAATAGTACCTTACCTGAAGCACAGCATAGGGCTGTCTCTATAGTGGTTTAACCATCATTTTTTTTTTTATATACTTTCTTTCCTTCCTGTGTTGTTCATTTGAATTGGAGCTTGTTTGATGCAAGTACTGTGCTAATGTGAGACCTGGAGAACAAGTCTCAATAGGAGACTCTAGAACGTGTGCATAATAGTAATTCTCATTTTCTATGTTAATTCACTTTCCTAGAAGTTTTCTCCCTTTCATTTACAAAGTCTCTGGAGAAGTAAAACAGAAAAGCAGGACTGTGACTTTTTCATGGTACAGTTTACTTTTTGGTCTTCATAGGAGCAGAGCCAATAGTGGGGTGAACACCTCTTCAGTAGCCCTTAATCAGTTAAAATGCATAAAACGACAGCGTAGATATTTACAGATACAGACAATGCTGATGCTCAACAGACACCTATCTGAGGATACTGGCATTAGCTATGCTGCTCTGGCAGCAGCTTCCCTTGGAGGAGGTCTGAGGATGGTGTGTGTGCATTGTCATGACTCCTCATGCTCAGAGAACTCTGTCCATAGTCTGTCTGCTCTGCATTTCTCAGATCACATCAACACTACCACTCCTTGTTACAGCTTTGAAAGCAATACTTTGCACCAGCTTTCGTCGTTGTCAGGCCCATGGAAGAAGTAACCTCATTAATTCTCCTTTAGCTTGAACCTGTTATTCCAAGCACTTCTGATGGGGACTCGGCAGTTGTGGCAGAACCAAAATCAGAGATGACACCCTTGCTTTCGTACCTTGCTGTAAGCAGGCTTCTTAGAAATTCTTTGCAAGCATCTGGAGTCCACTAAACTCAAGCTGAAAGCAACTGACACTATAAAGCACAATTATGGAAGCTACAGGAAATACATTATAATACATCCAGATATTCTCCATGTGCCTGTTAAAACACTTTACCTAGTTAAGATCAGTATGCTTATTAATTTAAGAAATTTTTAAAATGTGAAGTCATCAGTACATTCAATGGTGCTGTATGTTTTAGTTCTGTCACTTTTCAGCTTTGTATGGATTGATTTGCAAACAGTACCTTATGAGCTGGGGACCTATTTTGTGCTGAATTAAACATTCAGAAAATGTAAAATCTTTGATCTTTGTTGTGAACTCTGATAAAAAAAGCTGACTTTTGAACTCCAACTGGAACGCTTGATGAAGTTCCACATTAAATTTCCATCCAGGGAAACATTAATGGAAGCTCCAGCATACATAAATTTCAGTGCAGGTTATAAATCTTTGGATTTGAAATTAATTGATGTTTCAGTTCAGATCGAAGGAATTTTTCCTTTGACACTCATAAAGCACACTTTGTGGTGAGCTGGAAACATGAGCAAGCAACAAAGGCTTCAGGATGGACAGAAAGCTAGGAAATGTTGAATTGGAAAAAGTGGTGCCATTGAAAAAGTGACTAATGTGTTTATTAACGTCTGAGAGCTGTTTGCGAGGAGATGGAATGATGGTTGGTGGCAGTCATTGACTTTCTTGTCTGTCTTCATGGAGTCTGAGGCAGCACTCAACCAAACTGGTGCATTTTTTTTACAATATCTGTAGCAGCAACAGAATAACTGTAAAATGCATACAGATGCATAAAAAAGATGAAGGGGCTTTAGTCTACTCTTTTAAAGTGGGTTTAAACATGTTAGCACATGATATGCTTAATGTTATGCTCTCTGTCTTGTGTGATGAAAGCATTCCTTTCTTTCAATGGTTTATCTGGTGTTGAAGATCTACTTCAGCCTATAAGACAACATCTTGCTTTGTTGATGGAAAACAAGGAAATTATTTTAGGTAAATAAAAAAGAAGTAAGAAGTGATGTCATTACAAGTGGAACTAGTGCTGACACTTGTAGCAAAAGATCAGGAGCAAGATGAGGAACTAGTAGGTAAATGTCCATCAACAGAGAAGAAAGCTTGACAAGAGTCAAAAATTGTCTCATTCTTTTATTGTCCAATTCTCTACAAAGTAAAGTCATAAAGCAGTTGACATCTCTTGAATTGGACACTTTGCTGATTAGGAAGTCAGTCATAATACTGATTTTTATGGGAGAAGAGCAGATCACAATGTGCTGTAGGTAAGAATGTCTAATTCTGCATGTTCACATAGTAAAAATGTTACACAGTTAATCACATCTGACTTGGGAAATGCATTTAATGTGTTTTCACTGAATGTCTCTCAAAAAGTTAAGTGGCACAACTGTAAGATTCTTCTGTCAAGCTACAGTTCAGTGTCATCTGACGTGGTTTTGTGCTGGTTGCCTCATCTTACAGTGCAGAAGTACCTTTTATGGAAGGGTGGAATCCTGGCCTTATGGAAATCAGTGAAACTCTTGTGTATTTCAAAAGAGCCAGGATTTCAGTTCATATATTTCTGCAATGCAGATTATACTGTGTTCTTACTCTACTACTATATTTTTGCGTCTCAAATCAGCCATACTTTTTTTTTGCCTATGGACCATCACCAGTTCAGAATAAAAGTATGGTATGCATAAAGAAAATAAGCAGATGCATAAATTATAAAATGAAAACCTAAAAGGCTTCCTATATGCCAATTATTCACTAAGGTTGTCTTTTCTTTATGGCTGTAATTAATATTAGTGTTTATTTTTCTTTCCGAACTACTTCCACAACTGTTATTCATAGAGTAAATTCTTTTTAGTAGCTGCCTCAGTGCAAAGGGTGCAGTAGCAGTTATCTTGATGCACTGGTTGACAGTGTCGTAGTCATAAAGCTCTGTTCTGAGTTTTCCCAGACAAAGTAGTCTTTCTGGGTTGGGACATCATATTTTTAACACCAATCTGCATTTTTAGGAGAATCACAGCATCATGTTACATAGCAGAAAAATGACAGTTGAAAGGGCACCTCTGCAAAGAATTGTCACTTCTAGGTAAGTTATGTGCCTACAAGCAGTGGTTTTGCTTACAAAACATAGACTCAGGAATCACTCTGGGTGGAGATGACTTTTAAGATCGAGCCCAACCACAACCCAACCGTACTGTCCTAACTCTAAGAACCCTCTGCTAAACATTGCTGCAGACTTTGGTTTCTATTATAAGCAGTTCTAGATTGCACTATGGCACACTGCTGAGAGAGTAATTTCATCTGCCAGGGCTTGTACTTGATAAAACTGCATGGTGTTGTGCAGGTAAGAAAGGGAATGCTCCTCCTCCAAAGTTAAAGTATCTCACTTTCGTGTTTGTTTAAAGTGAAGCAATTTTGTCCTCTCTTCTGTATTTCTTCTTCACAGATTTAAGACTGCTGATTTCATGTGAATAAGCTTTGCAACCATCTCTTATAGTTTGTTTTTAATCTGTACCTTGTAAGCAGTTCTTACAGAGTTGTGGCAAAATGCATGACAGGCTACCACAGAGTCAAAATCAGCAACCCCATTGCACAAGATGTGATATGCAATGCTTACCTTCTATCATTTATCTCTCCTTTTTGGATTAAAAAAGTATAACCGTTATGTAGGAAACATATTTAGCGTTTCACTGTACAGTGGGTACAGTTTGTTTTTATTCAGAGCATGATTCATTTGGTGCTTTATGAGGCTTTGGTGCATGACTTTTGTGTATACAGCCCCATGAGTATGACCCTGCAGGAATGTTGTCTATTATTAGCTATGTATAGTACCACAGCCTCTCTGGGAGGACGCTGTACCAAAGAACCTTATCATAGAAAGGTCATGTGCTATTTCTATTGATGTAATTGAGAAAAGGCTATGACTTAATAAACTGAGGATGAGAGTGGAGCTGAGACTTAATCTTATCCCTGAGGGTAATTCCTCCAGTAGCCTTACAAAGATTCATAAGGCCAGATCACGTAAAATGTGTTGGTGCTTAAAACCCACCAGGCTTGGACTAAATTAAACCAAGAAGTGTTTGGATATCTGAATCCTTTTGTGTATCTGACCTTCAAAGCCTATTTGATGGCATATGTAGCATTCAGAGGAATATTGTTAGGATCAACCTACAAATATAGCTTGGTAGTTCTGTTTTTTTTTTTTTAAAGATACGTTAAGGAGAAAGTCACTTTCAGTGGTGGGTACTGATTAGGAAATTAATTCTCCTCTCATATTTACTGAAATTTCCTAAAAGTCTAAATTGTAGTTCAATTATTTGATCTGTATGGAGATAATGAAGTGCAAGCATAAGTCATCCAGAAATACACAGGAAAAAATGTGGGCCTCTAGACTCCAGGGTGGTTTCTCTGACTCAGGCTAATGTATTCCAAGTTTACTTTAGATCTTTTGTTTGAATATGTATTTGCATCTCTAGTTGCATGGAGTTCTGCGTGTTGGTTTAGGAAATCTGCAATTGAAATGTTACAGAATACACATCACTTCCACAGCAGTTTGTGGCATGAATCCCTTGAGAAATGATTGAGAGAGCAGAAGTTTGTTGCCAAATAATAATGTTTAGTGACTCAAGCTGCCATCTGTTATATAAAATCTTAACTCAAGCTCTGCATATTGAAATAGGCCCTGAACTGTCTGCAGTCATTCTCTTGATGTTTGGGTTAGAGCATCCACTTAGCTGGGATCTCCTATTCTGTCCTCAACCCTTCCTTCCCCCAGAGATATTGTCTTATCGTGGTTGTTTTTTATTATAAGTATATAACATAGTGAGAACCATATCCACACCCTCAGTTCTCTGATTCCGTGCTCTTTGATTATTGCCTTATTCCAACCACTGTAACACCATGTTTCTATGGTGTTTCAAGATGAAGAATGATCATCTTAATCTAAAAATTCTGATGGATGAGAGTTGTGCCACCTGTGTGGGTAATACCTGAAATACCATAAGCTCCTCATATCTCTCCTTTGTAGTCAGACTCCAAAATCTTCCCATTCTTTGTAGTCAATATTAAGGCTGCTCTTCCTTAACTGTCTCATTCTCTCTGCTGATTGCCACTTTGTGCACCATTGAGGTAACCCTCATTTCAGAATATAAGAAGTTCTGAAGGAGAAAAATAAGGCTTTGCAACAACCTGCAGTGTTTGATAGCACTGTGTCTCTTGCCCTGTGCTGCCATGGTGTAAAGTATCCACATTCTGTGCACATATTCTACCCTCCCAAGGGTCAACATGGTCTGACTTTCACTTTGATTTTCCTTCTGTTGGGAAGACTGGAGGAGGTAGGCAAGAGACAAAGGCTGGGAGCTGGAAATAGCATTAGACCTGATGGAGACCTATGCAAGAATGGATGTGAACAGAGGATGTACTAATGCGTAAATGCTCATAAATGTGTACATACACACCGTGATCTTTTCAGATTAGTAGCGATTCACAAACATTGAAGGAAGTGATAATTGTCATTTTGGTGCTTGGGCTTATTTTTATGCTGAAAATAAAAGGATTTCAAGGGATGGAGAGAGCTCTAAATCGTAGGTCAGCCACAGGGAATGCCTTTCCATTTGTTTGTTCTGTAGTTGTTCCAATCAGTATAAAGACATCATAGTCCAGGAAAATGTCCTAATGCATTTCAGTGATGTGATACTGGCTAAGGATAGGAATAATTTAGAGCAACACATCAGTTTAGCCGTGAATTGACCTTGTCTGAATATTACTATGAGATTCAAGTATCTTACCAGAATAGTGGCTGTGAATAAATCTTCTGAAGAAATTTTTCATCTAATGGAGAAATAAGATACCTGGAAAGGAGTGAATCCATCTGGAGACGGATTCCCTTGTGGGCAAAATTAGCAATTTCTTTAGAATAGCTTTACATGACAGTATGCTCAGACACATTTAACTTTTATTTGTGACTGTTCAGTAACACAACAGGTATTCAGTCAAACAACTCTTCACATTCTGAAATCCCAGGAAGCTTTCAATTTGTGAAGGTGACTATGATGACTCATGGATTAAAAACACCTGAGCTTTCACCTCTGTATTGCCAGTGAAAATCCAGAGATATAGATTATATCTTGCTGCTTTTTGCCTGCTTGCTGGCAATGTGTATTCAATGTGGGCACAGCGGTAGACATGTTTAAGCAATTGAGGCCATTTCATTTGGGGAATGTCAGTAAGGGGAAAGGTGCAGGAAGGCTACTGAAACTGGGAGCAGTGTCACAGGGTGGTGGAGATCACAGGGGTGGCTCTGGGAAAGTATGAAGACATGGTCCCAGCCTACACTTTAAGATTTTACTGGTATAGAAATAGCAGCAAGGAGCGAGAGCCTTTTGCTGATGTGGCAATAGCGGTGTAGCACCAGTACAAATGCTGGCCAAGAAATCCATTTGCTACTGTAGCTTGTTTTGCTTAAAGACTAGATACAAACCACATGGAGAGAGAGACTTTTTTGGCCAGCTCCTAATTGTGTTTACTGTAGGAGGAGCTGCTTTTATGGGTATAGCTTTTAAACACAGGAAGGCCATAGATCAAGACTCGGTCTACTTTCATTTATGCCAAGGGCTGATAAAGGTGTGTGGATTACAGATTAATTCATGAATTTATGCTGCCGAGCCAGCCCTTGAGTTAGTCTTTGCATTAGCACTTAGTGTGGAGAAGTAGAACTGTTTCAGTCTGCAATGTATCACCTAAAACTACCTTGGTAATGGAATGATTAAAAAGTGATAAATGTGATTTCACTATACAAAACAAATTTTTGGGTTGCTGTGAGATTTAGTGACCAATAACTCTGTATCGGGAAAAATACAGGAAGTATAATAAATAGGAGACATAAGGAATAATAGGGAAGATTTGTCGTTGCTTTTATAGGAGGATATAATCTCTTGCACATTTATTAAATGGCTTTTTTAGAAGATTTACTAGCATGTGTGAAAAGTTAATATTCTGTCCAGATTTCCAAAATAGCTTTTGCTAAACACATAAAAATAAACAAAACAACAAAGCAGTATGATTGTTCTTATGAGTCTGTAACTTGTTAAGAAACAGGAATCAAAGGGTTGGATTCAATTGCCTAAAAATAGGCACTTTGTCCCATCTGGGATGCTTAGTGGTATCCAAGACATCTGCACAAAGCTAACAGCCGTGACCTGGGATTTAAGGCAAGCATGCACTCATCTATACCATACAAGCCTATGCCATGAGTGAAACTGCATGAGATGTTTTCCTTTATATTCTATATCTTGCAAGGTAGGAATACGTAATGGCGATCATTGAAATATCCTGGAGATTGCTGCTAGAGCCAGTGCAGTCCAAATTATTCGAGTGAGGTGGAGAAGCTGGTAGAGAAGGGTGGAAGTTTCACTGGAAAAACAGCTTGCTTCCAAGTGGTGAAGGAAGATCTAGTTTATAATTAGTTGATAAAACGTCATCTGTCACCGCTGATAAAGGCAACTAGTATGCCTTGGAGAACAACCTTATTTCTCATAAAGACGGATTGTGAAATAACTGTTAGTAATTACAAGGGATTTTGAAGCATTTTTGGACAGTTCTATAGAAATACCAGCTTGAGTACTCAGTGAGGGTCAGAGATACAAACCAATATTCAATGTTCTTAGAAAAGGAAAACAGCTGAAAAAACAGGGAATGTTTATGCCTCTGTAAGAGCTGATGATGTGCCTGTATTATTGATCCTCCATTCTCAGAAAGGATGAGTAACCAAAAAATATGTGAAGGAGGAAGTGATGATGCAGAGAGCCTTCTTTTCAAGCCATGACTAAATGGATTAGAGCTCTTAAGCAAGGAGGGAAAAAAGACTTGAAGGGAACAATATGATCTTTTCTCTGCTACTCATAGACAGATAGATACAAAAGGAAGTCTTTCACTCTTTTATCTACTTCTTTTTTGTGAAGTACAGTGAAGCAAAAAGTTGCATAAGTTCATAACAGGCAGAGGAGTTTTGCTCCATGATCTGATTCATAGTTAATCTCTGGCAGCCCTCGACATGTAGAATGCTGTGAGGACAAAAACTCTGCATAGGTTCAAGAAAGCAACTGAAAGTGTTCATAGAAGAAAATGTCATTACCAGTCAGTACATAAACATTTGCTTCTGGTGTGAGGAGTCACAAAGTCACTGGTTGCCAGGAGTATGTTCTGGCAGGGCAGCACTGTAAATTTAGCCTGTTCTTATGGCCTGACTGACATCCCTCACTAGTCACTATCCGAGAAGTACTGAGCTGCATTATAGGGTGCTCTGACACAGTATCACTGTTCTTACCCATCTAACCCATTGATTTCTTCCCTCTGAAAGAAGTGCCTATTTGGTCGAATGGCTCTCCTGAGACATAGGTGATAAAAACAATAACTTGCTGCATTTGAGCATGAAGTAAGCTGAAATCAGAAGTATCCCAGTTTCCCATTAAGCAAGCTTTGTCTTGTTGCAAAATGCTGTGAGACTGCAAGTAATACAAGCAGTACCAAATATCATTGCTAATTCCTATGTTATTGTCTGCATCATTTCTAATAAAAAGCTTCAGCCTTCACATCATCAGTCATCCTCAGACAACACTCGAGCTACTTGTGCTTTATGTTGCTGTGCAACTGAGCTCAGTAATCCTAAGTGAAAGAAAATGAGTGGAACTTTCAGAGGAAAGCAAAGCAGGCTTTCTTTGAACCTCTACTAGCTTAGTTTTTTCCCAGTGTGAGTTTTATAGTACAGTTAGTTGAATGGGCATTATCAGCTACAAACTTCAGATGTTATCAAACTTGCTGAAAAGCAAAATGATAATTATTAATCCACATCAGAATGAGGTTCTGGCTTTTGTAGATTTGGATAATTACTGTGGCTTCAGTTCCTGTTTTTTAAGCGGGAAACCTATTGTGGAGTTTAAATGCTGAAGGAAGGTGTAACTACAAAGATGTAGAGAAGAAATTAATCAAGAGACGAATGGATTCTTCATGCCAGCATGGCTTGGAATAGCTGACTTCTCTTTGAACATCGTTTACAAAATTCTCACTGTTATGGTTGGCTTCCCTTTCTCTGCCATAAGCAGGTGATGTGAAAAATAAATATTTAGAGAGGGCTTGACCTCTGCCGTGTTTCCACAGACAAAATTAACAACTTCACTCTGTCCTTCCTGAATTTTATTTTTTGGTGTGTGTGGATAACTTTGAATTTAACACTTCTTATTAGAGGAAGTTAAAATCCAGATTAAAGTTGGTGTCACAAAGGCCACGAATCAGTACAAAAATCCCACTGCTGTACAGTATTTTTCTTGATCCTGCACAGTGATGATGGAGTGATGATGTGGTAGAGTGGGCTCAGTGATCCTCAGTTCTCAGAGTTGACAGCTGCATAGAAGCAAATCCACTCCCTGGGGCTGTTTGAGGGTCAGAGGTTGTTAAAGTGAGTCTGTATTATCTGTGCATTTTTGGGAGAAGGTTCTGCTTTTTTTCTATTCCTATTAATGCACTTAAAGTATAATGGAGGGGAAACTTCACAGGTTTGACTTCTTTCAACGGTTTGCTTGTGCTTAAATATACTGAGGATTCTTTGGGGGGGGGGGGGGGGGGGGGGAGCAATTTCAAAACGATGAATTAAGCTGGAAGAAAAGAAACTGTTGAGTAGGAGTAGTTGTATTTAGGTTGATCATTTCAGGAACAATAGCTGGGGATTTGGGGTCAGAATTGCATTATTAATATCATTCATAGATTTCACAATTCAGTAGAAATGTTCAGTTGATGCTTCTTCACTTACCTGGGGTTATAAACAAGTTTCTTGAGAATCTTGGTTACAAGGCTTTGAAATGAGGATCCCTCAGGAAAGGTACAGGGTAGCTGTCCTCTTGTACCTCTCTCACCGATAGGAGAGGTGCAGTTGGAAAATCTAATAGAAAGTATCTGTTCTGCTGAGAATCTGTTGAGGTTGAAGCTTCAGGCAGCTCAGCACCACACAGCCTTTCACTCGCTGTCCCTCCCAGTGGGGTGGGAGGGGAAAAAAAGAAGAGTACAACTCATAGGTTCAGATAAAAACTATTTACTAAGACAGAAAATGAACAGGAAAATAATAGTGATGATTTCAGAAAACAAGCAATGCACAACACAACTGCTTGCTGACTGACTGATGCCCAGTCAGTACCCAAGCATTAGCTGCTTCACCTGCCAACCCCTCACAGTTTTATAGTTTTCTCACACAATACCATGTGGTATACGATATTCCTTTGGCCAGTTCAGGTTTGCCTTAGTGGTTCTCTCCCTTCCCAGCTCCTCATGCTGCAGGCCCCCTCACTGACAAGGTACAAGAAACTGAAAAACTGAACTATTCTTGGCTCTGTACAGCACTGCTCAGCAACAACTAAAACATCAGTGTTATCAACATTGTTTTTCATTTGTTTGTTTACTTTCAAAAGCCAAAAAATAACAACTGTCCCAGCTGAAACCAGGACAGGATGAAAAATGTAAGCATGAACAATCAAACTGCTATTTTTCACTCCAGTGGTTATATCAGGACTGCTTGCTAGGAAAGGCATATATTGGATGGTTTTGCAGTGATAAGAGACTAATAATGTGGGAGGTGACTTGGAGCACAACACAATGTAATAAGCATCCTTGCTGTGCCATTGCCCCCGCTACAGAGAAAGTCAAAGTTCTGCCTGATTCTCAATGTCATTTCCTCTCTTAATTAAAAAGTTACTTCAATTTTTCAAGGATGAGAAAACAAAGAAGCAATCAGTGTAGATTAATAACACCTGTGGGCACCACTAGCTGTTGTGGTCTAGTGCTCAAGCTAACTAAGGCTTGTGGCTGTCAGGACCCTGGTGGCACTAGCAGGGCTTTACTTACTGGCCTTGACTACCCTGTGCCAGGTATCCATCCAAGCCCAGCTGTGTTTTCCGATGCCTTGCCTTCTCCTCAGGCAGGTAAATGTCAGTTCAGGTGGTCTTATTAAGGCCATGTTTCAAGTTAATTTCTCTTCTGTGTGCTTTAGAAATGTTAGGCAATGTATCTTCCCTTTGCTTTATCACTGGCAAGCTAAAAAATCCCACAGGAGTGAACTTGAGCAGCAAGTCCTCAAGTTCATCCCTGGTATCTCCATGACACATCTAATAAGGTCATGGAATGCTGAGATTTACTGTATTTCAGCCTGATCATGGATAAAATGTCTTTGACAGAGGAAATCCAAGTATTTGTTGTTGTGGGGGACTAGAAAATTAATAGATCACACTGCTGGCACAAGCCATCAGTAAATCTCTGTATTGAGTCTAGATATAACAGATTTTCATGAATTTTATTATTTCCCAGAAACTTAGCACAGAAAGGCTCAGTTTACTTTTCTTTTGTCTCAAAGACTCCTGCTTATGGTTCTGGCCTTTACCCTGTGTTCTCCTATTTGCATTTTCACCCTTTCCCAGTTTGGATAGAGGAAAAGTTATTGGTTTGCAGCACCATTATAGCACAATTCTATTTTTGTCATTCTATAGCAACTGAAATCCTTGTGGAGAATTTAGGAAACTTTGTCTTTTTTTTTTTCTCTTTCTTGACAATATCTGTCAGTTGGTTTGCCTACTCTTTTTCTTGTTACTGCCTACAGAGCCTTCAATTCTACCCTGGAAAGAAATGGAAGGCTCATAGAGGCAGAAGAAAACCTGCTCATTAGCATTGACATTCAGAAGTTGAGGGTGTATTACATGACTTGTCAGCTCTGGGGAGAGCAGCTTATGACACTTCTGCTTGTTCCTTCTCTACACTGTGCTCTGTCATTGCTCTTCAGTTTTAACAGTAAATGTTTTAAATAAAATGTTTTTCCTTTATGCTTCCATTCTGAAAGGGATGGTAGAGCTTATATTTGTGCTCAGGTGCCAAACAGAAAGAGTGCCAGGCCAGACAAGCTTAAGTGAGTGGACCCAGTGATGCAACAGGAGATAAACAGCTTTATCTGATCAGAGCTGAGCAGACTGAACAACTGAGGGCTCTTTGGGCCGAGCTGTGTCCATACACACACATTCCTGTTGAGCCTTCGCCAAGATGCGTGCGTCAACTACATGTAACCATAGATAGCCTACTACGAAATGAGAAGGTGGTGGTTGAAATGGCTGGTTGGACATTTTCTGTGTGCTGCTTACCTATCACCCAGCAGCTTGATGTCTGCATAATGATGTTGGCTTTGTCGTATTGGTAGGTGCTAACTCATGGAAGAAATTATATTTGTAGAATGTAACAAGGGAGAAAGATGGTGAGTATGGGAAGACACTGTGGGTGCAGGTATGTGTGTTACTCTGTGTTCACTTGCTAAGAATATTATTGGGAACTGTATGGCACCAGTGACTGAGATACTTATTTTCGCCTACATCTAACTCTGATGAAGACCTTCCTCTGGTGATATGTGATTATTTGGAAGATTGCAGGGTGTTGGGGCAGATAAACTTAAAATCTGCTTATCACCAAAGCTAGGGTAGAGAGCACTGGACTGCTTGTCTAGCCTTACATGCAGAACTGTCTTTTCATGTCTGTGAGGCCATTTCCTTGTATGTTCACAGGCAAGGTTGTGTGGGCTGCTTTTGGGAAACCTAATTTACCTTCAGGTGGGTGTTAGGCAGACATCAGCTGTGACTGCTGCATAAGCAGCTCTCTGCTTTGCTTGTGTTCCCTGCCCAGATCCAGGGGTGTCTCTAGATTTTTTTTTTTTCTGTACTGCGAGAGGCTGAGTAGCTTTTTCAGAATTTTCCACGTAACTGTGTGACATTGTGCTTAACCTGTGTCAAGTTATACCAGCTGCACAGAGGAGGATGAATGTAGCCATGGTAGAGCACAGGATAGCTGCAGGGCTGCCTTTGGGTTACCTTGAAAATAGAATTCATGGAGATGGCCTGGGCAATTACTGCTACTAGTTCGTGCCACAAACGTTTTTTCCAAAGCGCTTTATCACTGCTGGAGGTACAGCCAAGCAGGAATAAATGTGACCATGAGCTACAGCTTGTAATGAGGGCATAAATTTGAAGCCAGTCATTTTCATTCAAGTGGATAAACTGTGGCAGGTAATACTGTACCTGGCATGCTCATCTGCATATATGGCAATGTTTGAAACAAGGTAAAAAGGACAAGGGAAGGTCAGCCCAATCTACTCCGTGCTATGAATTGGAAGCTTATGTTCTGTTAGACAAGCAGATGTGATTCTGTCCTGGGTTTTAAGCTCACAAGACAGGGGTCCTGTTTTTCTCAACAAGTTGATGTTGAAGTTGATGTTATTTTCTGGCAAAATATGGAAAGCTAGGGCCTTTGACCTGTCAAACTAGTAGCTTAGTAGCTTCTAGGAATATTTCATGGAAGCCAGAGTTCAAGAAAATAGGGGTTTGCAAGATCAGACACCAGTTGTTAATCGTATGTTTGGTGAGACTGACTTTGAATGATGTGTTGTATGTCAGTAACTCCAGTCTTGGGTAAGTTATACAGTCTCATTTATATCTTTGTTTCCACTAGCAATTATGAAAACACCCTTTACTCTGTGATGGGTTACATCCTCAGAGTGCTTACAGACTTTCATATGGGACAGTGCTGCCTCAGGCTATGAACATCATAGCAGGATCTGTGTACGTGCACACAGTGCACACAACCACGTGTACGTGGTTGGCTATAAGGAGGTTGCACATTCACATACGAGACTCTTCCAGGCACTTTTGGAAAGGCCTTCACAGAATATTTCCAGCTAGGTTTTGCTTTAAAAGCTGCCGCAAACATTGGCTTTCATGGAATTATTCTGCTTTGAGTTGTTTGCCTCTCTAACTATTGCATCCAGAGAAATGCTGTAAACAAGTGAGCAAATAGCCACATAGCTATGATTCCCAGGAGAGAATGATCTGTTAGAAGGGAAAAGTGCTTGTTTGCTCACAGCTGAATTACTAACGTTCCTATAAATTGCTTCTTAGGGGTTGTGTAACATGTTTGGGAATGTGGCAATGAGAGATGTTGAAATGGGGAACAGACTTAGAGGAGTAGAAATGGAAGGAAGCCAAACCAAAATACACAGTGAGCCTTTTCCAGAGACAGGTCAGCAATGATCCAAGTGTATTCCCACAAAATGGAAGTTCAGAAGGGAACCGTAAGCAGTGGAAAATATTACACACTCAACTTTTGTTATGAACCTCTGTCACTCCGAGTTCACTACAGAAAAAACATTCCTAGAATTTAAAGACCCGTTTTACTCTTTTTCTCTCTTTCTTTCTTTTTCCCTTCTATGTTTAAACATCTTAGGTAGGCTAGAACTAGGAGAAAATATTAACTGTTTTTCCTAGCATAGGAAACTTCTACAGTAGAAACATTTCTGCAGTTTTCTTTCACGATATTTTTCAGGGTAGGACTTCTGCTTAAGAGGAAGGGATAACCAAGGAGTAAAGTTTTGTGGAATATGCTTCTATTTGCCTTTTATTTTTGCTTTAGACTTGGGAACAACTGCCTGACTTCTTCTATCCTCGCAATTGTAGACACTTCCTCCTCACGTGTAGCTGCTTGGGCGGAGGCAGGTAGCACCACTGTGTGTGGTGGCAAGGAAACCTCCTGGCCTGAATTCCCAGTTTATTCTCAGCTGAATGTACACACTTGGGAGCATCATGCAAGCAGTAAGACCTTGTATGTATGGCCATTAGACTCATGGCTATTCCCAGGAGCACTTTATATGGTGGGTGCTGTTTCTTTTTTATATGTGGAGAAGGTCTTGTGCACTTCAACAAGCTTTACTAGTGCATCAGATGTGCCCACTGGCTCACTAAAGGCTATTACATCCTTGACTCCTCTTATCGTATGTTGTTAGAGGTTGGGTTTTTTTGTTGTTTGTGTTGGTAGGTGGTTGTTTCTTTTTGTTGTTGTTTGTTTTTTTGAGATGATCTACCTCTTATCGGTTAGCCAACCATCAGGTGCAATGTGATAAGCTTTTAGCAGAAGCTTTCTAGGGAATGTGTGTATTTCCAGTGTCAGTGTGATTCATTGTGGTTGCCTATAAGCTGTTTTCTGTGAGTAGGCCACCCTGAAGAAGACTATAATGTATACTGATGTTTAGCTTGTCTTTCATTTTAAACCAATTGTTCTCTATGTGCATCTGGAGCTAAAGTATTGGTATCTTATCACAAACTAGCTATGCTATGCTTCCTTTTGTTTGGATGCAGGCAGAAACTGTTTGAAAAGGTCAGAGAACAGTCTGCTCTACAACTCTTGTGCTACAAAGAGAAAAGAAAACTTGGTAGTAATAATAGTACTAAACATCTGGCACTAATTATGGTCCTACGTCATGAAATAAACTCTTTAATAGTTCATGGGGGAGAGACAGAGATGCTTTCTCTACTGAAAAGATAATTTATAGCAGGGATGAAATTTAAATGTTCTGATTGGCCATCTGTTACCTAGATAGAACCTCAAAGACATGCAGTAGACAGCAATAGTTGGGACATATGATTTATCCACCTGTCTCAGGTTGATAGGGAAATCTTGTATCACACTTATTTATTGCTGGGTTAATCAAATTATTTCCCCAGCCAGGTCATTGAATATTATAAACGTTTTATTGTGGTTCCAGGCAGGAATCTTCCAAGCTTACTGTATGTTGGAAACAGAGCAAATGAAGGGGAGGAACATCCTCATAAGACTAACCCTAGTGATCCTCGAAATTCAACTAATGTGAAACTTGAGACACAGAAATTCCATTTTATCTCGATATACTTAGCTAGAAAGTCAACTTAATTAGTGCTCTGTACTTTGTTTAGCTTCCCCTTCACAATTATCGTACATCTTTCCCAGAGAGCCTTTTTTCTAGAGGAATTAAGGGCATGCCACCCAGTTACTTGAGTGGTTCATCATCAGTGCTGAGAATGGAAGAACTGTGACTCCTGGCAGAACCTTCTCTTTCCCAGTTACTGCCTTGAGTAACTTGATTTAGCCTCAGTGGAAATCTCCCCTTCTCTCAGCATTGGGGATGCTGCTTTGCTGATGTAACTGTTTTACAATTACAGCTTTCTGTACCTCTTGGATGTGGTTTTTTGTTCATAATTGCTTAAAATTTGATCTATTCCTTCTTTTAAAGGCCATATTTCTAGAGTTGTGTGTGTGATGTCTCTGTAGGGATTAGAGGCATGCTTTCCTAAAAGATCCATACTAAGAAGGGCTCATTATTCGCCTGAATTACGCACACCAACATGTCCAGCTGCTCTGGAAAGCAGCCCCAACTGCATATTGAATCCGTTATCCTGCTCCTAAGCAGAGAGAGGTGAGCTGCCCTTAGTGCAGCCCATGGAGAAGTGGACTCTCAACTATCTGTTGAAGAACTCAGTTTATTTTGAACCTGAAAATGTCCAGTTAGACCCAAAAGCCTTAGATTTTTCTTTCACAGAATGGAAAGTGAAGGGAAGCATTAATTCAGATGTGTTTATGGTGATGGTTGAAATCTTGGACTAGCATGCTGTGCAGAGTTGGAGTACTTTGTTCTAGCTCAGCCCAGAATGAGCTAACGTCCCCTCTCTGCTGCAGCACCTCATGGATTTGGTAGGTTGGAAGGTTCAGCTTCAGATCTGTATGAGCACTGCTCTCCAGCTGACCTCTGCTTCTTGTGCAGACTGATGATTGCAATTCCATGAATCATAGCACTGGTCTGACCACAGAAGAAACCTCCACTGTTTTCTGGGAAGTATAAACCAGTATAAATGTATTCAATACAAATGTATTGAAGTAAAATGGGAATGAATGCTTCAAAGTAAGGAAAAGACGAGTTTGATTAAAAAATTCAACCCATCTGTTAAGTTTTTCTTTTTCCTACTAATAAAAGAAGGGTTAAAAAATATAGAGGAAGCTATTTTTCATATGATGGCAATGATTTGAGTTGAAAACTGATGATAAACAATTTGTTCTCAATCTATACAACCACTCATCAAATGCATTGTGTCTGAAATGCCTTCAGTTTGCATTTCAGACTTTCTCCAGTCTCCCAGTTGTGGAATTTTTTTGTTTCCCAGACAATTCAGAGCCTTCCAAAACTCCTCCTCATTATGGAGGGCATGAAAATGGCTGCTTGTGGTAAAAGATACTGCCAAAAGAAATTGCTACGGCTGTTTTTTTTTCTTTTCATTTCTGTGAGCTGGAGAAGAACTTTGAAAACTTACAGCATCTTGAATTCTCTCTTGTAGACACAAGAATAACAAAGCAGATTTTGTGACTGTAAGAGAACTGGGGGGGGGGGGGAGGAGAATAACCTAACCCCACAGGTGTGCATGAGTATGTATAATGTGGAAAGAAAAAATTAAAAATGCTCTCCAAGGACATGTTAAAAGCAGAAGTGAATAAGAGCTAGCTAACATATGGGCTCACTCTTTTTTTTTTTGGTGTTTTTTTTGTCTGTGGATCCCAGCCCTAGTAACAAGTACAGCTGGGGAGTACAAGCTGTACGTACAGGGTGTTCATGTGGAAAACTGTAGAGCCAAAGCATCCTGACAAACCACATGTCCTGCTGGGTGAGTTAAGAGTCTCTCATGAGATAAGGAGGGGTTCCAAACTCTCCGTGTAAGTGTGTGTAAATCTCCTCCCTTCTCCCATTGTGAGCTTTCCTGCACTGAAATGAGAGTCCTGAGGTGCCTCCAAGCACTTGTAGTTTTCAATGGAGAGATCCTGAACCCTCTGCCAGTCTTGCCTGCAACCACGGTGTGAAAGACAGGTGCTGGAGTTTGCCTGGTGTTAGTTTATACTGGGAGAAAGTCTCATGGGTTCTGAGTCACCTGAAGGAGATCTTCTTACATTGTTTTTCCAAAGCAACAACTCTGAGCATGTTAAGTTTGACATTTTTTGTTTGCTTTTTAACATCAGTATTCAGTTGAAAGTGTTCTTGCATTATGTAATCACGATTCTGTTGGGTGGTTTTTGGTAAGCAAAGACTCCAGTGAATTAGAAAATAAAACCTAGAGTGCTGTGGTGAATCTATTCCTTAAAATTAGTGCAGCCAATAAAGATGAGATTGGTTGATGATTACTTAAAATTTGTCTCCCCCAGAGCCTCAGGCAAAGAACAGCAAAGTGTAATTTATGTAGCAGGCTTTCTAATCTACTAGGTTTCAGTAATACTATAAAAATATTTTACTAAAGTAGATATGTATGACTGAGCTTAACTGCTGAATTTTTCCAAAAGAAAAATCCCTTTTGCCTCAACAGATTATGAAAGTTGTCTTAAGGATAAGGCCAAAATAGGTATTTCAGCTTGAACAACAGATTTCTGGGGAAAAACCTTTGAGAGCCATGAAAAAGTTGCCACAAGCTCCTTAAATGTCTTCTGAAGACAAAACCCAAGCCAAGATCTCTATTGCAGTCAGTGGGCCACATGACTTTATCACTGTTGGCCATACAGCACAAGCCTCTGGCCACCACGGATATGCACTGGATGTGCAAATGTTGGGCCTGCTCCATTGCTTCAGGGAATTTATTGCCTCACTGTGCTGGATAACCAAGTATAGGTAAAAACAAACTTCAGTGTATACCAGGGTTTTAGCAGTTTACAAAAATGGCATTATCTCTTGCTCAGAGTGATTGATACTACTTCACTGCTGGGATTGCTTCCACTCTTATATGCTGCCAGGATCCAGGGTTGGCAGAAGAAGGGACTCTATCAGTTCTTCGGTGGGCTGGAAATGTTGAGCTGATGATGAGTTCACAGCTTCCTCTCTGAAGCTGTGAAACAACCCTTGCTCGAGCTGTACGTGCTTAGGATAGATAACCCAAAGACTGTGTACAAGTCTAAAGGAAATGGTTCTTGCAGCCACTAATTTGCTAAGGGAGAAAACTTTTTTTTTTCCTCAGGTTTCCTTTACAATTGATAGAGAGAAACAGAGGAGCTAGTCCTGGAGTGAAGGAGATCATCTACTCTGCCCCCTTAACATACTAAGTTTAATTCTTCAGCAGCAGCAAACAATCATTGCAGTAGGCCACCTACATATTTGGATGCGGAGGAATATGCATATAGGTTGCCCTGGAAGTAATGCCTTCTGCTGTTTTTTTTACCCATGGAAACTACTACAGATACAGAAAGTACAGTGATGCTATTCGATAGAGCTCTCAGCTATCGAAGCATATTTTTCACAGTTACTGCCATTAGCTATGTATTTTCATCGGCAACAAATAAGAGCCTGCGTGCCATGGCATTGTCGGGGAAATGCACCATCCATCACTGTGCTGGAATCCACTGTTTATTCTCCATCGGTATTCAGCAAGCATCAATGAATGTGAGTGGGTGCAGCTTTTTCTGCTTGGATGAATTCCATTCCTTACCTTTGCTTCACACTCACTTCCATGCCAGATGCCATTCTGTCAGACTGCCCCTCTGCTGCCATCTGTTGCACAGCAACAAAATATTATTGGGACTGTTCAGCCTCTATTGTCACACCGCCATTTGCCTCTGACCTCACTGACCAACTTAAAATAGGTGGCATTAGTTTCAGAGCAGCCCTCGTACTTTGTCAGTCTCATGCAGCATGTCAGCAGTGAGTGGTTGAATTTCTGGAGTAGCCAGGTGTTCCTGTTAGTTGAAACAAGATGCAATCTTGTATTCTGCAGAAAGCCTATATAGTTGGAGGGCAAACATTCATTCTATTTTAAAAACGACTTTGCATAACCCCATTTTTTGCCTTACAGAAAATGAGTCAACAGTCTGAGTGTTATCCACAAAAAAAAGCTCCCTCCACAGGAGTAAAAACTGCTGTCAATTGTCTCAAGGCTTTGCTCAGAGTGAGTTAGCTTTGTGTTACTGAAGCTCATAACACCGCAGTTGTACATCTGCTGAGGATCTTGTCCACAAGCATTTGCGATCAGCTGACAGTGATTTTTATTTTCTAGAACAGGATGTTATTTTGAATCTTGTTCATATCACCAAAAGCTCAACAAAAGCTGCTGCTTTTCCCGTGTTTGATCCTGCGCTTGCTTGAGAGCTGTTAAATGAATCATATCTGTGAATGTGACCAGGGAGTTGGCTTCTACACAACGAAGCTAATATTTTAGAGAAAGACACATCAGACAATGTAAACTGCCCTCACAAGAAAAGTTTACATGCCTAAGATGCCTAAACCTTTCAAATCTTCTGCCTTCCCATACATTGCCAACTTTCTCCAAGAGAATCAAGCTTCCTAAGCCATCCTTTCCAACTATAAAATATGCTTACGCATCTAGCCAAGAGACAGACTGTAGAGTTGCTGGCATGTCTCAAACTGATATATCAGGTAATTATTAGTCTCTATAAACAATTCACAATCAGTGAAAAGGTTGTTGTTTTAATTGCATGCCTGACAAATGAATACATTAGACTTTAATCTATTTCTAGCTGTTCCATTAGCAGTAGAAGAGGTTACATTAAAGGCTTTATGAATTATTCTAAATCTTCTAATCCTGCAGTCTATGAAGAACTCCATTTTCTGTTCTTACCATACCCTGTTCTCTCTAGACCTGAACCTCACACACCAAGGTGATTGTGTCTCACTGGAGAAAAGACACGTGCTAGCCTTAGGATTGTTTTACCTTTATTCACTGCCATTCCCAGACACATTTTCTTCCTTCTTTGGCTCTTATTGTATCTCAGTTGGAGTTTATGGAGCCTATGGTCCATATTTAAATGCAGGCTATATGTTGCTCATTAAAGCCTTCAATGCTGCTCTGACTTGCACCTTAATCTGTTCTGTTTAAGCATGTTTTCTTTCTGCAGCATCTCTCTGGCTCACGTCCTTGTTTAGCTTGCTCTGGAAAGCTGCTTCAATTCCCACAGCGCCTTATGGAAGCTAAAACCCAGTGCCAGGCAGGAGTAAAAATACAGAGCTCTGGTTTGTATTGTGTTCCTGACTGTAACAACCAACACACATTAGAAGCTTCATTAGAGACAAACGCCTGTATTTTTGATGCTATGTGTGTGCACGGACCTGTGCCTGCAGTGCTTTCCTTTGTCTTACCTTCTCATTGCAAACCCTCATGCAAGGGTTTACAATACCCTTATTTTAGCATTAGTGTCTTATTTCTAAGATATTTATTATACAAGATTTTCACAAGTGGCAGTCCAGGTGGTGTTGCTCTGCAAAGTTAGTTCTCCCTACCTACACAAGCTTATCAGATCTTTAAAATGTCCTTTTAGCAACATTGATGCAGTTTTCCCCAAGACAAATTAGTTGAAATTCCCTGATTATGATGTAATGTCATTCAAATCACAGCTCTTGTAAAACATAAATTGTAATCCAGCTTGCCATTGCACTCAACTAGCCTGCCATGGGGATGAAATACAGGCATTATACATGAGATAATGTACTGTATGCTGTAAGGATGTGTAAGGAGAGTGATGAGTAATAAGGAGCTGTTACCTGGAGTCAGTATCAACAGGTACTCCTAGGCCGAACTTCTACCATGGATTTAATATTTGCTTGCATGCATTTGTGTGCAACTTCAGATTGCTTTCATTCTCTTTTCCCTCCTGTAGATTTAAGAATTTTTCTTTTAATATATTTTCTAATATTAAAGAGAGACAGAAATGTGTCTATGATATTTCTTAACTCGCTGGCAATTTGACTTCACAGCTGGTGTCCTTGCATCACTTGATATAGGGTACTTCTAAAGTTATATCTTGGAAATATCTTTTATGTCTGACAAACAGAAAAGTCATAGCTATATTTTTAATATGTACATATACATGTATGTCTGTACCCTGTGAGGAAGAGAACAAAATAATTCAGTAGGAAGGGAGCTTTAAAGACCACTCAGTTCAATACCTAATCTCTTAAGAGGCAAGTGAAAGTTAAAGCGTGCTATTGAGGGTGTTATCTAGGTCTTGAATGCTGACAGGCATGGGGCATCAGCCACCTCTTTAAGAGACCTGTTGCAGTGTTTGACCGCTCTCATGGTAAATACATATTTCCCTGAGTCCAATCTGAAAGTCCCCTGGTGCAGCTTTGTGCTGTTCACTTAATTCTAATGCATGTATTCAAAACTTCTTGAATTATTTGTTGCATTCAGGGAAAGTTTAGGCTGTAAAAGAACCTGTGCTCCTTGCACGTTGTCTTTTTTCATTTGTTTCTCTTATAAAATGATTTTTTTTTTTCCTTTTTTTGTCCCAACTCTCTTCACTAGGAAGCGTGGTGAGGTGCTAGCTCATGAGAAGTGAGTGCCAGATCTTATGACTAAGATGGGCTGTTCAGTGTAACTTACAAACATGAGAAGAAAGTGCTTAAAAGGGAAAGAAAGAGCATGCATTTCTGCCTTCAAAAGCTCCAATTTAAAGCTCTGCCTGAAGTGGTTCTTCTAGACTGCTACACTTTAGTTTAAGCCCCAGAGGCTGGTAAGCCCTACAACTTGGAGAACTACTTGATTCTTTTCATACTGACTTGTGAATATGGAAAGCCAAGATTTGCTTGCGTTTGTCTCCAAACCTGCAGGTATTGGATTTGCTCACTAGGAAACTTCTTAAGAACCTACTGAATTCTGAGCAGTGACTTCAGTATTCAGCTCCCTTTACCTGTGCTCTAACGCCTGGTGCCCATGTCTATTGCTACACATTATAGATTTAAAAAGTGACTCAAAACTAATAAAAATAGGAGTAGTTTCCATGAAGTGGTGCTCTCTTGCTTTTCCATTGAACAGACCCCAAAGTACTTTGGCTCGTGTTAGATAACCCAGTGAAACATAAAAGACTTTTTCTTTGATCCATAGAGGTTGAATTGCAATGTAAACCAGATGGGAAAATCCCGAAGGATAATTTTCCCTTCTTTTCACCATTGAGGGCCATCAATCCAACCACATGAGCTCAGAGAGCCTTTGAACAGCTATGGCATATTTACAAAATGAGTTGGACTGAACATTTTATTGTTCAAACACAGTGGCTGCATGGAAATAATTTAATGATATACTTATCATATAGTCTAAGGGAACTGAACTGTATAAAAAACTTTTCACTCTAACATGAATCTGAGACAGAGTGGCTAGGGCCAGGAAATTAGGAAATTTGTGGAATTCATAGCTAAACATGCTTTGTTTTTGTTTGCCTAAGCAGTACAGGCAGCTCAGCACTTCAGTGTCAGCTGTACTTCATAATTTTGTCATACCTTACAGCAAACAATCTTATTAAAATATGTATTCAATTAATCCCAGTTTTATTGAAAGAGTTTCAAAAGAACATAAAGCAAATTGTAAACTGCAATGGAACAATCCTGAAACACAAGAAGCTTGTCACAGGCTGTTTATCAGACACATATGTTCCACCTTCAGGTTTTATGGGCTGAGCAGGTTTCTTATAGATATGTCTATGCTATGGAAATGTACTGATAGCAAAAGAAAACAATACTGATATGCAAATAGTCTGTGTAAGTGTTTACGTTGGCTAATGAGTTTGTCTAAAAAAAAAGTATTATTTTAAACAGTTTCATTTAAGACTGATGCACTCTAACCCTCACTTTTTCCTGGATACTCTGGTTGTCCAGGTGTACTTTCATTACATTAATGTTAAAATCTGTAGTGGTATTCTCATTAATTAATCATTTATTTCCAGTCAAAATAGAGTGCATAGCCTCCGATTGTATTGATTGTATCCAGGTTCTCTCACAGTTCCCCTCCACCTCATCAGACACCAGCATCCTAAAATCAGTTCCTAAAGAGACATGCAGATTGGCAAATCAGGGAGGCCTATAATAAAAAATTAGGAAAGATAGTTTTATTGAAAATTTTTGTATAAGGGGATACTTGCTTGAAAGCTGTTGTTGCCCAATCTGTGTCTGCTCTACCTTCTAGTCATGCCTGTAATTTCCATCACCTGAAGATTTAAACAGCAAAAGGCACTGGCTCCACTTTGTTTTAACTACCAACAGTAGGATTTCTGCTGGTCTCAGTAGTGATGGGCAAAGTGACCTCTGTTTCAGAAAGACTGCAATTTTTTGCTGCTGACACTCTACAGTTTTAAATGGATTTACTGTGATGGTAGCCTGAACCGTGCTGGAGAAGATTCAGAACATAATGAAGATAGTTTGGTTCAGTCAAACACTTTCTGTGACACGGCTGGTTGTTGATAGTGCATAGACCTCAGATCTTGAAGAGGTGACCACAGGTAGGCAGATGTATTCATGGAAACTGCCACGCTTGGCACTCCAGCATCTTGTCTGCTGCCTTTGTGGGAAGAGAAAATACCTTCACTCTGATAAAGTTAATCTAATTCAAATTCTGCAGCCTGGAATGGCTGCTTCATGCCCTGGTATTAAATTTGTTAGTGCAAGGAGAGCTGCATTCTCATGTACAAACACAGTAAATAACTCTTCTGATATTTACTTTGGAGACTCATTTGATTGTGTGAGTATAGTCATTTTTAATGCTGTCATTCTTCTTGTTAGTGCGTTGTGGAGAGGACTGCAAAATAACATGTGACTTTTTTCAATAAGAAATGAGATCGTCCTGCCTAGATACTAGTAGGCGTTTAAAAAAGCAGTCTATATTCCAGTAAACTCTGTTCTGCTTAAGTAGATGTAAATAACTCTTTAGCAGGTGGCTTGGCTATCCAGTACAGCCAATATTTGCATACCTATTTTGAGCTAAGTTACTGCTTCGTGACTGCTCTTGTCCTTGCAAGTGATTTACAGTTTTAAAGATGCTGCATGAGATTTCAGGACTTCTTAAATTGTGCCAACCAACTGGTTTATTAACTTGAACGAGCTGCTTATAAACTTGTTCACTCCTTTGGAGCACAAAAGCTAGAAATTGAAAAGGGGAAGCTTTCTAAAGAAAAGCAAGGATAAAGCTTAGAGCTTAAAAATAAGTTTAGGCCTGCATTTGTTGTTGTATAGGACAATTTCAGTTACTATTCTTGAAATTGTTGCCGTAAGACTGAATCATAACTTGGAAAGTCCTTTGTCCTAGTGTTAAATTTAAAAAAAAAAAAAAAAAAAAAAACTATACTTTTTTTTTAACCTTGCCATAGGTTTTCCATGCTGAGATTACATGGAAAATCTTGATTTGTTGGTTTTTCTCTTGCAAAAATCTAGGTATTCCTTGGACTGGTGTGAAGAAAAGCAGCAGTTCCTCTGATCTTAAAGAACAGTGTAAAGCTTTTAAAGTGATCTGCCAAACAGAGAAAAGAGGAGACATGTATGCTGTATGAATAAAACAGGTAAGATTGCTCCTACTCCCTCTTTTTTTTTTTTTTTTTCCCAGGAAATATTTCATTCTGTTATACTTACTTTCATCTTTTCTGACCTAAATGACACAAAGACAATTGCAGCTTAGGTTTAGTGCTCAGCAGGCTTAATCATAGAATGGCCTGGGTTGAAAAGGACCACAATGGCTTATGAAAGCCATGATCAGATGTTGGTTTTCAGATTTGTGAAAAAGATTTTTGTTGGCTTTTCTCTTTGAGGTTATAAAGTAGTAATGTATGATGATTCACGGGAGTCCCAGCTATATTGCAACTGAGTTAAGGAAGCCTTAAAGATAAATTACCATGTCTTTTGTTTCTGAAACAGAGTTTGACCTCTTGAACAGCAAGATCCACATCTAAGACCCTGTCAGGTATTGACCATGTAAGTGTGTTGTTAAGTACTTTGTAAGGTAGCTCAATTAAACTAGCAGCTTCTAATAGAGTCACTAAGGCAGAATCAGTATATGTAGAATGATTTCGGCAATGGTGAAGATAATAAGCTTAAAGATCAGACATCCAAAAGCATTTAGTGGTGGGAAAGTGAGGCCAAGCTGTGGCTCTGTTGACTAATTCTTTCTCTCACTGAAGTCTTAGAAAAAATAGACTTGGATTTGGGAACCTTTTTTTTTTTTCTCTCTGAAGATACATTTCTGCTGCAGGTTCAACAGAGAGAAAATACTTATGCCCCAATAGTTTGAAGACATTAATTATATTACTGAATATTCGTGTATTTTTCATACTCATAACTCTTCCATTGCATACATAACATTTTTTTTATTCTTCAGGCAACAGCAAATAGGGAACTTTTATTTTTCGCCTATGTTCTTTGGTTCCTGGATTCCCACTCGTTTGACAAAAGATTAAAAATAATAATAATTAAAAAAAATCACTACTTAGATGTATTTTATTTCTGTTTCTCTTGGTCTTCTCTCCGTTCTCGAGATTGAAAGATTTAAGTCAGCAGTCTTTTTTTTTTTTTCCTGTGTTAATGTGCATGTTATGACTTTGGTCTTTCTTCTGGCAAGTTAGCAGGAGAGGGATTTTGGAAGACTTGCTTGAGTGTTAATTGTCCTTCACAAATTAGCCAAGGTCACTGACTTTTGAATTAGTGCAGTCTGCAGAAACAAGCGCAGAGCCAGGAGTAAAAACAAAAGCAAAATATTCTCTTGGCATGATAATTGTCTAATATACAAGCAGGTGTAATACTTGGAGTGTATGTCAATGATGTAACCTCTCAGAGATAAAAGGTTACAAAATGTATAAAGAATTGAGTCTCTTAGGGGAAATCACATCTTTCTTCAGTATTATATTACTTGCCTCTCTACTTTCAAGAGTGTCTTGCTCTGTCCTATATCTTGTTTTAATATGATTGCAAATTAAAGGCCTAGACTTCGACCTGAATTGTGTTGTTTTTAGTCAAATACAAAACAAAAACAAAGCTACATCTTTGTAGTGAATGCTGAGGGGGAAGAAAACTATATAACAATGTCCCAGTGTGTGCGTACAAGCCTAACAGTCCAAACTGTGTTGTTAAAAATCAATGTAGTTACTGAATACAGACCCATATGTTTGGGTGTTCAAACAGCAGTTTTCCCAGGAGATCTCTTCCTTGTCCTTGTTTTGAAAGAGAATGTTGTGGAAAGAAAATTTTTCATGGTGTTGTTTTAAAAAATGCTTGTCTAATCTTAGATAATAGCAGAATGTATGTATTTTTTTTTCTGTCTATGTTGAATGCTGTTCTGATTTTGAGCTATGAGCAAAGAGCAGAACTTACCTTAAGAAGAAAGTTACAAGACACTCGGAGGGGAAAAAAAAAAGGGAAATTCTAATTCAGCACCTTAGTTCATTCCTGGTCACAAATAAAGGAAGCAGATTATGTGAAATATCGACCACTAAATTAAATACATGTCAACATGTGTATGCATTAAAAATATGTTTATACATATTTATAATGTTATTTTTGCACATGCTTTAATAATTTAAGTATGTAATTAAAAGCTGTGCATAGGACTCTCTAAGATCTAAGCAACTTAGATCTCATTCAAAAATAACACTGGTACTCATGAGCTTTTATTTCCTTGAATGTTAATGGAGCATACAGTCCTAGATGTTTGGAGCATTCCCATTTGCAGAGGGAATTTATTCACACTTCTTTAAATGCTATTTAAAAATGAGTGATATATCACAGTGTACATGCATGAAGAAGCAACCTGATGAACATTTTTTACTTGAGGATTTTTTTTCTGTCTCAACACCTCCGCATCTATCAGATGCACAAGACAACCTGAACTTGGCAGAGCAGGGAGCTTCATCTTTTTGACCCACCTCTTAGGCTGGAGGCAGATGAGATGCTGGGAGCTGTGGGTTTCCTGGAGCCCAATGAAAATGTTGCAGCTGCATGATAGAAACACCTTTGGTATATGTCTGGTCAAAAGGATTCAGGAAATATTTCAGAGGCACTTTAAGCCAGAGTTTATTTGCCTGTTTCTGCTGTGTTGACTCAGCCACCAGTTTGTTTCAAAGCCCTTGGAGGAGAGCTGCCTGGTGCTTTCTGTTCCTTTTCTCAACCATACTATAACCTGCTTACAGTTTCCATTTACTTCCATTGAATAGTATGAAGGGCATGTCTCTTCATCAGCTTGTAGTAGAAATTTGGTTTGGAAAACATGGATGCTAAGTTCCTTGACAGATCATCTGCTAGTCACTAAGTGGTTCATTTAGGAAATGAGAGCATGCAAACCTTGGCTAAGAATATCTGCTGTTGCTTGGTTTTCCAGAAAAACTTTATGCTCTGTCAGTGGCACAGTGGCATCCCACAGAAAATGGGATGAGAAACAGCCCCAGAGGGCTGTGCAGAGGACTTGTACAACCTGTTCTGATTAGTTACCCTTGGGATATGTGTGGCAGGAGCTTGTGATTCAACCAGCTGCTTGTTACCTCAGCTGCTGAGTAGCTGAGTTTGACCAGTTATCAGCTGTGCGGGTAGGAGGAGCAGGTGTTGGTACCTTGCTTAGCAAATTCACCTGACCAGGTCAAAAAGAACCAGCAATGAGACCATGCGACACACCTTTCTAACATCACTTGTCTTTCTACTAAATTCCAACTTCCTGCCCTAAACTTTTGTGCTGATCTTCACAAGTGGGTGAGGAAGGCTGCTTCTGTCATTAACTTTTGTTCTGAAAAGCATCTGGTCTACTGGGGATATTTCTTAATCAAACTCAGGCAGAGAAAGTTCATGGCAGATTTCAGCCCTTAAAAGTTCAAGGTCTCAGAGAGTTACAGGCAACTGGAAACAGCAGGTATGATTGAAAGTATCAGTCTGGTGTAACAACGGATGGAGCAGTAGCAACAGCTATAATTATAATTCTAAGTGACAAAACAGAAAGGAAAACTGCATTCCAAGGGATTTAAAATAATTGTTTAAAACCCTGGCCAGATTGTCCCCTCCCGTGTTAAAACACTCAGGCGAAGGGGATTTCTGCTTGGAAACAGCTACATAGGGATCTGCAGACTTCTCCCAGAGTGACTCATTTCAGAGACACAATCTCTTTTTCCCTTTCCAAAGGTAGAAGTATTTCCCTTTCAAGTGGGTGCACAGATACGTGAGCTAAATTGTCTCAGGCCGTGCTGTAAGGTTCCTTCTAATCCATTTCTTCAGTCCTCCCAGTTATCCTGTTTTCTTTGGAAGTACCCTTGTAGCTATCTTGGTTTGTTGGGAACAGTATCCTGAATGGAAAAGGGGGAGAGATGGAAACTATGCAGCCTCAAGCCCCTGGGGCTTCTCCCCCTTCCTAGCACAGGTTATTCAGAGAGGAAAAGGAGTAAAAGAAGGGTGAAAAACAGATCTGGCTTGGATGAAAGGAAGCATCTGTGTAGTGTGAAGAATACTGACACCTGGCTGCTTGTTTGCTGTTTTCTTAATATTACAACTGCCTTTCCGCAGTTGCTAGAAAACTAAATAAAAGCAATACTATGCTATATTCATTTTTTTCTTTTTATGATATCATATTTTTAATATAACATTTTGGCAGCATGTACTGAGAAGCAGAGATTTTCAGTGAAAAGTGGGATGTCAGAAGAAAGTCTGTTTTTCCCCAAAGTGGCATGTTGTTTCATGACCTCTCACAGATGTTTCATGAATTTGCCATCCTGAGCTATGAAATTGCTTTTGTTAGGATGTAGAAATAGCTCTGCACTTGCAGAGCTGTTGGTGAAATGACTCACAGTCCCAGTGCACAGACCTGGATTAGTGCAATAACTGGATAGGGGAAAGGATAAATTTTTTTGCAGTTTGTTGTGGTGACAAAGTAGAGAAATCACACTAACTTTTGCTTTCTCCCCTCCAACCAGGTGATAGAAGTCTTAGATATATTCATAAGAAATAAGAGTGATGACCTGTAGTGAGGATTTATTACTTTACCGGTTACTTGAGTTTCTCCCTTGAGATTTTACCAAAGGCAATTAGAAGGTTTTCTTCATGTTCACAGAGTCCAGGCAAAAACAGGTAACAGAAAACAAAGTTCAAAACAAGTGACAACATCACAGAAGAATCTGAACCCACAACTGGAAATCCCTTCAGTTCTGACCTCCTCCATCAGCCACTGAAGCATTCTCGTAGAATTGTCCAGTTTATCAAGAAAACAGTCTGTCATTTATTAGCGAACAAATGCTTATTATTTTTATTACCTAGTGAGTGTTTTTCAGATAGATGTCCTAGAAAATGAGAGGAAACATGGCTTCAAGCACTCACTGAAATTCAGCTTGGACATTATGGAGTACCTCCAACATTTCCTAACAGACAGCAGCTGCCCTTTATTGAAGCCAGCCATCGGAGTTACTTATAAGTACCTCTCCCAGCTGCCCTGATTGTAGGACAGGGCAGAAGTAGAGAAATAAGTTGAGTACAAGGCTCAAGAGTAGAAGGAAGTCCTTGGACTCTCCAGCCAAACACCACATTAATCAGTCCTCAGGGCCTGAAGGCCATTGTGGGTGCAGTGACAGTACAGGGAGTGGAAGACCAGCTTTCCTCATGGGGCAAGCTAAGAGCCTCGTTGTGGCAGACACGACTTTTCAGTCCTACTGGGGAGCAAGGTTGCTCTGTTGTTGACAGCTCCACCTTCTTTCCAAATGTGTGCTTATACATCACCCCGAGTGCCTTCTGTCTCTCCTTTTCTCTCAGCCTGCTTTTTGGGGAGTAATGGGGTCTGGTGCTCATTGATGTCCCCAGAAAATACTGCAAGAGCCCTAACGACCCTCTGTAGTGACCCTCTGTGATTTTGTTGTTTTAAGCTAAGAAGGTGGGTTAACACTAGTTGATGTTCCCAGTAAGACAAAGTGTGTACTCTTTTGTTCCTGAAAGCAAGGGGTGATTTTGATGTTGCAGTATATTTGATAAAAACTTGTTTTGTGAGAGCAGGAGCTGAGCCACGAACCAATAAGTATTCTGTAATGTTCAGGAGCTGGAGGAGAGAAGGGAAGGGGTTGTTTCACAAGGAGATCAACAGCAGCCATAATTCTGCTATGAGCATAGGGCATCTGCCCTGCAGTGTTCCAGGACATGTCCTCTCCATGGCGTTTTATAGATGTACCAGGTGTTTCTCCTGATGTTTGTTTGCAAACACCAGTGGGAAAAGCTGGCCAAGTTTTCCTTGTCTGCCTTCACTGCTTAGTGCCAGCTCTGAGCTAAGGCAGTTTTCCTACCTTTCTGAGGGGAGCTTGTCTGTGCCTTCCAGAGGAGGTGGTGATGTGATGCAGCTGGGTGAGACAAGGAGTTTAACTGGAGAAAGTCACTGTAGGAGTCCCTCATTTCTCTGAGCAATTTCATGCTTGGAACCTATGCAGGGGTGGTTGGTCCATAACCTCACATGAGTGCTATGAAGAGGGAATTCATCACTGCTATTGTTGTCTGCTGCCCCAGGCTCCAGCTCAACTCTTGATAGCCAAATTAAAGCTGGACTATAAAGCTTTCTGCCTCCCTGGCCACTAGTAATTGCCCACGTCTTTTCAATTGCCAGTAATCCATGCTGCATGGTTGGTGGCTTGTTGCTCTTGCTTTGATAGCCAAGCACATCATGTATTTTACAGTCCATTTACAGTCTCCAAGGTAACTAATGCTGATTCATGCCTTTCCACTGTGTAACCTAGTCTTGTGCTGTCAAAATAGCAGGTCTGCTCCCAGGATCTTGTTAGGATCAGGTGTAAGCTTTATCAGCTCATGACAGTTCGTGTCTCTCACTTGCCTTTAGGACATTCCTAGAGGAAAAAAGAATAAAGTTTCTTTGTAACCCATTCCCCAGATCTTTCAAACACTTTCTGATGGAGACAATAGAGCAAGGAAGCAATGGGTATAGGAATGCCAGTAAAAGCTGTCAGGGTCTCAGTTGTACAGTACAATCTCTCTGATATAGATAATTAGCAGGAATTAGAGTGCATCATGATGTCTTCTGGGAGAAAGGCCTCTTGATAGCAGATCCCATTCCTCCTTGCTTCCCACCTTGCTGCTTGGAGCTGCTTGTGCAACAGCCACAGCATATGACTGTCTCTCAGGCTGGGGGACTCGGATAGAGGATGTCTGGAGATTTATTTATTTATTTATTTTGGCTGCTTTGCTGTGCTGCATTCCCGTAGCAGCACAGCCGCAAACAAATGGGCAGTCCTGGGCTTGAAAGAATTTTTAATCCAACCCAACTCGGATAACTCCCTACGGCTTTCCCCCTTGGCAGTTAGTATTGCTGTATGACTAGACAGTTAAGAATACATAAAAAAACATCAGACAAGATGCAAGAACTGCCATGGTAGGCCAAAAAAGAAGTGTTTCTGTAGCAAGAAAAGCAAATCCACCAAAAGGCATATGGTGATATTTCTCCTGTACATCTCCCAGCCTGCTGGCCATCAGCTGCTTAAGGATACCCTGTTCCCTTCAGGCCACAGCTTGCACCTTCTGGTACTTCTTTGGTTGCACATAACATTGTCTTACAGCCACCTGTGAGACTGCAAGTATGGATGAGCACTTTGCTGTGTTTATCAGTATAAAGACTGTGGAAGGTTGTTTTGCCCATGAGTTTGGCATGCAGGTGCCATTCTACGTAGAAGGGAAAAGATGAGAAGAGTAGTATTTTAGCAGAAAAAAATAGAAAAATTGCAGGGAAAGAAACAGAAAAACATGTATCATTAATTTTGCATCTGTCCCTACTTATGGATTACACTCTTGTTTTGACTGGCTTCCTCACATCCAACAATAAAATGTAACACATGAATTATTTTTAACTCTAGCCTGGTAAATGTCAGCTATTCACTGCTCCCACTGCATTAGCAAATAGGTTGCCAGGCTGAAGTGAATTAATTAACCACCAACAGTAAAAACATTTACAGGGATAGAGGGAATTAAGACATCTCATAGTGCAAGCAAATGCCCTGGCATTACCCTACTAGAAAGTTAATCAACGGGGCCATGAACTCCTGAACCGCACTGTGTCCCCTGAACTTGACTTTTCTGACTGCAAACTGGAAGAAGCCTCTGTGTGAGCAGGCTGAAAACATCTGCCGCACAACAACCACTTTTCCTTGCACATGCAGCTGCCTCCATTTTCCCAGTTGCCAGGCTTAAATGAATGAGCTGTCAGTGCAGCTACCTTGTATGTGCATGCCCTTCGTGACTGGAGAGCTAGGGGAATGCCACCAAACTGGATATAGGTCGGCAAACAAGGATGGGTGGAGCTTTAAGACACCGAGTCTTTTGCCCATAGTATATCTTCATGCTCAAGAGCATCCTGCAAGTCAAAATTGGCCAGAAACATGGCCCTTTTTGTGGACTGTGTTTTCTGTTAACATGCTTTTTTAATTAGATTGTGAAGCAAACTAAACAATTTCTTCCTTCCCGCTCATATGGTTCTCCTTACAGCCTCCTTCTTCCCACTGTCCCTCCTCCTCCAGAACAAAGAAACATTCCTCATTTTGCTCACGAAGTTGTTTCCAGTAAGCAGCGCTTCCAAGGAGAGTGGCAGGATACTGCGTCTCTGCTCCCATATTTCGGATGCCAGAACTGAGCTATCAGCTGAGTCCTTTCAAGCAATAACATTCCAGCGCAGAGTGGCATTTGCCCTTTTTCCTGTACTCAGAGCTGCCAGCAGTGCAATGACGGGCCAGCACTCCCAGAAACAGTGGTTGACTCAGGTAGATCATGCCAGCTGTGGGTCACTTTCCCTGCCTTGCTGTCCTTTGTTTGGTTGTTGCTAAAGATTTTTCTGCTAGCTACTCACTGTGTTACCATGATTTGTTTTTCTTAAGGCAAAAATACCCCTAAAAATTCTGGCACAGAAGTAAGGTCTTTTAGCTGCCACAAGTGGGCTGAATAGTTCAGAGTTGGTTCCCCAGTTGATGGTTTCTCTCAACCAGGTCTGTTTAAAAATAAATTGTTTAGGTTTAGTTTTCCATTAGGGGCATCCATTCCTGCATTCAGATAGAAAACTGGGCCAGAAAAAAAAAAGCCACCTGTAAGTTGGACGGTAAGTGTAAATCTAAAAGAAAAGAGGACAGTTGGGAAAACAGGAGATAAGCCCTTCTTGCTAGGTGGAGGAAAACTTCACTGAATGATGGAGTATGGGGCACTGTTTGACTGGAGGTATCGCTCCTGACTTAGAGAACTTGGATCTGGAGGCATGTGGTCCAAAGGCAGGCTGAAAGGTGCTGAGGTATGTGAGTAGAGTAGTTCAAAACTTCCTGCCTGCAAGGAAAACCTTGAATATAATTGCATATAAAGGGAATTAGCCTGTTGATGTCTCAGCTCATCTCTAGTTCTTCTGGCTGGAATAGACAAAGTCCTAAAATTCCAATAAATAGCTTCAGTCGCAGCCTTACAGCTGAGGGTTGAGTCATGTGAAGATGGGAGGACACAGCAGGGCCAGAGTGTGATGCACCATGTGTTTTTTTCCATTTGAAATGCATTATTGAAGACTTAGGTGGTGCTGCAGTCTCCATGTCTAAGTTCAGAAGTTGCTATAACCTGCTATATGCTGCTATAAAATGTTCTCCTCCAGAATCTGCACATCTTGTCAGGTCTGGTGTTCTTTTTTAAACATAAATGTTCCTCTGGTGCAGGATCTTTTTGACAGATTTTTTCAGCTAATAAGTCAGAAGTTAAGGAAAATTGATTATGTGTTTGTATTTCATATGTACGGTCTGTTCCTACTAAAAAAATATTTTTATATAATAAAATAATTAAAATAAATGGTATGGTTGGGGTGCAGGGAAATTTTAGGTCAGGAAAAGAAATTAATCATTCAGTTTTCAGGGGGTCTATATGAAGACATGGTCTTTTCTGGATACAAAGTGGTAATGTGGACTGTTCATTCAAATTGAAAATGGTTAACTTGCCAACAGATTTTGATTAGCCAAAATTTTATGCTTGGAAATTTACATCATTTCTTAATCCTGTTCCATAAAACTATACGGCCATACGTAAGTGTTTAACATCACATTTATAGGAATTTGATCCAGTTTAGCACATAGTAAATTAGTTTCATGAAGGTTGCTTGCTTTATGCTATGCTGTCTGTTCCTAATACTCTGCCTGCACGACATACCACTCTGCCCATATGTTCCATCCTTGAGATATAAAAATATAAATTCAAGATGAGGAGATTAGGACCACCCTGGAATATGCTTTTTTTTTTTTTTTTTCCTCTTTTTTTTTTCCTGAACAAGAATCCGGTATTTCAGTTTCTAATAAATCAAGAAAAAAGATGATAAGTATTCATTTGCAGATGATGCTAGATATGGACCTGCATGGATTTACTGCAGGAGTCTTTTCATATGTGTGGGGTTACAAGGCTGATGTCGTGTTTTAGGCTCGAAAGAAAAGAGCAAGGCCGTTTTTAACATGGCATTCCAATCAGTAAGAAGTACAGACAAGTCACCCAGGTGATCAAAGTCTGTTTTTAAGTAGCTGACTTACAGAGTTGGTATTAATTTTTTTTTATTTGGGTCAGATATGAAAGGATTTAATCCCCATATAACTAATCCTCCCAAGAGCTAATTTAAATGGAGACAGATCTGTCAATTACAGCATTGCTCTACGACTCGGTAGAATTTTTGAATTATTGAGGCTTAATTTAGCCTGAAAATTTGTTAAGTTACTCTGTTACTATTTCAAATAAAATGGAAGCAAGTGATGGAATTGAGGAAGGAGAAGCTTAGAGTTTTTCTCATTAATGCTGGATACCTTTGACTTAAATTCTGTTTAAAAAGCTTGCTCACATTTGTAAATCTTGGTGTCATTTCTATATTTTTTGGTCAAATACTATAAGAAATGCAAATTCGAGGCAAACAAAACAATATTTGAATTTGCCAGTTCATAGAATGAGCTTTCTGAGCTGCTGAAGAAGAAATCCATATTGTTAGTGCTAGCATTTCCTCTTTAAATCCATTTGTTATTTTGAAACAAGTGTAGTTTTTATACCTGAGGAACATATTGAAGCATCTACCAGCTCCTTCACTCTCAAAATGAAATATTTCATGCAAGAATGAACAAAATCTTATGTTTGACCCAAGACCAAAATAAGATGACTATTAATTGTGATGTAAAAAATCAATATTTTAGAATTCACATTACTCTAAAATAGTGCATTTGATTTGAGGTGAGCCCAAAATGCCTGTTATGAGCATAGCTCTTCTCTGGGTGTCTGAGAAGCCAAACAGCATGACAAGATCTTGTCAAGAGTTCAGCAATGGAACAGGATCAAAGGTTGCAGAGAACACTCTAATTCAATTACGAAAAATGTTCTCCATACATCCAGATTTGGTTCAAATTAATCATTTTTGAGTCCTGTTCCACACAACAGTTCTGTCAGATTCCATAGTGACAGTGCAGCAGTGTTTTAATAGCACTGGAGACAACAGTGACATAAGCAGCCTTCTTAAATTGCCAGAAGTTGTGCATTCGCAAATAAATGTAGCTCGGTCTTGGCTGATTAAATGCAGAAGTAATTTATCCAATTGAAATGCTCACACTTCTGCCAAGATATGCATACATATAGTTTTCACTGAGTTGATCAAAAGTATAAGACGTGCTAACATGGGGTTCTTCCTTGGTTCTCCTTGGTTCTCAACTCCAACCCCTGCTTGCTCTCCTAGTTTGCTGCCACTAAACATAAGGGCACATTCAGAAGAGAAAAACAGGACTCAAAGCTGCTTTCTTGGGTTCTTTCTTAACCCATTGGTGTATCGAGCTTTCAGCCTCTATGTTGTCTTCTGGCATCACACATTTTAGCATTCATGTTTCTGAGAAAAAAAAGAACTTTCGCCTGCAGTTCATTTTCCCTTGGTCAGCTCCACAGTGGAGACTTATCAAATCTTCTTTCAACAAGGTGTTTGGGTTCTTACAGCTTTCAGGAAGCACTGAAAGGGATCCTTTGTTTTATGGTGGCCAGTCAGACAGGGTGTTTGCACTTCCCTACCTCTGAGAGACTCTGGAGGCTGTCAGCCCCTCTCTGTGTCAGTTCCCTTCTCCCTCCAAAATCAGCCATGGCTGCCTCATTAACAGACACCTCATGAAAGATCGTGAAAACATTCCCAAGGCATTGCTTAGTCATGGGGATGTTTTTCCTCCCACCCTGTGGCTGTGTAACAGAGAGTGGACCAAACACATGAGGCATGCAATGCTCTGGTGTGGCACAGGCTTCCCAGGGCAGTGGTGCAGTCACCGTTCCTGGAGGCGTTCAAGAACTGTGGAGATGTGGCACTGAGGGACAGTTAGTGAGCATGGTGGGAATGGACTAGGTGATCTTCGTGGTCTTTTCCAACCTTGATGATCTGATCATCAAGGGGACAAATTGCTGGAGACACCAGGAGGTTTTTGCTGCTTAAAGGAAGTGGCAGCTAGCACAGGTGGACCAGGATGTGTTTGCTGCCTTATCATTCCAGTGTCCCTCAGTGCAAAACCCCGTTCTGATCAAATGCTTGCTAGTTATGTGTAAAAACAAATTCACTCTGTCAAGCTTTTTCTTCCCTTTTCTTCCCTCTTATTTATTTGTCTTTTCTAAAGTTTAATGCTCTGTAGCCAGTTTAATAAAATATGACAGTAAGGATATCAACTTGCCTGTGCTATAATTCATCGGTTTCACTTAGCACTAGAAACTTCCTGTAACTGCTAAGCAGATAAAGGATGGAGTGGCTCGGGAGCCAAAGACATAGCTTTTATTATTCACTTATTTTTTAAGCTTTTTTTGCCTGAGATAATTGCTGAAAATAGCACTTCTGGTAAAAGCAGTCCTAACGTTTATTTCAAAGTGAATCATCAAGAATAAAGGGCCTTGTTATGTGAGAATTAACTAAGTTGTTTTTCTGTATTTTGTTCTGTGTCCTCTAAGAGCATTCAGAAAATTCAGGGACGGAGGTAAGAAAAGCTGGGAACATTACTTTTCCTTTAATCCTTAGATCCCTCAGCTGACTCTACACTTTGTTTTCATGCTGAAGGGGAAAAAATATTTTCCTGGCAGGTTTAGAATGATTTTTCCATTAATCTTTTCTCTTGGAGCCAAGATACATTTTTTTCACACAGATCTGATGTGACATAATACTGTACCTGGAATTTCACACTGAACAGAGTGGAAAAACGTTCTCACCACAGCAAGCACTCAAAAGCCTCCTGCAAAACCAAGCAGCCAAAAGAGCAATTTAGGAAGGGGACAGGAAGGTATATGGGGCATAGACATTTCCCAGCGGGAGGAAAGCTATGAAACATCATGCTATTTCTCAAAGCCTTTCAAAGATAAACTGATAGAATATGTTGTGTAGTGGCACAGGCCAACAATTATCTTTCTGGGAAGTTATCTCAGCAGTTTGAAATCCTATTAATTAGAAACAAAAAACAAAAAAGTACATGGGGTAGAATCTCTAAAGTGTAAATGCAAGGAGCAATAAAAGTGTTTTAGATTAATGCAATTCAAAGCAGAATAGAAACTGCTTCTGAAATTAAATACATATGTACATGATCTTGGATTTATGAAAGATTTCATCGGATAGAATCCTCCCATCTTCCTATTTTTGGCTTATCAGCGCTTTCTTTCAACATTTAAAGTGTTTTCTTCAAAGCCCAGTGCTGGAACATCTCCAGGCAGTTTAATTGTCCAGATGTGGAGTGGATTTCCTAAACATTTGCAGCATGGGGAAGACATGATGGTTCCTGCTTGGAAACCAATGAAAAGAAGTATTTTCAAATTCTGACTTGGTTTTCAAAAGGACTCACTAGAAGCATCTTGAAAAATTCCCAGGAAAATACATCAGCCTTGACATATGTCTAATCATGGTTCTGCTGCTGAATTCTGTAGAGTTGTCTGCAGCAGCCTAGGGCCTTCATGAGACATAGCCATTTCTGAGTACCTCTTTTGCCTTTGGTGCAGCACCTGTGTGCAGCAAATGAAGCATTTGAGGTACTTTCTCTAGAGTACTATATGGCTGCATTACTCCTTAACCCTGGTAGAAATCTGTTCTGTGCTTTCGGGGCACTAGAAATGCAAAACTAATACTAGAATGGGAAACAGATTCAACAAAAAAAAGTCCAAAAACAAAAACAAATGTCAAAAATGGAAAACAAAAACAGAATGTCAGATATTTTTGGGACACAAGGAAGTTTTTCAGTTGCAGTGAGCTAGTGGTTGCCTAAAGTGTGGTTACCAAACTCAATTTTGTCCTCCATGGCAGCCGCATCAGTTGTCTCCCCAGAGTAAGCTAGGTATAGCATGCTTCTTGCTCTCTTGATGTGTTGCATATTGCTGCAGTATCACATGCTGTAGGAATGGACCAGAAATAGTATTTCTTATTTCTCTGGCGGTGCTCTGCAGGCATCCATCCTACCAGCAAGACGTATTTTGCAGAGAGCAGCATTGGCTAAAATAGCATTACAATCTTCTAATCTGATCTTTTGGATCAGTTTAAATTTTCAACATTGCCTTAGATCAGCTCTCAAAATAACAGTGGACAGCCTTAGTAGACCATCTCTGCATTTATTCCTGGCATGTGCATAGCATCATCGCCCAGCACGGGGCCCACTGAGGGAAGCAGCAGTATTAGTAATGAAAATGCTTTTATTACATTAAAAATTCAAATAAATCTCACCCCCTTTGCTTTGCACCCTGGGCTCCATGTGGGCTTACTCTGCTTTATTCACATGACTCCCTACTGAACTATTTCTGAGAATTGTAAATGCGAAAATAAATACAAAAGTGATATGCAAGGAAAAACCTGCCTTTGTTTGAAATCCATTCCCAGATCTGTGGCTGGCTAAACCTTGCCCAGATGTTATTGTGTGGTTATGGATTTTGGATGTTCTTTTTGCTGAAAGCAGCAAAGCCAACATACACTCCTTCTGTAAAAGATCCGCTAAGGGAAAAAAACAACTGTGTACTGCAGCTGAATACAAGTCAAAACAGAGGTGGGAGCCTCTTTTGGCAGTACCCATCAGGCTGTCCTCACAGTTTCGGAGAGGGTAGGAAAAGGACAGGGAATTTATGCAACACTGCAGCCCAAAATAGGGCCACAGCATGCCAAAATAGAACGAAGTGAGACAGACATTCCTCAGTATTCGTTTTCTTCTCTTCCCTTCATATCTCCCCTCTCTCCTTAAATCTTTCAGTTTTCCTTTTCCTTTCAGCTTTCCATCTCCTTCAGTTTAATTTTATTTTCCATTTGGGGAGAAAGAAGGTGATTATGCTTTGTTCTTTGGAAGAGCTGTCACTGCTGCAGGGCATAGAGAGCAACATGATTGTCGTGGTAGGGGCTGTTATAAGGGTAATTATAGGCTGTTTGGTTTCATAAGGACCTTTTAGCTAAGCTATAAAGCAGAGATTGTGTCTACTTATGATCATTAAAAATCCTTCACTGTGACCAATTACCCTGGTCAAACGTCAGTACTTATTTTCTGTGATCATGTTGTACATCTTTATGTATGGCTAATATGAGAGCATCATAAAGTATATTTGACTTCAAGAATGTCAACAATGCAGTGGTCGATGACAAAGTATTCAGTATATATAATATTTCTGTTAAAAATAGTGCTATGTGATCTTTGTTTGCATTAGCAACCCTATAGCAAATGTGCTCCCATGCTGGGAACATGTAGTGGTCAGGAACAGGCACCCAGAAAAGGAAAGGCCTTTTTCTCCCATTTCCACTTCCCTTTGGTGCTGTTCACTTCTTTCTCTTGCCAGATTCCTTCCAGATTTTTTTTCCAGATCCTCTTGTTAGTTACCATTTCCATAACTGAGTCCCTCTGTGTCATAGCTGTACTGTGTAAAGAAGGAACACTTTCCACCCAGAGTGTATGCCCACCCCACTTTGGCTACAAGCATGCCCTCTCTTCTTCTTCCCTCTTCCTACTTCTGACAGCATCCCTTGGCAGCTCCTATGCATTTATCCTTCCAAGGTGAATTAATGTAGATAATTTGCATGGTGGAAATAGTACAGTGAGCTATTAATTTAGTGGATCGTTTTACTGCCCTGTTCAATTTGTCTAGTGGCTGCAATCTGCTTTGACATTCTTTTTCCACACAAAAGCAACAGCCTTAATGCTAAGGCAGTTTACACTGGATTTAGTTCATAACTACTGTTACCAGCAGGTCTGGGGCTTTTCATATTTGCTGCCATGACACTTCATTGTAGTAAAAAAAGTTTATTTCTTCCAAAGTTCACAAGTATATCTTAAAATCATGTGTGCAAGGTTTTATTTGATGATAATGTTATAACTGTGTAAGAAGCCAGGCCAGTAAAACTGCAGGAGAAAAAAATGAGAGGTTTGAGTCAATGAAATTAGGGTGGATTTAGTGTGGAGTCCCCTTTCCTGTTGAACAAATTATTTCACAATTTGGAAAGAAAATACTGCCCACTATAGAAAGACCATTGCCATTCTTTCTTTCTTTCTCTCTCTCTCTCTTTTTTCTCTTTGACTGCTTTATTTTTTAATAAAAAAGCAGGTCAGTTGGTGGATTATGCCCAGCTGGAAATCTCAAAACAGCCTTTTCAACAAGCATCCTCCAATGAGTTCCCTATACAGGACTTCCAAAAAAATTGTTTTACCTTCTGTAATATGTCTAAACTCCTGGAAATACCTCTTTTCCAGGCTCTTTTCCACGTCCAACCCCGTGTATTTAAAATTTTTGTTGAGGGTCTTTTACAAACACTGTTCTGTATCTGTTCTGTAGAACTGTTGTATCTCAGTACCTTTGTCTGAAGAAGCCCATTCCATAACAGCAAGAGGCAGCTCTGGCACCGTATCTCCCAGCTTATGGGAATGGGGAAAGAGACCCCATGTGTTGTACTGCAATCATGGAGGTACCATGATATGCAGTGGATGCAGCCATGTGGCAAACCCTGTGTGGCTACAGCCAGACCCACTTCTGGACAGCCTGCAAGGCTGGTATGCTTTCAAGATTATCTGCTGACTAATCATACATGGCTTAGGGGTCTTGGCAAGGCAGATAAGAGAGGTCTATGTGCTGGTCCATATGAAGACCAGATAACCTCCATGGCAACCACTTTTTCAGCGCATTATGTATATATCACCTGTGAGGCAACTGATATGTGCAATGTCAAACCTTCTTAAAAGGCCTCCTCATCATTTGTGTAATCAGTGTAAGCCCTTGCTGTGAGAATTTTCCAGGCTGAGTGCTTCTGAACACATCACATACATGGCCCACCACCCCAGTAAGAGCCCATCCAAAGGCTTCTGTGGCCTGTTTCAGTGGGTCTGCTCCCACATCTCTCATGGCATCAGCTATACAAAATATATAGATTCCATACACACAGCAAGGTGTAAATGTTCAAGTAATGATACTGCATACTTTCAGAGTGTGAACTTATTTCCACAATCTGTTGTATGCTAGCTTGAGTTAGATTGAATATAACTGGCAATGTCATTTGCTTATACAGATTTATAATGAGGAAGTACTGCCCAGCACCAGACTGGTGGGAGTTAGGCACTTTGACATCTCAGATCTGGAACACCAAAGGTGTAGCATAGTTTTAATAGCAAGCAATTTACATAGCACCATCTTGAATACAAGTGGCTTGATGCCAGAGAGGTTCACTCACCCCATAGACATCAACTAACAGTATATGATGCAAGAGAGGATTTAGCATCTCCCCAGCACCAGGGAGCCAGTCTGGGAGCTTCTCTGGTGGCTGGACTGCACAGCTTTTATGCAGCTGGACAGACACTGTTCTGCTGCTCCCCTCTACTGTTCAGCACAGAAAACAACACAATTCCAAGCCTGGCATTCTCTCCAGTCTCCAGAATATTTTCTCATTAGCTGCTTCTCTTCTTTCTTTGGAGCAGTCCTGGGAGGGACTGGGAAGGGTAGGAAAGGATGCCTTGCTGCCATGGAAGGTGTTGTGCTTGGCAGCTGGCTGCAAATGCAAAAGGAAAAGATGCTGATTTTCTATGCATGGTAATTCTCCTTTCTGACCCTTTTAAAGATAGAGAGGAAAAAAGGTAATTTGCTGGGAAAGCATAGTAAATGTGACACAAAAACAGAATTGTGGCTGTAGAGATACTGCTTGCATGAGCAGTGCATGGAGATGGGCTGAGAGAAAGGAGATTTAAAGGTCTAGAGTCAAGGTCAAATGGAGGCTGTGGTTCAGGTTCAGATTTAAAAATATTAAATTAATGTGTCTTGCTTTTGCAGGATGTCAGTTCCTTTTAAAAGGGAATGTCAGAATAGGGTCTTTGGAGGTTTGGGCTGAACCACAAATAAAAAAAATCACATGAAAGTCTTCCCTCTCCCCTGAAAATGGCTCAGTGCTGAAGTTTCAGATTCCAGTTTAATTCAAATAGCAAGTGCAGTCAGGAAAAAGGCATTGCAGAGTTAGATAATTATAAATGATAAGCAAAACCCTCAGAATTTTTAAGCCAGCTAGTTTAAGCAAAGGTTGCTTGCATATAATTAATCATCCAAATTGTATTGACTTACTTTTCTCTCTTCACATCAAACCCTGCTGCCAAGTCATTCTTTACATGTAGAAAGGAAGAAGCAAGCAAACAAACAAACAAAAAACCCCCATTTATTTTGCTCCATGGTCCTGATACAAATAAGCAGAACATGTGTCTGGATGTTGTAGAAGAGAAGACAGTCTTTGCTTGCTATTTTCATCTTTTCTCTCTTTCTGCTGGATCAGCCATAACTTACTGCATTTTTCTGAAGTGTGACTAGCATTTTACAAGTAAAGCACAATGGACCAGTATTTCTGCAAATTCCAGTTACCTCTACTACTCCTTTTGCTTTGTCCTGGTTTCATCAGGAATAATGCCATTAAACTTAGATGGCTCAAATGTGAAAAGCTGGCACATCCTCTATTTGAAACCAGAGGACTGTAGATGATGTGATGGTATCGGGACTCTGCCACAAAGTGTCTAAGGTGGTGAGGGTTGCAATAGGGCTGGGCACTGCCCTTTGTGCAAGACAAGCAGTGTTCCTGCCTTGAGCAAATTGGAAGATCTCCTCTAACCACTGAGTCAGCTGATGGGATGCAGGAAGGTGAGATGTTCCTTTCCTGCATTCAAGTGCTGTGTCTGCTTACTGCTTTTTCCAGAATGGGGGGGGAAATGAGCCCTGAGATTGAGAAAGAGCTGTGGAAGAGCATTGGTTTCCATGTAGATCATTACACAGAGAACTATTCTTCATAAAGAAGGAACAAAAGAGATTTAAGTTCTATTCACTATTCCCTTTGTTGGACTCCCATTCTCAACAAAAGTGGATGTACCACAAATCTATTTAACTTCAAAAACAAAGTGAACTTGCTCAAACTAAACCAGTTTAATTCTGGGTGGAAGCATTCAAAATTATTACAGCTAAATGGATCCCCTACAATTTCACATCCATGATAAGTTTGGACAGATTTTCCTATATATTCTGATACACAAAACCCCCAGCTACAGCAAATCTAGGGAACATTTTGCTTCTCTCAAACACATATAGTAGATCAGAAGCTTAAAGTGAAAAATCAGTACAGAAAATAGTAATAATTGATAATAATATGACCACAGGCTGTAAGAGATGAAGTCATGTATTTTATACTCCCAGGTATCAGGTCCTCCATGATTTACCACTCAGAACAAAGATCAGACTCAGATTTCTTCTTGGAAAACACAGATTGCTGAAAGATGTGTGAGTAGAGGGTGCCAGGCCTCTGTTAATTAATGGAGGCTTCATCTTGTCACTGTGACAAGTTGCAGTCAGCATAATGTCAAAAACGTGCCTGCTGAAGGCGTGTACTGAAAGCCAAGGTGGCAGCCTTTTCTTCCCTCTCTATTAATGCACTGACTTAAATTCAAAGTAGCAGGAGTTGCCTACATTTAGTTTCAAGTCTCTGAGTTTCCTGTGTTAAAGCTTTTCCATATCACTTTTCAGATCAGAAGAAAGATATTTCAAGTAAAACTTCATAATCCTGTAATTTCAAGAACAGAAGCTTGGAGTAAATCCCCAAATTTTCACTAGAAAATTGCAGTTCTGTATCTGCCTGCATCCCAAAGTATTTCATTTAGATAGGTTATCATTCCTTATTATCTGTGCAGCACTAACAATGGTTATTAGACCCCTAGAAATCATGGCATTTCCATTTATTTTCTTGTAGAGCTTGTAGAACATACCTGTGACATGAGAATACCGTAGAAATGCAAGTTAATTATTTTTATAACATAACTCTTCAGCATCCAGGTGCAGAAATAATTTGAGCGATGCCTGTAAGAAAATCAGAACGCATTTCATTAAGCCTGTCATCTTTGATATCTTAAGTAATCTTAAATAAAATTGCTGTGGCTTAGTCAGTGCAAAAAAAAGCAACTTCTTATAATTTTCACCGAGATGATAATACACGTCTTCCCTCATTTAAATGAAATCTCTGAACAACACCTGGAATTTTACAAAGAAATCCTGCACTGGGGATTTGTATGCAGCATGCTTGTGTATGAAATGTCAGAATCGCGTGGGCAAGTACAACAGTGAAATTTAAAAGGTGATGGATTAGACAGATGGCTAAGCAGAAGTGGTCTGCATTGCCACAGAGAAAAGCCTGATGCCATCCTCAGCAACCAGTCCTAAAGCTAGCAAGAGTCTGGCTGCTATGGAAGCATCAGAGCCAACCCTGGGTGTTGCAATATGCCAGGTTTCCAAGAAACAGATTGATGTACAGTGTGTACTATTTTTTATTTTCCTGAAGGAGGAGGGGAGAACTATCTATGGATTTAGGGCTGTCACTTGGCACTGAATATTTTCTCATCAGTGCATTTATTGGCACCTATGAAGATTCTTTGAAATACGATATTGTGAATATTGGCATATCCTCCTTGGAAATTACTTATTTTCCCCTCTTCCTCCCTCCACACCGAGGAGCAGGAAACAACTATATATATAGAACCTACTAATTTCTACTTACTGCTTTGTATTCAATTTGTGAGAAAGGTCCTGTGTTCCTTCCCCTGTGACTGATAGTGTTAGCCTCTCTGTTTGTCAGAGAATTTCATTGCATTTTTAGGGGACCACACTCCCAAGTGGGCCATGCAAGGCTAGGTGGCTAGGTAGAGCTGCAGGAGATCTCCTTGTGTCATGCCTAAATTTGTGACTGATTGTAACTGAGATTTGGAGACCAGCCTTCTTGGTCTGGAGCAACTGCTGAGCAATTTGGGATTAAAGAAAATGAGAATACTCCCTGTCTTTCTGCTTTTCGGAAATGAAATTCTCTGGAGATGTAGAAATCTACCAGAGAAAGTTTACACAGTGAATGAGTCTAAGTGCAAGAAGTGGGTAGCAAAATAAGGATAATTGAGCCAAATAAGTTTTGTTTCTGACCATTGCTTCTTCGAAAGCACTTGGTGATTGTGAAAGTTTCCAGTTAATTTGCGAAAATGAAACAGTGTTACAGTAATCTGAATAGTAGGGCAGTCCATGATATGTGAACAGTGTGTTTTAAGAGGCAAGCCAAAAGAAGAGTGAGAACACAAAGAACCACCTCACTGATCCAATGAACCAGTGGTGCAATTTTGGGGAAGTGCTGAAATCTTGGTAGGACAAAAGGCTAAGGCTAAAGTGGAGCAAAACACTACTAAAGGCTGAATCCTTGACAAGATCATTAAAATGTAGCCTGAGAGGAAAGTGTTCAGCTGCAGCAAAGCCCAGAGAGTGGGCATCTCTGAGACCTTGCCCCTGGTAGCAGATTTGAGGCGGTGCTAGCCTGTAACGGTATACAAAACCTGCACAAGGTTGTGTGGCCAACACTACACATTTGAGGAGCAGTAGTACCCTGGGTTGTGCTCCCTAGGAAGAGATGGCCACCCTGTGGCATGGTCAACAACGCTGTGGGTGCCAAAGGAGACTTCGGTGTAAATGTGTACTGAGCTGCTGCAGACTGTGAATGTTGGAAAATGCGATAGAGATTCATTTTCTTTTGAGTGGGATCATGCAGCTAGCATCATGACAGAAGCAGGGATCTTACAGTAGTGGATAAGCAGCCATTGGAGGGAAAATTCAGATTTACCAGTGCTAAATTCCTCTAAGAATCTGAGGCGCCCAGTGTCAGATCCATTGGCAGACAGGGGAAGAAAAAGTCCTGTGCTATAGAGGTGGAAGCAGAAATGGTATAAACAGCAGCTTAGCGGTTGCATTGCTTGCTTTGCTTGGCCTAGGTTATTACAGCTGAAGTCACTGCCAGTCCAATTTCTGGACTGCAAAATGTTAAATTTCTCCCAGCCCAGAACCTCCAGGGAGCAGACCCTGCTAAAGGAATATGCCACTCTAGGGAATTTTTCTCTTGTTTCAATGGAGGAAATAAGACTTTCCGTTAGAATAGCCCCAAGCCTTGGACCTGGACTCAATTTTTAGGAGATCCCTTATTGCAAAGAGAGGTGAGAAGGGTGTCATCCTTTCCTGAAAGCCTCCTATCTCCTGGAGCAGGACTGCAGAGACCCCAGGTCCTCTGCAGAATGCAGGAAGAAGACAGAAATAGGCTGAAGGAGGATGCAATGTCTCATCTGTGGCTGAGGGGTTTGCTGGCACAGGCAGCCCCAGTGGGCCCAGATCTGGTCAGCGACTGCCATTGGGTCTTGTAGAAAACATGCAGCTTCAGCAGGGAAATTAATACTTCTGGTAGGGCTGCGGAAAGGAGAGCAAGGGAAAAATGGATTAGGAATGAAATGTTATTGAGCAACACTACAACCTCAGTGTTCTGTGTAAACAGAGCATGGTTTTGTGCTCATGGCAAGCAGGGGATGGATCCAGGAAGCTGTGTTAAATTCTTGGCACCGTTTCTGGTTCACTCAGTGGCCTTTGGGAAATAACTTAATTGTGGGGTCCTGTGAAGTGCTGACCACATGCTGGGGAGCATTTCATTCCTCGGAAGTGATGGGGGTTTTCTGGAGCAGAGTAAGAGCTCAGCTCTTCACAAGATCTGGATGTGGTTCCCTTGTCTTTTTAATTTGCATGAAAATTGAATTCAAAGATTTGGTGGATCTGATAGCCTTATCACCTGCAAAGCAGTTGGAAGGACTTGTTGGAGATCTGTGAGGAAGACAGCTAAAAGGGCTGTAATTGAATTACAGAATGGACGGGCTTTATTGAAAGAAAGGGGAACAAAACCGCTCAGGCATATGGGCTCACATTATGAAACAAATTACAGGCTGACACATCAACTAATAATCTGCACTTTGGTGCAATAGACAGGAATAACTCAAAACCTGTCAAAGGGGAGCTGGGAGTAATGGGGGAAACATGTTTTCACTTAAACTAATCCCAAAGCCACTGGCCAGGTCATGTGAAAGTCAGCCTTGGTCAGGTAGAAGGGGACTGTACATGTGCTTGATTTCTTGGATGTGTGAGCACAGGGACTAAGGGTTTGCTGGCTGGAGGTGAGGCAGATGCTGCCAGCCAGCCAGCACTGAATAAAGATATCTGCCCATGGCTGGCAAGTCATGTATGAACCTGGCTCCCATGCTTTTGGCCACCAGAAGTGTATTCTTCCTCGGAGCAATTTCTCCATAATGTCTCACTCTAGTAGAAATGGAGAAGTCTTTCAAACACCGTGGCTCCCTCCCCCTGCAGCAGGGACAGCACTTCCCTGCCATGGGTCTGTAGAGCTCCTGATGCTCAGGCATGAGGGGCCCAGGGGCCAGGTCAGCACTCATCAGCTTCCCACGGGGTAAGGTTAAAATCTGATCACACAGATATCACTGGACTTTTTGTTTGTTTAGTTTTGTACCCTTGGGAATTCAGTGTTTTTTCAAGGCCAGAACTGTAGATATCCTCAATCTACCAGATTTTCCCAGCCTTCCTGTGCCAAGCCTCTAATATTCTTTGTGCTCCTCCACTGATCCTGTGCTTTTTCCTGGGCTACCCTGTCTTTAAACACAGACAAGCCTGAAGCATCAAGCAGTAAGGCCCAGAAAACATCAAGAAAATGCGTATGTTCAGCTGCATGTAGGTTGTATGTTCAGAAATCATCCCCATCAATGTGGCTATGTCAAATGAATTTGTTTCTTGACATTTAGTTGTCAAGGAACACTTATGTTAAAAATCAAGTTATGTTTTTAAGATGTCGTGCTAATTTCACATATAGATAGGTTGATTGATAGGTGGATGCATAAACATGGACATGCACTGGTAGAAATTATGTGATGGTATTAAAAAGGCATAAAAGACTTCTTGCTGTTTAAAATTAGAGTGCATATTGTGGCAGAAGTCTTCCCTGTCTGCATGAGCTCTGTTGCTCTGTGCTCATCTTGCTTTGGCTTGCTGGGTCTCTGTGGCTGCTTTCTTTGTTCTCAGTGCTCTTCCTTGCACAGCCATTACACTCTGAGCTATTTGCTGTGTTTCCCTGATTCATGACATTATCCATCCTGTCTTCATACTGTGCTGATGATAACACATTTTGTGTAAGTGACACTGCCATATGCTCCCTAAATTGTTTGATTTTACTGTATGCCTAAGTGAAGAGACTTAGAAGGATTCATTTGCCTTTTTTTTACTATGGAGCAGTGATGTTCCTGAAGCTCCATAAAGAGAGTTCCCTTACAACTGTGCTATGAGCCACTGTTGTTGAATTAAATTGAGGGAGGCTTATGCAAATGAAAGCAAAATTTGGCTGAAAAAATATCTGTTCTACATGTACTGTTCTAAATAAGGAAAAACAGTCACAAAGAAAATGACATCCAATGTTTTATTTTTGTGGGAATTTAATTTTTCAACTTCTAAAAAATATGTCCACTACTAATGCAGACCAACATGCTTGATGTCTTTTTGTGTAGGATGACATTGGTGACATTTAAATTACTTTTTAAAATAAGAATGTGTCTGAAGTATTAAAATGAGTATTAGTGTTATTTTAAAAAAAAGAGACTGAGGTCAGGTGTTTCCCAACACTGTGATTTTTAGAGAAGCATAATAAAGGTGAGCAAGAAAGAGACAAAAGATATAGTGTTTAAGCACTGGAAAACACTGCCCAGTCTCAAAGAAAGCAAGAAAGATGTATTATTCCTGAGTAGGTTACCTGAATATCTGCAAATCTGTTGTCTCTGAGGATGCCACGTCCTGCCCTTGGGGAGCCGTTCCTCCCCAGCACATGAATGGGCACCTCATTAGGGTCTGCTCTTTCCTGCTGTACCAGAGCTCTCCACTTCACAATGAACAGGCTTCATGTGGCTGTAACATGCGGTTCATGTCACTTCTTAGATCTATGGAGGTAGTGCTACAATTGCCCAAGCTTGTTAGAAGACAATAGGACAGAAATGTCCATGCATGTGAAATTGCATTAGGACAAGAGCAACATGTCAGTATATTGATCAACAGCAAGTGCTGTTATAAGCAGTGTTTTAAATACTGTTGCCTGGGAAAAATAGAATCTCTTAAAAATCACAGTCCATCTGTAGTTTAAAAGAAAACATAGATGGTATTAAAGTAGCTCTCTGGGAATAGTGGTATCCAGGTGTTTCCTTTTGTGGCTGTTCTTGCACAGATCTGCGTTGGCTCATGCACTTGCACTGCTCACTGACACAGACTCACTGGCTGCATGAGATTAGGTGCAGGCAAATGAAACAATCAAGCACTCTGACCCAAATGTCCAAGCCTATGCATATACATTGGATACACACAGCCCTATTTTTCAGAAGATGCTCAATATTCCCAAGTTGCCGTGAGATAAATGGAGTTGCTGCAGTTCTCTGGCAGCAGAAAAATGAGCTTAGCCCTAGTGCAGATTGGGCTGTTCCGCTAGGCAACACACCCTGACACGGGTAGAGAAGACCTAGCATGGACCTCTTTGGTCTTACCATTTACGGAATGCCACGAGCAAGACACCAGCTATGAAATCAAAGTTAGGGGTTTTGTGGGGAATGAAGATGTGTTGTGGCTAGATTATCGCCCATCTCCAAATGTCCTCAGGCAGGGGAAGAGCTCTATTTACTTTCTAAAGGGGCTTAGACACCAGATCTTCTAGTATTTGATATGCAGTGAATATATTCCTTATCCTTTTGAAGCACGGGGCAAATTTAGGAACACTTCTTTTAGATTTCAGATGACTCAGAAAGATATATATTAATTTTTAAATACTTATTTCTCCGCTGCAGAAATCTCCTACTTGACTGCAAATACTTGATTCTAGTATAATGAAAGACTTTTGATTTTATAATATCAACATATGACTATTTACACTTCTCTTCAAAGATAAGTATGCTTGTATTACTGGAAATTATGCTTTATGAAGTGTCAAATTTTTAAGCAAAATTATTTATGAATAATTTATTTTTATAATCCAAGAATGTGTTAAACTTCACAAATCTTAGAGATTATTTTCATATTAAAAGTACACATCGTATCATAATAAATTCATCACATCCCAACACCTCTATGGTTTACCTTTCATAGTATTATTAGAATGCATTCATTTCAATTCAAAATACATATGGAAGTCCTGGCTCAATTCCTGGCAGTATGCAATGATATGAACTATTCCATTTAGATGATAGGAATCTGATTTGGACTTTATTAGCTAAGTTTCCGTGCACTTGTATTCTCAACTCAATTTAGCAGCAAAAAAAACCTGAAACCATAAAAAGAGCCACAGAAATATCCTGGTTTTTGTGTTCTTTGTGGGAAAAGGGTTGGTTTATTTTAAAGGAGTCCATAACAAATCATCTTCATCTGGAGTAAGAAGATCATCTTGCCTTTTATCTTGGAAGCACATCCACATTTGTACTTAAATCTACTGCCATGAACAAGGGTACACTGTACACTGGGACTGTGTATAATGCAGAAAGACCAGGAATGGGATTGAGGGGGGAAAAAAAATGTTTTTGCTTGAAGGGTTGAACAGGGAGTGTTTAAAAAAAAAAAAAAAAAAAAAAAGATTGATTATCTGTTGGTGTTGAGAGATGATGAGAGCGAAACTGAGTCTCTGACGACAGACAGAGAGAACCCAGGCAGTGCCACAGCAGAAGCACCAGCCCTTGTCTGACTCTGAGCCAGATCTCCTGTGAGGGTTGAGATACTTCTTATTAGAGCAACCATGAGCAACCATCCTCATGCAAGGAATTTTAATTCATGAGCACTCAGAATATATGTGGAACATCTGCTTTTACTTTGTTCCTCCATCTCTGAACAGAAAGTAATCATTAAAAATCTTTCTGATATAATGAGCACTCTATCAAATTTTCCAGGAGTTCTCGTTGCTTCTAAACATCCCAAGTAATTGCTGTGCTGGGGACTTGCCATGCCCATGAGCTCACCTTGAAATCTAATCATTAATAGTGGGACTGATACTCATTTGAGACAGTCTTGAGAAAACTGTGATCGATCACTTCAAAAGCCACCAGTAATAAAACACCCATATGCATCTGCTGCCTTCCTGCAGTAGGCAGCTTACCAGTTCCAAAAGAGATGTGTTCCTGATAATCATATTTGTGGAAGAAGTGCATACAAACTCAAGTAAACTGTGGAACCCAGGAGAGACTATGAACACAAAGACTAAAGTGACAACAGAAAATAGTTAAGATTGTAGCTGAGTGCCTTCCTCTGACTAAGGCCTCTCAGTTGCACCATGTAACAAATGCAATCTCTGTCAGCATCTCTCATCTAGAACTACTTTCAGAGGCAGCTTCAGCTTCTCAGCTGGGCAGCTGAGGGTCATGATTTAGTGAGCATGGGTGATGGGTTGATGGTGAGAGTAGATGATCCTTGTGGTCTTTTCCAACCTTAAAAATTCTATGATTCTATGATCTCTGCACATGAGCAACCCAGAGAAGCCACTTTGATTAACACGTGAAGATGAAAGGTGGAATGAGTCTTGCAGAAAACCTCAGATACCACTAGGATCAAATGCATGAAGGTACAAGAGCGATTCAGACCTGTGCCAGTGTGATATGGATCCCTCTAGCTCATCTACCAAAAGTTTTAACCTGTTTTAATGTTCAACTTAACAGTTTGGTTCTTAGCTGAATCTGTAAAGGCTATAGACACTTTGTACTCTTGTTCATAAATGCACAGTCTGTATATCAAGCTAAATATTAGCCACACATTGGCTGGATTTACCTTGTCCAGGAATCAGATATATTCGGGGACGTATGATGAGTTATATTATGCATCCCTTAAATCTTATTCAAATCAATTTCACAGTTTAAGTACTGAACAGATCTGGGCAAATGATCAAGACAATTTCTCACAGAATTAATAAAACAAACAGCATTTGGCAACTGGATCTGTGAATAAGAAGCATTTCTCAGAAGCCTGCTGTTCAAATGTGATTGTCGGTGCAGTGGCTGCCAGCAGCACAGAAGCAAATGTAGCTTCTGGGAAATCTTCAAGGGCTTAGAGGAAAAATGGGTGTAAAAAGGAGTAGACCAGAGCAATGCACGAAAACATTGAGAGTACCTGTTAACAAAGTTTGCAGAATACCAGGGAATCAGTACTGGAGCCGTCCTGGCACTCGGACAGAAAATTGAAGCTGATGCCAGTTTTCCTCAGTATTTATTGACTGTTACAGCACTGCAGCAGGAAAAAAATTCCAGCCAGATAACTGACATGTTTTTTTACATCTTTCTTCCCCAGAAATTTATGTCAGGGAGGTGCCAGATGAGACATCTGGGAACTTCTGGAAGACAAACTATGCAAGAAGTTTAGCCACAATCCATGAAAGCTAGAAAAATTCTGCCTGAGCTCTGTCAAAACGCTAGAAAATGAAGCTGTGCCTGAAGCAATATGCTCCAACTAGCTGGGCATTTTATTTAAGGCTTAAGCAGCAAAAAAAGAAAACAAAACAAAACAAAAAAACCACCACTCCGAGAGGGAGACACGCTGTGAAGAAGGTTTCGTGAAATGCTATTTCCTTGGTATCCTGAATGCCTTTGGATTGTCTGGGAGGGCCTGCATGGCCCGTCCCATGGCACTATGGATCAAAGAGCAGCCTCCTGCCACCTGATGTTTTGTTTTTGCTGAGGATGGAAGCACTTGCAATGTGTTGTGATGCTTCTGTCAGTACTCAACATGCACTTGGTATTCAGCAATTTGCAGTTGTGGATCACAGTGCAGCAGGAGGGCCCACACAGCAAACCCTCCCTGTGCACCCCTGGTGCAGAACAGCTGCCACAGCATCACTTCCCCCCTGGAGACCCCAGGTGACAGGGGACTGAGGTGATGCAGGGTGTCAAATTGTGCTTTTACTGCTCCCATCACCTGAAAATGAAAGGGATGGGATAGAGTCCCCTGTGTAATAGAAATTCACTGTGTTTGGGAAGCTTTTCACAGCTTCTTCTGATCTTAATAAGAAAACCATGCTACAACATTTTGCAATCCTGTGAGACCCAAAAAAGCATCCACAAAGTCCAGTTTGCCCAGCCTCAGTGTATGGGAAAAAGTGAGCAAAAACCCAGTGCTCCTTTCACTTTTGGTAATCCCTTCCCAAGCATTGTTCCAGCCCAGATGCACTCTGCTTTTCCTAGATAGAGAGAATGGGATCCTGGGTTGGCATCAGCTGGCAATGTGCCACCCACCACAGTGCAGCTGACGTGGCTGTGCTAATTAGCTTTGCCAAGGCACTGACCTGCTGTTTTCTCTCTGACAGCATCCCATTGGTGAAACATGACATTCTGCAGGGCCAGGCCAATCTGCTCTCTTTGCCATCCTCGCACCACTCTGGCCAGCAGAGAAGTGCAGGCTGGAAGCCAAGGACAGACCCGTGGCAGAAGTGTCACTGAACCTGTGGGAAGCCTCACATTGCAGAAAACCCCTAGGAGGATGGGAAGCAGCCGTGGCTGTGAATCACCCTAGAAACAAGTGATTCGCTATGGGTAAATGTGTGGAAGTAGCACAGTACTGTAAAGTGTGACTAAGGCTATTATCACAGAGCAGTGGGAAGGCTACCAGCCCCCAGCACTTTCTTGAGGCTATGTTAATTATTGCTAGGGGCATGAATACCTTATGTCTGGAATAAGCAACTCTTACTAAGCAGCTCCATTGCTCTCCCCAAGCTAAAAACAATGCTGGATTGTCTCGAAAAGACTGTTGAGAACTTCTTAGAAAACATCATTAGCAGATTGGAACTAGGTGATCTTTAAGGTCGCCTCTAACTCATGCCATTCAATGATTCTATGATTTCAGTGATAAAACTACTGTAATTCAGTACCATCCATCAGTGAGTGCTCATTTAGTTAATGGTGTCTCCCTCTTCTGCAACAGAGATCTTGCAATGAAGAGTCACGGTCCTAATGAGGACTCAGGCTGCCCTTGCAAAGAGTTAGGACAGGAGACACAAACTCTGCTGCTCTAAGAATCCCTGCTCCAGTAACTGTGGAGAATGATGTCTTAGCTCTCTGTCAACAAAGCTACAAGGCTGGTGTATGCTCTGCTCCTGCCACAACCCAGGAGCTGTTTGGGCACTCAGGTCCTGGGAGTTAGCGTAGTACTTAGCACGACAGTTTAGAATGAGGAATGTTGGCGGTGAAAGTCCTGCTTTGTGATTCCATGGTGCTTGGTCACATTCCCGGATCCTTCTGTGTCCCCTCATATTTCATGAGGAAAAAAATTATCGTGGCTAAGTTGAACGTTGTTGTTAGGATCATGATTAGGAGTATTGCACTCTTCTGGACTGCATATTTCTGGGTGCTACCATGGATTTGTCAAGCTTTAGTTAACATTGGATCACATAGTGATTTGGTTTTTAGAGGATAGAGAAGTCTAAAATACGCAAATGAGCCCAGAAGTGAGATGCTTCTAATCATGCTGGATTTTCTGTTTCCTTTTTATGGCCTTGCACTTTGAAGTGCACCACTGAATGTATCTTTTCACTTGTTTTAAGGCTTAAGTTGTCCTAATGGGCAGAAAGTTTATAAAGAAAAGGCACAATGATCCTTCAAAGGAAAAGGTAATGCATAGTGTCCTTATGCTGGAAGCATAGAGGCAAGCAGGTTTCTTATAAAGACAAGACAGCTTTTTATGTAAATAACCTTGAAGCAAGGACATTACCATAGCAAGACCTTCACGAATAACACTTTAGAGCCCAGTTTCAAATTTTGTATACAATATGCAATGACAACATGACTACAATTCTGCTTAGCTATTCCAAAAGAAAATGCAGGCTAGGACTAATGGTTACAATAATGAATTGTGTTGGTTAATTGAAGGAATTTATGTCATGAGATAAATGTCAGAGTTCAAAGTCAAGTGTGTGTACATCTGTTTGTGAGAAAGACAGAAAGAGAGAGAATATATGCAGGTAGGGTTGTCATCAGGCAAGGGACTAAATATCGATTTCTGCAATTTTATATCAGGGAAAATATCCAGAAATCCTTTCTAGGCAGTTCATTACATGCTTGTGGGACAGTAATGATGTACAAGCAAAGCAGCATCTGTAATGAGCTTGTAGTCATCGAGACTGGGAACATTAATGCCAGTTTATCTGGAAGGGAAGAATGAGAATGTGCCAGTGATGCAAGAAAAATCCATAATATTTCCAAGCATTTTCTTTTCCACCTGGCCAAGAGCACACACACACTATTAATGAGAACACAGTTTTTCCTGCTAGTTCCTGGAAGGTATTTGCTGGTCTGAAATACTTCACAGAGTCATGGTATAATAATATTAACTATTCATTACTGCTTCTGTCATCTCAGACAGCAACTATACTGTGAATTTGGAAGAGCATTTTAAAAAATGACAAAAGCATATATTGATCAATGTTGACTAGTCAGTTGCTTAGTATATGCAAAAAACATTATCATCCTTAATTGCCTCTGTGATACTGCATTCTGAGAGGAATATCTCTCAAAGGAAACCCTTGGGAGAAAAAGCTACTCTCAGCTTTTATGAGACTAATGTGGCTTGGAGTGAATTGATCAAACCCATTCTGCACAGTAACTTAAAGTGCCTACTTAGCATTTTCCCAGTTGGTAGATTGCTCTGTCTAGTTTATAGATGAGTAAAATGTTTTCCTTGTTGTTGGTTTCACCTGCATCTTAGCCCATCTTAATATTTAAATTCCCTAAGAGCAACTTTTGTTATCCCTTTGATGACAATAGAAGAAATTAAAGCAAAGAAAAGGTAAACTTTGAGATTTATTCTTTCATCTTCTACTTGATACACAATGATTTTCTCATTATTTCTCTTAAGAGAAACAGGTTGTACAGGTTGCTGTCAAGAGCCACATGAGACAATGATATCTGACTATTTGTTGAAAGAGTCCAAGGGCTTTGATCTAGCAAAGCATTTCAATAACTGCCTTACTTTCAGCAATAAGCATCTCCAGGTCCTTTAATGCTTTGTTTCTGTGCTGCCCTTAGGGTCCCCCAGGGTGGATGACAATCGTAGAATCATAGAATCACGTAATCATAGAATCATATAATAGTTTGAGTTCGAAGGAACCTTAAAGACCATCCAGTTCCAACTTCCCTGCCATGGACAGGGTTGCCACCCGTTTCATCAGGTTGCCCAGGGCCCAATCCCATCTGGCCTACAGATGAGGAGACCACACAGTCTTGCTCATGATCAACAAGATAGTCCTGCATGGCAGAGGTGGCCTGGCAAATCTCCTTTTCTAGGTCAGCTGGAAGAAGGTGAGAGCAACAACAGCCTCAGTCTTTGAATCTAGAAACAGGAGGTCCTGGCCCCTCCACAAAGCCTTGCAGGCAGATGGGAGCTCTGCTCGGGAGTTTTCACAGGAAAAGCCAGCAGGGAGTGTGATCTCAAGAAATGGAAAGGAAGCTATACTAACTAACCTGTTCTAGGGTCTGAGCATAAACATTTTCACAGAGTGTATTGTTTTCACTCCTACACTAGATGAGTCCATTAGACACTGCATCAATTTCCAGAGAGTATATAATGTAAAAGGCTCCAACGGATATCCTATATCTACCATGCTATTATATACAAAGTATAGCCAGGAAAATAGCTTTTAGTATAAAAGGGTTTTGCTGGAACCTGGGGCATATGCAGTTAGGTTTCAGTTCACTAATTTCTCCTTATTGAGGGCATGAGAGTTTGCTGTAGGGTAATCAACAGCCTGGGTCAGAAAAGACTGGCCTGGTCTCGTACTAGGCACAGAGTAAAGAATGCTCCTCTCTTAATTCTTGTGCAAAATTTGTTACCAATGTTTGGTGCTAGAAAATCAACCAATTATAATGTTAAGCTTTCCAATAGTGGAAAATCCACTTCAGCCTTTGTTAATGTTTACTTACCCTCACTGATGGGCAAAAATGCTTCCACCTAATTTGTAGTCTGAACTCGTCTGGTTTTAACCTGCATCTACGGAGTCTTATTATACCTTCGTGTGTCCTCTTATATGAGACTGCAATGTTAGCTAGAAAGAAAAAAGCATGTGGGTGTTATTACACAGGAAATTAAGGTTCAGGCAGATAATGATGGTACTTTTCAGTGAATCCATGTGACAACATATGTCACCTTGCAGAACATAACCAAAAGCTGCACTTCTTGGGTAATATATGTCAATCTTCTGGTTTAGGAATTATCTACCTAGAGTCTAACATCAGTTACAGTCACTGCCTTTTAAGACTTTGAAACTACAAAAAGGGTCAACATATGAAATATTCATGCTGACATTTCCCTGTAGCGCATCCTTTCTGGGTTCAGCCATCTCCTCATCCATGCACTCTGCATCACACTGTGCTCCCCCCCCCTCCGCCTGCATCCCTTCAGGCCCTGTCAATTCACCTGGCTGTGGGGCTGCTTTGGTCTACTTCCATGAGAAACTGGAATATTTCTTATGCTGCTGCTCTGCTTGTATTGCTCTGAACCTGTGCCTCCTCTAACCTGCCTGTGTTTCTAAGCATATGTGATTCTTTTTCACTGCCAAGCACCAGCCTGACCCCCATTCTTGATGTGGTTTCATGCCTCACTGTATCACACTATCAAAAAGAATTCAAGTAACAAGCACATTACAGAACATGTTTTACACAAAAGCATGGGGAAAATATAAATCCTTACAGTTTAATGTAAGATAAATTATCAAGACACTCACTTGTGATCACTCAGCAATAAAAACCAGTAATGTAATTTTAATACAGGTTGACTCACACGTAAAAGCAAAAAGCTAGTGTAGCATACAAATGTTTTCTTTCAGAACACAGCAAAGCATTTCTTTGTATTGACATTTTCTCTCAACACAGCTGAATGAGAAATTCATATTAGTTAATCTTTTCCTGCAAAATCTTTTGTTTTTCATAAATTGACATTTAACAGCAAATGTGACACAGCACAATATAACAAAAATAATTGAAAAAATATCTTCCAATCTGATTATGTCATATTATGATGATCAAACTCATGCTCGGGGGGGGGGGGGTTAGTTTTTCTTTTGTCTGTAGAGCACCATGTGTGGTTTTCGTGATAGATAAATAACAGCATGTTGAATGGGATGTGATTGTTAGTTCACATGGTGATTCCACATTTAAAAGTAGTTCATTCCATAATGTAATCCTGGATATTCTGTAATGCTGTCCATCACCTCTGTATTTTGGGCACTTCCTTAAAAAGTACAAGGGGTATTTTTGAAGTATCTGGCACTTCTTGATTGTTGTGATCAAAATTTTGTGGAAAAAGGCAGTGGAGTTGTTGTTAATGTGAATTGCTGCCTATAGCATACATTTCCTCTTTCTCCCACTTGGAATCAGCGAAGAAGGAAATTTTCACTGCAAAATTATCCCAAATTCTTCTTTAGATCTAGTCATCATCTTTTTAATTGCATTCACTCAAGGCAGCAATCTGGAGAGGTTGTAGAGTTTTACTAGTTCAGACTTGGCTCTGACTTGCTCCTTCTCTTTCCTGGTAGTTCTGGCCTGGCCTTGGTGAGGTGATGTCCTGGCAGTGAGCACGGTCAATCTGATATGTGTTTCAATGAGGCAGCTTGCATGCACCCGAGGTCTGCCTTCCCTGTACCCCATCTGCCAGGACAAATTCCTCACTTGTCACCCATGCTCAGGGATGCCTCCAGGAGCGCAGCTCCAAAGCCTGCAGAGCAGCAGGGCAGGCACTGTGTTAGCAAGGGCAGTGGCTGCATCAATATAAGATTAATCAGATAATAGTAGATTTTTGTAAACTGCCCTCACAGTGAGAAGACAAAGACAGATGTAATAAATGGGGAGACTGGAAAAGTGAAAATGTGCCACTGTATCGGGAAATCTGTCATTCTGTCCCTGCTTGCCTATCAGTTAATGGATACCCCGAGCAAGTGTTCTGTTGCATTGTGCTTTTGCTCCCTTGTATCTTCTCTTAGTCTCCAAGACATACTGAGACCATCACCTGTTTGGGGAAGGTGCTGTTTTGCATGTTATATTGCAAGGAAAATCATGCCCTCTTTTGCGGTGGGGTCTTTGAGATGCTTCTGAAATAAAAGTAATTTAAAACAACAACAGCCTCAAGTGCACAGAAGCAATCCAGCAAGTTTGCTCATAACAAGTTGTCTCTCAGTGACATACAGATCATTTCTGCTGTCCTCAGGTAAAACACCAAGTGCATACATTCCCTGCACAGAAAAGCAAACTTACCCAAATTCTTTACAATCCCTTGAATTCAAGCAACCCGAGCTGACAGCAAAGCCATGGCACAGAGCTGGTCCAGGCTCCACCAACACTGATTTATAGTTTTCCTCCTCAACTTGGGCAAACTGAGATATGAAAATGGGACCTGAGCACCTGTCTTCCTCAAGCGAATTTCTTTGTATGAGCACTAGGAACATCTGGTGAGTCACATGAGCTGGCTGTGTTTGCTCTTGCATATATCCATGCGAAAACAAAGCCAGATCACATATGTGTATCGGATATTTTGTAAACAAAAGATACATCAGAAGACAGTGCCAAATGCCCTGTCATTGGCATTATAAATAGGCTTTGCAAGTCATTGCTCATTAGAAAACAGATTTGCTTTCCCCACCAGAGCAGTAGCAAGGGATGTCAGCTAGCACCCACCTGACAAAGCATTTGAGCTGGGCAGGTTTGGGACCAGCCAGGAGATCTATCTGTGGCTCTCCACTACTACAAAGGCTCTCTCCACCCTGTGAGCAGCACTGATAATTAAACCAGCAGAGCTATGCCGCCAGGGCTGCCAGGCTTGCAGAATCTGCTACGTCTGATCCTCGCAACAAAGGCTCCTCTCAACAGCGCTGTGTTTCATCCTGTTAATGGTGAACAAAGTGCTTGTTTGTGCTCAGAACATATTCATCTCTGTATCTCTGCTTGCTGGATAAGCACGTTTCTAGTATTTCTGTCTGAATTTGTCTGAGGGATATAAGAAGTCTGTAAATCCCCTTGTAATTTGTGGGGTTAATTTCTGGTTTAGCTCAAATTTTTAACTAGAAGCATCTCTCAAAATTATATGATCTCAGTAACAGAATGCAGAAAAAAAGAAACTGTTGCTAGAGAATGATCCTGAACTACTTTCTAGTTTAAGATGACTAAACAAAAGGAGGATTTTCTTTCAAAATCTTCTCTGGTCCTTTCTGCTTTGTCACTGTTGACAGCATAGCCAACAGTGCTGCCATTCAAGCTTTTAACTGGGAGACATCTTTGAAGCTTCTTTTTGCTTTCCCAGTACATCCAAGAGCCTTCTGGAAGTACGGATCAGGCAAAGACCCACCTGGCTCTGTGTCTTCTTTCTGACTGTTAGCAATAGCACAGACCTCAGTAAGAATATGACAAAGCAACTATATAGCAAAACTTCCACGAAATACTCACATAGGCACCAGTAATGCATGTGAAAGGACTTGTTGACCCACAGATAGCTATGGTTAGATAAGGCCTTTGGGATGAGAAGGTACTTGAACCTCCCCAAATCAGAAAAACTGAGACGGAAGGGGGACAGGGCAGCCAAATCCCAGAGACAGAGATCTCTGTGTCATGAAGGTTTTTGCACTAAACAGAGAAGCTGTATTGAAATAACAGGAAAGAGGTTTAATATGAAGAAACAGGATTCACTATGCCTCCTAAGTAACTTGTTGGAAGATCCTCATACGAGGAGAAAAGTGTAAGCAAAGGAGCAGATGTGAGGTGTCTTCTGGGCTGAATCAGTGTTTTGCCATGTTTGCTATTGCCAGGCTCCCTCCACAATAGGAAGGAATGACAATTGAAGGACATGTCTTCTCCAAGGAAAAACTGTTTTCCTGGAATTAGAGAATGGGCAAACTGGAAGGACCACAGCCTGAGTGTGAGGAGCAGTGTGGGGCCTCCATGTGCAGGCAGGGCTGGGACAGGAGGTAGGCTTGAGCTTCTGTAACTGCTATGCACAGATGAATCATGGAATCATAGATTGTCCCAAGTTGGAAGGACCCCATAAGGATCATCAAGTCCAACTTCTGGCTCTACAAAAAGCCAGACCATATGTCTGAGAGCACTGTCCAGATGCTTCTTGAACTCCATCAGCTCAGTGCCATGACCACTGCCCTGGGCAGCCAGTTCCATGCCTAACCCCTTCTGGTGAACAACCTGTTCCTGACACCCAACCTGCCCTCCCCTGACACAGCTCCATGCCGTTCCCTCAGGCCCTGTCACTGACACAGACAGCAGAGCTCAGCGCTGCCCTCAGCTCCTTATGAGAGCTGCAGGCGCCATGAGGCCTCCCCTCAGCTCCTCTGCTTTGGGCTGAGCAAACTGAGGCACCTCAGCTGCTCCTCATACCCTCATTCCCTTCTAGAACCTTCCCCATCTTTGTAGCCCTTTGGGCACTCTCTAATAATTTCATGTCTTTTTTGTACTGTGACACCCAGAAATGCACATAGTACATGCAGGTGAGGCTGCAGTAGTGCAGTGTAGAGTAGGATGATACCTTCCCTCACCCACTGGCTGCATGGGCCTGATGCACCCTAGGATACAGTTGGCCTTCCTGGCTGCCTGGACTCACTGTTGACTCATGTTCAACTTACCCTTGACCCCCAGATCTCTTTCAGCAGGGCTGCTCTCCAGCATCTCATCCCCCCAGTCTGTATGCACAGCCAGGATTGCCCTTTCCCAGGTGCAGAATTTGACACTTACTCTTGTTAAATTTCATGAGTTGGTGATTGCCCAGATCTTTAAACTGTCTAGACCACTCTGCAAGGCAAGAAGCATAAGCAGAAAATGGCAAAGGAGTCTCTGTGTGACAAACATGGTCATGTGATCAAACAAATCTGAGTCCAGCAAATTCCAGGTAGAAGAATATGCCTTAGAGAAATCAATTCAGATGGAGAACCGAGAAATCAGACTGAAATTACTTTGCTTTAGGATATAGGCAAAATCAGCACACATTTTTTCCTTGAGAAACAGTTTTGCTAGTGACTCTTCTAAAACCATTTCATTCATACAATTCAACCAAATCATACCTCCATTCCTGTCATTGCAATCAGGTTCTGAAACTGCTCTACCTATATTTCACTCCTCAGAGTTAGCCTCTCAAATGTTTTATATACAAGTTCAAAGACTCAACCATATTAGCAGCACACAGTTCACATCAAGTAGAGTCTTGCTTGTTTTATTGCAACTGATAGCAATCTCATTCCAAAGAGTGGAAACACTTTTTCTGACTAATTAGGTCACGTGACACAACTCGCATGCATCATTCAATATTTAATTATTACAGTCAAGCATTACCCCATACAGAGAACATACTCAGCAAACGCATTCAGTCCTTTTAATTGTGCCTATAAAAGTGTGTAATGTCATCATATAGTTGATGCATTGTCGTGACCGTGGTACTCTGAAGCAGACAGACCTTATTCTTGAAAACTGATAATTGGCACAGTATACTATATCCGTAGCCCTAAGTGATAAATTCATGAAACTATCTCACTGGGATTCGATCTTCTACATATTGCATTGTAAAAGCCAATTGGATAGCACACTATATATTTGGGGAACAGAGCACACTAGATGAATCACATTTTACTTTTCTTATCCAAAATGAATTGCGGACAATTCTATATAACAGTTCAATGCAATGTCAGAATTGTTGCCACATGAGTAATATGTTTTTGCAGTTAAATAAGAGGGTCCAGCATGGTTTCAGCTTTCTTCCAAAGCCATTTCTACTGCACTGTGATCCTATGATTACTTTAGCCAAAAATGTCACAATTCTTTTAAAATCTTCTGTCAGTCATGTTGCTTGTTCTTATGGTTCCTGTGGCTTTTGATGCAATTAATATTTTCTTCTGCATAAAAAGGAAAAAAAAACGTTTATCTAATTTTTTTTAATACTTAAAAAAAAGAAAAAAGGATACATTTCACTCTGCAACTTTATTTTTGCAACAACTTTTTTTTTTGTCAAGGTGCATACAAAAACCCCTCACAATTTTAAAATTAATTATTATATAGCTGGCTCTTCAAAGTAGTTCGTAATAATCCTCTTCATTTTGCTTGTCCATTGAGTAGACTTGTAAATACTAGTCCCGGTTCTGGCATGTTGTAATCTCTTTATTCACCCATTAGGAATGCAATTTATTGCTGATAAGATACCATGAAGTAGGACACGCATAAAAGTTTGTTGACTGGGATGGTATTGTCATGCTTGACAGGAATGTCATTTTTTTTCAGCTGGCTGTGGAAGTAATAAGCTACATATCAACACAATTTTTTTTTTTTTCTGTTGAAAGGAAGTTTTGATAGAAGGATATAGTTAGTTTTAACTTTTTTGTTTGTTTGTTTGTTTGTTTGTTGTTTTTTTGTATGATCCATTTTCCTCACCCAGTTTTCTGGTTTTGTAGGTAGACACACACACATACACAAAACCAAACCACATTATCTATGAGATCTACACATTTGTTTGTGTGTTTGCTGTCAAAAGTCTTCTAATCAGGGATCTTCTCCATTCCTTAACAATGGTTACAGTCTGATGCTCAGGAGTGTTGTGTGAAAAGTGAGCTAGATATGAGCACTGCTGAATACACAGCCAAGGTGAAACTCCACTAGTATGCCAAGCAATAACCTGCACTCAGACAAAGTTATTGTGAGGATATTGTAAGAGAATCCTTGTACTCTGCTTTGTCTCCCAGTCAAAGACCTCTGGTTCTCTTTCATTGCAGAGAAGTAGCATAGTGTAGAACAGATGGACTGGGACAATGCTCAAAATGCCTGAGATGTGGGAGAAAAGGGGTTATCAACTCCATGCTGTGCCTATAATTTTCTCTTAGTATTTCTACACAATAGATTAGGCATGGAGAAGGCAGGAATGGCCTGTGAGCCTGTTGTGGCCGTTCTTGTTCAAGGGGTCTTAATTAGTGCACATTTTGCAGTAAGAAAATACCTGACTGAGCATCTCTGGTTGTTGAATATCATTGTTCATGCCTGTGCAAAGCACTCAGTTCTCCATAAAAACCAGACATCTTTATCCATGAACATCATGAACCTTAAACTACACTTGAGGATAGCAGAAAGCAGGTTGGTGAAATAAAGCCATTGAAGATTTTTTTCCAGTGCCTAAAACTAAGGAACTAATAAAATAAGATTGAGATTAGAATACAAGTTCTTTTTCTTTAGAATATCTTGAAACTGTGTGGTGCTGGTCCTGCTTAGTTTGATTCTATGTGTCAGTGCTAAGCATGCTCATTCTAATACTGACTGCAGGCCAAATTTGAATGAGGCATGCATGTGCAAACAAAAGTTTGTGGTCAGTCTCCATACTGCGCTGCTTGAAGATGAGACATATGTGGGATAGCGGAAGCATAGGCAATGAAACTCCCTGGAATGATGGTAAAAATTAGGATAGTAGCTCCACAGATATTCGTCTCTCACTTGTGAAGCATTGAATGAGGAGCAAATCTGATAAACAGAAAGAAAATTGTGAAATGAGGATGACTCAATGGAAAAGATGAAACAGGGGAAAAGAACAGATTCAGAGGTGATACAGAAGTGAAGCAATCATAAGAGGCAGCACCAGAGTCTGCCAGAAGAGAAAGATACCAAGTAAAATGGTTTTTGTGATTTGAAAATACAATGCTTTGGCTCTAGCTAGCAAGATCTTCAGGCTGGCTCCTGGAACTTTCCTCTAAAACTGTTAAGGGGAGAAGGAGCACCAAAAATTGTGTCTACACGTGATAAGAAAAGGCAGACGGTATTCTGAGGGGCCTTGACTTGGAGCAAGCAAACCAAAGTTTGAATCAGTTTGTCCTACAAAGTTATGCATAAAAGATAGCAAAGACAAAAATAAATCAAACACTACTTTACACTGACACAAAGGACAGTGTTATCACTATTGCTTTTAAATAAAAACACTGGCTATTAATCAGTTCAATAAAATTTGTATGTTGGAATGTGGGTAATAGACCTTGGAGAGGTTAAGAGTCTGAAACTGACTGGGAGAACATACAGCCTTGAAAGCTTTCCAGCTCTGTTAACTGCTGAGCCCCAGGCTACCAATGACTTTAAGTCCAAGGTATCCAATTAATCCAAAGAAATAACCTGACCAGTGAGTTAGGGAAGGAAGCCAGGGAGAAACACAGCTCGTAAAACCAAGTTTCCGCCTCTTCTTCCATGATTTGTTAGCAGTTCCTTCTCCTTTTCTGTTCTCCTCATTTTGTGTGTGCATCTTCCTATTAAGAAAGGTCTTGGTCTGGTGCCAAGGTTTGTGCTATCTTCTGTTGGCATGGACCAACATTCAAATCTCGGTCTTGGTATTTAATTAAGAACAGTATTTAGAGCATCTGTTTGCAAAATCAGTTAGAGTGAATTAGGATAGCAAAAAAAAAACCTCACAGTATGCTATAAGGCCATGCATTTTATTATTTAGAGCTTATTTGGAGGTAAATTCCTTATGAATATGTACAGGATGAATTAGAAAAAGCCTAAATGTTCTTTCTTCTTACTGATTCCCAACACAGTAATGACTGTAGGGAAACCACGTTGCAGAATCACACAAATAAAATGTCTTCTAAGTCACATGGTAAACCTAAAACAGAGCACTACTTTAATGAAATAATTGGCCTAAGATATGATTTCACTTAAGATGAACAGAAAAGAGTAGCAGGAATGATGCCAGAGTAGCAAGAAACAAAAAATTTAGCTTGAATTATCCTTCCTTATTTGTTATCTTTGATTTTATTTTTTAAGTGTATGATCCTGCATTAATCAATAAGAACATAATTACTCAGGTATCCAGAGAATGGAATATGTTTTGTAGTGAGGCAAAGGCATTAAAGTCTTCTAGAAATGAAATGAGAGATATTTAAACATACGAGACATTACATTACACCAATATAGAATAATAGAAATAGTCTCACCTAGATTGATTCTGTTTCTTATTATAGCTTCTGATGAGCAACAGGATCTGATGGTCTTACCATTAACTTGAAAGTCAGAAAACCCCATTTAGTTACAGAATAAACCCTGCTTTCTCCCTTAAGCAGCTAGAGGTGAACGCCCTTTGACATCTAACTTTTATTCTTACACTTATCCTTTGGGAAACTGTGATAAGGGCCCTTTTCTTGCACTGCAATAAGTAGCAGAATTGAATAACTGGTGAGTAAGGTAAAAAAAAAATCTTAGAGATGAGCTGTAAAAACATTAAGTGCTTCCAGATCATCATTCAAGAATGAGATGATAAACATGAGATGAAGTAACAATCCTACTAATGGCAGAGGATTAATGGATTTAAAAGTGCATTCTATCAGATGATCTTGTGTTCTCAGCTGACATCTTCCACAAGGCTAGCAGCTTTCAACATGCCAAAGGAAGAATGATGTGCAAATACCAACCATTTGCAGAAAAGAGTGTTGGCATGGCATAAAGTCAAAAAGTGCAGAAAGATGGGATGTATGACTGCAGCCCCCTGGTCAGGCAGGAACAAGGAGAGGTAGATCAAACACAGACATGCCAATGCACAGAAGTGATGGGCCAGATCTCTTGGGAAGAACAACCCAGAAAGGGTGTCCTATCCTTGGGCATGGGACTACAGGTACAGGGCTGTGCAGCTTTGGGGAACATTGGGAAGTGCTCTTTCTGCATTGTCATTTGATCGCCATCTGTGTCTGTTCTCTATCTCAGAGTGGCACAGCTCAGGTACTTTGTTGCATCCTCAGAGACAGTTTCTTCCAGGAGAAGGGCAGAGGCTCATAAACTATGTCAGCAGATTTTGTTCCTATAAATAAACGCATATCTCTATAAATAAAGGCTGTGGCATTTAAAGTGCTCTGTAGGAAGGAAGATGAGAGATCTTTATTTTCAATTAGATGAAGTGCACATAGAAGTTTTCTTAAACAGGCATATATTCAGGAAAGTGGAGGCATATGAAACTGAACTCCTGTGAGAGAGGGAGAGAACTTCTCTTCAAGGAGAATATACAAAGACAAGAGTTCTGGTGAAGAAGCTTGGGCTCCAGGGGAATATCAACAACATTAGAGCAGCTATTCCCAGGACTAGATGTCATTTCAAGTTATTGTCTTCCTACAACTGAAGGACCAAAGAAAGTATGTATCAGTATGTGCACATCCACCTAAATGTTCCCTTCCAGCTGCTACCGGTTTATATTCACGCTTTGATACTGGTACAGCATCCCTTGAATGTAAGACACTGGTTCCTTTTTCTAAAATGACACAGACATCTGGGAATATAAAATCTTGCTCTCATATCCTTTGACTGGCTTGAAAGTTTTATTCGCTGCCAATGCTAAACTGCTTTTTTTTAAAGCTAATCCCCATCCGTGTTTTTAAAAATTAGTCTCATTATGATGCAATGTTAGTATTAGATCTATTTATTACTATTAAAGCTATCTGCTTACCACTCACATTAGTTACGTGGACTATTAAACTATATCAGTTATTTAGCTGGGTTCTAATTGGTTTAATTGTATGATGTGACTAGCATAACAACGGGTTATTTATGGCTACACATTGTGAAATAATGGAGGAAAAATCATTCATTATTTAAAGGTTTATAAAAATGGTTCTCTTAACGTTATCATAAAAAAAAAAAAAAGGCCCTACTTTTATTGGCAACCTCTCAGCAATCCTTTAAGCCACAGAAATTAAGATGTTGCTGAGCATCCAGCCTCAAACCTTCAAAACATTAAAATAAAACAGATGCTTTCTATTAACAGGGCTCTAGATAATTAACACATTTCTTAAGTCAGGTCACAGTACCGTACTATATATCAGAAAAAAAAAAAGAATAAAATGATGGATGGGATGCTCCACTCCTCAGAATTTCTGTCCACATGTGCTCCTGTATCCCATTAATAGAATGGCTTTGATATTGGAATTAATGTTGCTGGCTGCACTAATTGCAGAAAGGCTTTCCAGCATGATGAATAACAGACCCACAGCAAACAGGGCTAGATGGGAGCTCATCTTGTCTATCCTTTCTCTTCATGGCAGAGCCAGACCTATCCCACAGCTGGCAGATGTTAAGGCTTCACTGTGGTGCTAAGCACACGGCTCCTTCAGGCCACCTAGTTCTGTCCTCAACTAGCCCTTACTGTTAAACTTCTTTTCACCTAATATTTAACCGGAATCTTCCCTGTTGCTTTTGAAGCCCTTTAATTCTCATCCTCTCTACAGGACGACTCCAATAAGTAGTAGTTCATTCCTCTTCTCTAACCATTTACATATTTCAAGAGGCATCTCAAACCCCCTAGACTTCTCCTTGCTTGACAAGATTACTCCAGTCCTTATAAGCTGTGCAAACAAAACACAGCATCTGACAACATAGTAGGATTTGTTGCTCTCATTCTATCTATCACCAGCAGGTCCATGCCCTTCTTAGTCTGTGCCCACAGCACTCAAGAACAGGTGACTTTTCAAGACTTTATGACACTGCAGATTTCTATTCAACTTGTGACATATTTTGAATGCAAATGATACCTGTTGCTTAGTTTGATTGCAATAATTCTCCAAGTACTGTGTTAAAGACTGCCAGAGAGTCTGACAAGTACCTTACGTTCTTGCTTTATACAAGTCATCATCATCATATATGCTGGGCTACTACATCACAGGGAGAGCCCTGAACTCACATGTTCTATGGATACATATACCATTTTAACCATTATCTCATATCAGGTGAACTCATCCTCTTTTCCCCTTCCCCTCAGTCTTTCCCAGGGTTCATTCCTTTTGATTCTCTCTTTGCGTGGGTCAAAGGTTGTGAGCTTATCAGTTCATCTTCCTAGCTTTGTTTCGTGGCACTCCGTCTTTTGGATGTCCTGTTCATTCTCTGTTGTCAGCAGATTCTTCAAAAGTTATCTATTGACTACCTCTTCTTTTCTTCTATTCTAAGTGATGGTTGGAAGTTCTGCCCTACCTTGGCCTAAGGCGATACAGGGGAGGAGGCCTGCAGTCTCTGTACTACACAGCCTTGTGAGCAGCTTATGTTGTGACTTCTGTACTGGAGCACAGGTGGGAACTGGAACAGGGTTTGGAATTTTGGAATTTTAACAAATCTCCTACAATATTGCCTCTAAAATTCTATTATTTTGATTATCTGATCCCCAGAACTACTAAGGCTTTTATATTTTCCTCTTAAACTAATTCCTATCATCTGCATACTGAACTGCCCTATTTTGTGACAATCAAAAGGAGTTTGGTAGCTAAGTACCTAGGCATTTGGGGATGATTTCTTGGCACTTTTTGTAGTCACAGCTGATGTTCACTGTAACCATTTGAGCAGTTAGACTGTTTTCCTTCTATTCATTGAGAGAAAGGGGCAAAGAACTAAAAGAAGTTTCTTATTCATGTATTACTCCTTGAAGGAATATATGACCTGTTGTGCCATTTTTCCAGAACTCTGCAATACCTTGTTCCTTACTTGGCAGTTTCCAGAGAATTACTTAAAAATTCATAACCCAGAAACATAAAAAGATAAACAGTAGTGCTGGATGCTGTAGTATGTTATGAAAATAACTCATGCCAATTCTAAATGTATAACACTAATTATCATAACTAGATTTGTAGACACTAAAATGAAATTGGTGTCTTGCTTTCAACATGGGAAAATGAAACAAGAGGCAAAAATATCTCACAGCAGAAAACAAACTCAGTGTTGAAATTGGTCAGTAGTGCTTTCAACAATCGCTTGCTTAATTATTTCTTGCTTTCCTTGTGCTGCTGCCAAGAACAAAGGTCATATTTAATGACTGCCTACATCATTTACAATATTTTTTAGACTTTCCCTGGAGGTAGCTGATGTAGATCCTTTTGTACATGGTAGGAAAGTCTCATATGGATTACTCTGTTAAAGAAGCGTTGTCTTTATTTATTATTCTAAACTTACATGAATCCCTTCACATCCTTCAAAACACATATTTTATTTCTCTTCTCTGTTTGCTGTTAAGTGCAGTAGTCACAGCTCCAACAAGGCAACACTGGTTGTTTCAAGATTACAGAGCATTCAGGAGACTCACATTAGCTTTGAAGTAAATGAGAGGAGCCACGAGCATTTACCTCTGACAACCACAAAATAATATATGTCATTGTAGCATCATAGTAATGACACACAACCTTAACCAAGAGTCAGAGAAAATAGCACGGAACTGAAGAACTAATTCTCCAACATATCTCTTAAGCAGAAAAAGGCATGACTCCATCAGTTGAGAGTAGTGGTTTACTGTCACTCACACAGAATTGTAATCAAAGAGTCTCATTTTTGTGAAGATGGGACACCTCTGGTGTTTGCTCTCCTCTTTTTGCTTCACTAATGGCAGTAGTTGAGCAATAAGCAATAGGAAAGTATGTTGTAAAGAACTACTTAATGATGAGGTGAAAATTGAAGAAAAAAACAGAAGAAAATGGAATATTAATTACTTAATATTGAAGACAACTTGGAACAGACTTCTTGATGTCTGTTAACAGGCTACAAGTTGGGACATGTATGAAAAGTGTGCCATATCAAAGACAGTTGGCAATGGAAAGTTTTAGGCTCAAAATGATGAAGCTGATTCGATTGCAGGGACCAAAGTCCAATTGCAGAAATGGCCTTGTACTTTCTTTTATTTTTTTTTTCAGTAGTCAGCTTTACACTGACATCAAATCATGACAGAGCTTCTGCTCTCCCATAATTAGAAGTGTTTCTTCACCACTGGATAAAATGTGAGTCCACATTTTTTAATGTTTCTTTGAAAATTAACCCTTGAAAATACACACTAACTATTTCAACCTGCTTTTTTGATTAAAATATTGTTTTCGACATTTATGTGTGATGGTTACTTTCTAACATTGCTAAAGTTGTACACAATCACTGCAACCACAGTGGATGAATTTATAGCTGAATGTAAGTCTGCTCGCTGTCATTTTAGCCCACAGCTGATGGACTAAATACCACCATAGGGAAAATCAGGTGGCAAAGGACTCCAGGAGAGCTTTTCCCAAAGTCAGCTATCACAACACACCTCAGTGCTCAGGGCTTTATCCAGTAAGTTTCTGAAAACCTCTGAGGACTAAGATTGCATACCTTCTTTGGGCAGTCTTTCCATTCTTGGTGGCCCTTGTACTGTTTCCATTTATCTAGTCAGAACTTCTTATCTTTCAAGGCATGTCTGTTTTCTCTTGTTCTCTTGCCTTGCACTACTGTGAAAATGCTGTGAAGACATTGTTTCTGTTTTCTCAAAAACTCCCTTGTAGACACTGGAAATAAAACTGTATAAAAGCAGAAGTAATTCATAAATAGGTTAAATTCTATGCAAAGCAAAATTGGCCTCATATCTGTGTATTTCCCATTTTCTCACATCTTTGTCTAGGCCCCTTCTGGCATTACCTCCCTCCCATTTCTCAGCAAGGTCTCTAAGCACATGTTTGATAGTAAGCATGTGCATGTAGAGGACCACTCATTTCAGACAAACTTTCAGTGGTGTCACACATATAAGCATTCCCTTAGAGAAAACAAGTGGCCAAAATGTGTGATTTAATACACATCTTCCACATAACTGGATCTGGAATTATCCTAAGAAAATTCTTTGGAATCCCTCTGTTACCAAAGCTGGAAACTAACTTGTTTTTGTGTGCTAAGTGAAAGCTGATGCTCTGAAATCTTTCCTTGGCTCAGGAAAATATGTTGATAACACATTAAACAAAGTGGGAACTAGTAACACCACATCTATGCCTAGAATTCTGCTTTCAGAAGAGAGAAAAGAGAGCAGCTAAGTCATGCATATGCTCCACGTTTCCTTAGCAGGACCATAAATCAGCAATCTGCTGAATGAACTTTTACTCTCATATCAAGATAGCCCATTGAAATGATATCCTGTAAGCTTGTGATTAGCTATCAACAGATTGTGACTTAAATGTCATTCTTAAGCTATTTTCTGAAAGGAAATAAATAAAGCGGAGATTCTAGTAGTCCTGGGGCAAATTTAGCCTTATAAGAATTTGCTGTTCTGATGGGTCCAGAGCCTCATTTGTTTTAATACAGTGTACAATGACACTGGTGCTAATTGCCCATATTTAATATCATGGAGACATGGCAAGTGTTAAAAATCTCTTAATTAGTCATGCGTACTGACAATAAAAATTTCCACAATTAGTCTTAACAAGCCCAAATTGGAAGACTGGCTTTCTTTTCTTAGGGAACAGGCACGCTACCAGATTAGTAGAATTAGGAAGAAACTGCTTCCTCAGTGCTGTCTACATTTACTTGTTATTGTGTTTCTGGCCACTTTGAGGCAGCTACCTCACAATGAAATGGAAAGTCACTCCCAACACTACTTGAAAACAGCTCAACATATCTGCAGTTTCCTAAAAGAATGACAAAAGATCCAAATGAAAGAGGAAGGCATGGATGAGAGAGAGAGGATGTCAGAGTACATAGCTGTGGTCTTCTGACACTTCCCAATGCATACCCGTAATGTCTGTTTTGATCAAATAATATGACTCCTCGATGCTAAATCCAACACTTTTGTTTACAGGGGACTCTTCTCAAGTCTATTGTACTGTTCCCAGTAATGCCCACCGTTCCAAGGAATGGCTTTCCTATTTTCCAGCTTTTTTCTTGGGTAGTGTCTTACCCAGTTTTTAGGTCCTTCCCAGCCACAGCAGCGCACCTTTCTGTTTCAAGGGGGCATTATCACTTCAGGAAGAATTTGCAGTAACACGTGGTGGCAGCAGCGAGTAGCAAGCAAGGAATGATGAAACATACTCAACCTTCAAACACAACGTGGTATTGGCAAATTACTTCAAATTGTTGAGTTTTATATCCAGCTTTGTGCCACCTTCCCACTTGTATATTTCTGCATTCTTGGTGTGCATCTTTGCAACTCCAGATATGACTTATGCATTCATTCTGAGGGCATTTTATCCAATGTGTGTGTCTCAAAACTTCCTACGAATAGATGAGATCGCAAGTAGAAGCAACACAATCTTCAGACATGTGAGCATTGTAGCCCTTCTCATCCATTGGCCATTTAGTGCAACCTCTGACACTGTATCTTGTGCCATTTGAGGGTTTAGGAAGGGAAGCTGAAACCTACAGAAAAATGCAGAAGAAAGGCTCTACTGTGCTATGCCATGTTCTTGCTCCTCTTCTCCAAAATGAAGAATTTCCTTTTGAGCACTCCTCAGGTACCGCATCTGCTCATACCTTTGCTCTGGAGTCAGAGACAATGCCACCTATGGTACCAATGGCAGCTTGTTTTTCCAAGCAAGTCCTTTTTAGGGTTAGGATAGAGTTGTATGTAAGAGACAATAATAATATAGAAAAGACCAAGCAAATTGTTAAGTATGGTTTTATATTTTCTTTTTTCTGGACCTTGAAAATGTGTCAATATGATGTGGTGATGTCACTATCTGGAAGCTTTATTTTGGGAAGTACTTTGTGTTTGGAGCATCTGAGCAGCTTACTAATCAAATATCATGGCACATTCTAGGCTCTGACTCAAGAAAAGACATAGCAAACAGCAGGACACCTGACAAGATGAATACTTTTACCTCATTTTGACACTTGTATGATACGTAAAGATGTAAATAGCAGCATTTTAGGAACAGCTTCACAAGTAGCTCAGCGGCCTATGCAATGGGGCAGAGCAGGTGGTTCAGGGACCACCCCAACTGGATGTTGCTTTTGATCTTGAACCAGTGCCCCGTGAAATAAAGGAAGAACATCAGCATGGATTTACAGGCATGACGAGAAATTGAGTCTATCCATAGGAAGGCTGACAGCCATTAACTACAGTGCTAATTCCAAGTATCTGTCACGTACCATGGAATTAGTGGGTTAGCAAGACTTCTCATCAAACATATCTGTCAAGATGGGAAAACATGACAATACATTATTGTTTTATAAACCAAATAAAAGTTTAACATCTGTGTATTTTTATTCATTTTACAAAAAAAAAAAAATTGTTGATTGCAATTGTCATGGTCATAAATTGAAGAAAAATGCATTTGCAGCGATGGTGATTTCAAAGCTGTTTCCATCAGCTTGTGATATCTATGATACCTGTGATAAGTGTGCAAGAAGAACTGAGCAAGGGCTGCTGAAACGCTGAAGTCCAGGAACTTCAGTGTACTACTTCTGTGTAATGATCCTATAGGATTTAGTGTGGAAAAACCTAGTGAAGGAAGATTTTCCACTCCTCTGCATGCTAATGCAAGAAATAGTAGATGTGAAGACTGATCAAGTTAGCATTGTTGTTTTCTCTTTTCTTTATTAATCACGGGAGAAAACTTTTACTCCTGATGAATCCACATGCCTTTCTGTGTCTTCTCATGGCCTATATTAATCACTCACACCACACCCTAAAGGTGTCCTCAGCAAGACTTTATAGTAGCTTTACTGGTGTTGTTCACCTAAGTTGTTTTGTTATTCTTGGCCTGTGATGCACTGCAGGGATGATTATAACATTACCAGGCTGTCAAGATATTTCTATTGGGTTGATGGAGAAACTCTGAACTCTAAGCAAGCATGCATGCGTGCCAGTTACACAAGAATTTGTATTGTCCATATAGTATGCAAACCTGAATCTAAATGATGGTATGAGGTAAAGCATGGAAGCTGTATGCTACTTTTTGAAATTTAAGTCCCTAAGCTCCTTGGCCTCCTGACTGAGGCATTTACTTTGGAGATGTGCCTGTTGAAAGTATGCACTGCTTCTAGTCAAAGGGCATTTGAAGGGGATATTTCAATGTGCAGTCTGTGAAACCTCTACCTTTCACCTGGGATGAGGGGTTGTCCTTGCCACAGGAGTCCCTGTGTGATTGGACACAAGTGAGGAAAAGAGAAGCCCCATGATTGGTCCTACCTGAGCCCAAAGCAGTGCCTAGCCGAGGAGTCAGCACCATACTTCTGACCTTATTTGTCCCAAAAAGGAAAGGAAGACAAGATGCTAAAGGTGTGCCTTAGTTCTTTGCGGCGGCATCTCAAACTTTTGCTAGCACACTGTGTTTCCCAGTGTCACACGCTGGCAAAAACAGCCAAAATCTAACACACGTCAATTGCCTTGTGCTCAGTATGGAGCACTGCCTTGCAAGGCAGGAAGGCGCCAAAGACAAGGCAGTCACAGACACTGCCTGCATTAGCCTTGCATCATCTGGAGATGGAGATGCTTCTCAAAATGGGAAAGAGAATATAGCAAGAAATTCCCAGAGCTGCTTTGGATACTTGTTGCTTTCAGTAGCATACTTAGGTTGTGTGAACATTTGGCTTTACTTCCACCACACGCTAAGTTTCAGAACAGCCTCTATCTAGTCATGTGCTACACAAATTTAGTTGCTGACTGTGATGTTACTTTTACAGCACTGTTAGAAGATGGCTGGAAATGCAGTCCCACTGCAGTTTCATTAGCATAATTGGCATCCGCACTTATATGGATTCAGCATTACTGAAACTGTTTCAAAGGGACTGATTATGTGCTGTATCCCTTGGAGCAGTATTTCAGGCTGAGGTCCCCTGGGATGTGGCAGACATGAAAAGAAGCCCTAAATTTTATAGTGCTGTGTTAGTATTTCTACAAGAGAAGTGTAGTAGATAAAATAAGGTTATCATGCATAGCCAATTACCAGCTTAATGGGTTTACACTTTTCTTCTAGGTTTATCCTGATCAGTTCTCTATTACAGCTTCCCTTGATCATCTAATAAGTTTGTTCTTTCCACAGAAAGAGATATTCAGAGTTTTCTGTCACTTGCAACCAAAATGGAGTCATTTACTATACAATCTTGGAAATAAGGTATAATAGCACTGTACTAGCACTGAACTGCTTGGGTCTGTTAGCAGCAGCTTCTTTTGGACTTTTGTTTTCCCTTAGGAAGCAGATGCCCAAATGCAGCTGAGAGGCCAACAAGAAAACCAGAAAGCTGGGTACAAAGTCACCTGCTTTAGTGTCTCCATGTCTCAGATACTAGTTCAGCCCAGTGGTTTCTGACAATCACAACAGATTCTGAGAGCCCCATCTTGTGCCTGGACATCACTGAAGTTTCAAAGATGTCCCACAGTGACTCCCTCCTTCCCTAGCCAGTCTTTGTACTTCAGTATAAACTTTTCAGCACTCCGTGCTTTTCCTTTTTCCCACTCCTCTCCCTTTTCCTTTATCCTTTTCTTCCCTTTCCCTTGCTCTTCTTTCTATTTCCCCTTCCCTTTCCTTTCCCTCTTTTTTTCTTTTCCTTTTTCTTTCTCTGGATGCACCAAGAAATAGGTGTATTTCTTTAGGATAATTTTGCACCAGAAGATAAGTGAAGTGATGCTGAAAAGGGTTGCAGAACGCAAATTCCTCGTATACTTTTTCCTTTATATAAGTCATTTCAGTTGTCAGATAAATACAACAAATTTTTGTAATACATATATACATTATATACACTTATATAAGTGCCATGCAGACTTAGAATCATACAAATATTCCTGCATTATGCAAAAGGAATAGTGAAATGGTGAGAAAATGCATTTTTACGAGCACTGCGGTATGTGTGGATGCAGCTAACCTGTGAGCCCTGACAGCTGCCAAGCTCCCACACCCAGCTGGGGACACTGCCTGTGTACTGACAGTGTGCAAGGTCAAAAACTAACCAAGCGCTGGCTCTTGCTTCCACAGGTAGAAACACAGGTGCATTTTCTGATAGGCCATTGTGACTTGGGAAAGGTCCCCACCATATTGTTCCTGCCCTTCAGGTTATCCAGAATCATAAGGATCTGTTCACAAGTCACAGGGTTTAGCATCTGCAGTGTGTTACAGATTTGCCACATACATACTGATATGATTTAAGGGAGAAAATAGAAACAGAGCCGGCTAAATGAAGGACTTTCAGCTAGTCCTTCTTCCTTTGCTCTCCCTGGGTTAATTTTTCCTTCCTATACCTTGACCATGCAATTAAATTATTTGAACTTATTATATTTTCAAATTCAATTGTTAGAACGTATTCATGTTTACAAATTATGGTTCTAAAATTAGTTTTTAAAGTCATTCAACTGCAAAGGGAGCTACAACATCGAGTTTAAAAATACTCTCAGAAAAGACCAGATTCCCTTAAACTGTCTGTGGACACGTAATAGAGGAGAAAATTGGTTACTTGATTTTATCAGAGTCCTGTGGGAGACAGCAAAGAAAGTGTCCCATATTAATTTGATTTATCACAGAGAGTAAGCTTAGGGGTACAGTAAAGCACTGATTAATGCAAATATATTTTTGGAAGGATGATTAGACTTGATAAGTGTACTTAGAAATAGCACAGAGCACGTCAGTATGAATGCACATAGAGTACTTAGTGCATTGAATTATTTTACTTTTTCTGAATCAAATGGATATAATAGATTTGCATTTTTTTATTTTTGGAAGAAAGGAAAGAAAGTCTAAGCTCACATTACAAGAAAGATCACAAGGATTTCCTTGTTTACTCTCCAGAGTTCTCTTAACCCTGATGTTTATAATCAATGAGTGGGGCAGAATCAGAATAGCTCCTAAACAAAACCAAGGAACCAGACATATACATATGGAATTGGTGAGGTAATTAAAATCACTTTCCTGTATGTTTCAGAGGAAGCGTATTGTGTTCTGCACACCAGTGTTTGTTTTGACATGAGCAAGCATTGGCCACCTCACAACTTCTGTGCAGTTTCAGTGGGAAGAAAAACTGCAAAATTTCTGCTGACCAGATGCATATAAAAGCACATTTTGCAAGGTCTGGGGGCTTGAGTTCAGGCTGCGAGTGCCTGAGGTGTTCCAGCCTCCCAAGCAGGATGTGCTCTCATGCACGTGCGTCTTGGCAGCTGCTGTCAGAAGCTCCCATCCCTCCCTCCCAACCCTGTCCTTGAATTTTCCGGGGGGGGGGTGGTGTTTCTCTGCCAGTGCAACCAGCTGGATCAAAGGACAGATCTGAGTTAAAGATCACTCGGGGGGGAAAAAAAAAGAAAAAAAAGCAGAAAGAAAATATGGTATTTTTTTGCCTGTCTCTCTGCCTATCAGAGATGGGTGCAGTGGGGCAGAAGTGGGGGATGGCAGCCCTGAAGGGCTCAGCCCCATGGTGAAAATCCTCTTTAGAGGGACAAGAAAGAGCAAGGAGAGGGCTGGTAGCTCACTTCATCCATTCCTCCACATGGAAAATTCCCATTCTGTCTCAAGGGAGCTGGAAAAAGGAGCTGTGTGAGAGTGGAAAGGAGGGTAGTGTCAGCACCAAGCAGACAGAGATCATGAGTCAAGCCACAGAAGTCATGAGATTTTTTGGGGAAAAAAAAAGCAATATCCTTTTTATTTTCTTTCTGCAGTTTTGGACTTTAAGGTACATTACACATTGAATGCATACACTGCTTTTCTTTTCAAACAAGAGGACTAGATTATTTCTTTTATATACCCATAAACAGAGTTTTTCATGCAATTGTGACAGGGGATGACGCTTCAAAGTACGCCGTATGTGTGTAATGCACAGCTTGCAGGAAGCTGAAGAGCTGAAGAGCTACGTGCCATATTTATTGAGGAAGCTCAAGAGCACTGAAAGCACTGAACTGGGCTGTAATCCCCCACAGGAGAAAGCATACAGCGAAGGAAATGTTCTTTAAAAAGGGCCAAAACCAGAAGAAAGTCTAGAAGCCATTTGCAATTTCATACAAGGAGCACGCAGTTCTGGGCTTTTCCTCCCTGGCAGGGTGCCATCTGGACTACCAAATTTCTGAAGTACTGTTTAGGGACCTCTCAATTTTTGTGCTGTTACCTTGTAGATTTGCATCCTGTCCTCTGTCCCAGCTTGCAGGCAGTCCTCATGCACCACATGGATGCAGCCCATGCTCTGCTTGTGTGCTGTTTGAGGCCCAGCCTGCAGCAGGAGTCGGAATGCTTGGCTGTGCTGCTTTTTTGGAGACAGTATACCACACAGAAGAGTTTAGGTAAAATCCTACTCCCTTTAATTTAAAATTCCTCTTGACAGTCACGGGACCTATAGGTTATCCCACAGTTCATGAATATATAGATATCATATCTACAAAAACATATGTTTAGAAACTATATCCAGCCTTAGCTTGGTAACTGTCCATCCACCTAGCACATAAACCAGTGGGCTTACTATCAGGAACACAAAACTAGAAGATAACTTGGCAAGGCTGTTCAAGCTGTAGTGGTGAGTACCTGAGGCTGGTGCTGCTCCTCAGCATCAGCCTTGGGCAGCCACTCAGTCTCCAGGTGACTGAGACCCGGCTGCTGAGGCCAACACCAGAAGTCTGGTGGTGCTGCACAGAGGCTGGGGCCAAGTCCTGCCCTGGGGCCAGCAATGTCTGCCAGCCTCAGGAGATGTGTCCGCTCCCCCATCACGCAGACTTCATTTCAGTAACCTTCTGAAGGTCAGAACCTTCCACCAACTAGTAAAGGTTTCCACTGATTACATGTGTCTCCTCTGGGCTTTATAGTTGATCAGAGTACATCCATATGTATTATTTATAGTGCTGTTTCAGCGCTCTGACAGAGCTGGAAGATTGGCTATCAGGATACAGTCCCAGCTCTGCACAGTTCCCGGTCCAAGAGCAATCACAGAGATGATTGTATAGGGAAAAAGCTGCAGCTCAGCATACGCAGACCTGCCAATATATACGTGCAGGCTTGTATCCTGGATTTAGACATGCAATTTTACTACTGTGACGAGAGTGCCAGTTTTCTTCTTCCCTCCTTTCTTGCATATCCTCACATGGCTCAGCCTCATACTGGCCCACCAGAAAGTGTTAAGGAAACAAACATCCTTCCCAGCCAAAATCCCTTTGCCTTGCACAGTATCGCCTTTTCAGTAATTACATATGTACCTGTTAACAACAGGCAAAGCAGCCATGGCCCCTTTTGGACAGGAAGTGTTCAAGTCCGTACAGAGTGCATTGCTGCTCCCAGACAGGAGGGTGGTGGCACACTGTATTCAGCTCTGAAGATGTCAATGTTTCTACCAGATGTCAGGGGAAGGTCTTTGGGCTGAGTTGTTTTTTTTTATAATTTTTTTTTTATTTCTTTTTTTTGTCTGTGTGTGAAGGAGCAAAGATATTAGCTAGTAAAATTACTTTTGAGTTAAGTTTTATTTGGAGTTGCAGCCTATTCAGGCTGGGGAGCCCCCAAAAACTAATCCTCTGACAGCCCCCATCAGTTAGCACACCTATGAGCAGCACCCAGCAGTGCCTAAACCTCTGCATCCTGCACAGCTCCCTCCTGTAAATGCATGCATGGCATGATTGGAAGGTCAGAAACTACTTTTTCCTCTGTGCCTGTACAGGGACACGTACTGACATGGGTTCTCTTCTGCTGGAAGTATGCTACTTTTCTATTTATATAAAGTTACAAAAGAAACTCCTGGCAGGAAATCTCAGCCGTAGCACTGATGTGGGTAACAAAAGTAAAATGAAAAAAAGCCACATATGGCCAAAACAAAGCAATAAGGAAATAGAAATATTTATACAGTTATATGCAAGTGGGTGTGTCTGAGCCGTATTTCAAACAAGAGGATGCTGCTTTGCACTGCATCCGTGGCATGGCTTGTGGAAATTCTCTTCCAAAGTTTGCATTTTGAAGGATATTCAAAATATACCTTGCTGTTGTAACACAAACTGTATGATTGCATCACATAATTAATGACAACGTAATACATTCATTTTAGAATATTTTATCTATCTGGAAAACCTGCAGTTTAGAAACAAAAACCTAGTACCTATGCAGCATTTTCAATACATATTCCTGTTCTGCTCCACCTACTAATGTGAATATGTGCATACGGAACGTCTTTCTCTAAATCAACACAGGATTGCACAGACCAGTAGCTGTATGGAACTATTGCCAAATATGTTACATGGAGCTCTTCCAGTATTTCAGTTTAATTATAATATTTTAGTGCATATAAATTTAAATTTAGCAAAACCACCTCATGGCAATGTGGAGCTCCACAGTCAGTACTTTAGGGAATATTTGGCGTTAATATCTTCAGAAGAAAGCTTTAATTACATTTGTTTCAGTCCTGGCTGATCTGTAGGTGATTCCGCTTTTCCAAGGGAAGTGTGATACTTTGCTATTTTAAAAAAGCTGCAAAGTAAAGGAAGCATCACACCAGCAATATATGTTGGTCTAAATACAATCATAAGCAAGCTTGTATTGTGTTGTACCATGCTGTACAACACAGAGAATGCTTTTATGTCACAGAAAGGTCCAACATTCTTCACAAAAACATAACATGAGTTTTATCCCTAAGATAGAATTGCCTGAACCAGCCTTCACCTTCCTCTTCCCTCCCAGTCTGGGCAAATACAGGCCATGCAGCATGTCCTACAGGTAAAGGACCTCAAAGAGACAGAGAGGGAGAACATACTCAGCAGTAAGGATCCTCAGCAGAAGGTACACTGCCTGCAGGCTGCTCTCACTTAGGGCCTGGTCTTTGTGCCTCCCAGAAGAGCACGAACACTTACTTGAGCTATAGTGGCAGACCCAGCTACCAACGAGCTGAAATGCTGCTCTGATTTCACTTGTTGAGGCATACATTCTAGGGAAGGGTGGGAAGAGGCAAGTAATCAAAGCTTAATTAATAATAAGATTTTAGGTTTTAGTGCATTTTCTCTTTGCACACTGAGTGTTGGGTCTGAAGCAGGACAAGGATCAGTGCAAATGAAGTCTTCAGACCAAAGTAACCATGCATTAGCCTGACTATGCAACTGCTGCAGCTAGCAGGAGTACTAAGCCTTACCTGCGTGACTCTGTTTCTTATTAATATTTTATACAAATGGAAATCCTTTAACATGGGAATGAAGACAACATGATGAGAACAGGAATAGTGTTGTCTATTAAGATGCGGAGATAAATGCAAACTGTTTGCTTCATTTTCTCTTCTTTGAGTTACAAATCTTTTGCTGTCATGAAAAAGCTTTTCATCTTCCCTGAAATTCATCACTATGGCGCGCAGTTGACAAATACATTCTTCTCAGCAGTGCATTTCCCAGAGACTCCTGTCTTCTGCCTCAAGCACTTTATTCCTTTAGATGATAAAAGTATTTATCTGAGAAGAGTTTACATACATATCTGTGTGGCTCTAGCCTCACAGATATCATCAAAGTATTAAAAAAATCGCATTTCAAGAGAATAAAACCACATTTTTAAAGACAGATATTCCTTCTGACAGAATCTTTATTCAAGAATGGATGTACAGTGATTGTTTTTCCACAATGAAAAGCTCTCTGCTGTAGCAATTAAGGGGTCTGCACATGTATTTTATGGACATAAAAGGTCTATTCAGGTTCTCAATATATTGCAGTATGCACTCATATGTGTAATAGACGCTGACGTGAAATGGCAGCATGCAATAAATTATTAGTAGGTGGGAATCCGCATGTCTAGCTGCTGCACTTTTCTTTATATTTGCAGCTTTGAGGGGAATGAGAGTTGAGAAAGTTGACCACGACTTCTGCAACTACGATATTAGTAAAACAAGCTTCTATTCATCTTCTCCATCTTTACCACGGGAGGCACATTCCCCACATATACAGCATTGACTACTGCGGTACTGAGTGTGAGAGGGGTCTGTGTGAAAGCAGAATCCAAAATCTTCCTCATTTCTGATGGCTCATGTTGTGTTTCAGGTATACAGTAGCTCATTTTCAGAGTGCTCATTTCAACTGGAGTTTTGGTTATTGGAAAAACTGCCTTTTCCCTTACTGCCCTCCCTCCCATCACTGTCCACTTCAATGCTTTATAACCAAATATGTAAACTATACACTGGAATCATTTTGCCCATCACTGAAATCAAAACACTTGGAAAGCAAAAACATAAGATATAGTCAGTAATGCATCTATAGCTCAATCAGATGAAATTTTAGTATGCAGAAATACTCTTAACAGAGCAGCTGGCTCAGATATTAGAATTACAACCACAGTCATAAAGTTAAGAGGTTCAGACGTTCAGAAACTCCTTGTTCAGAAGTCAGAACCTTTATTTTGCTTCTCATAGGAAAATCAGCATTTCCAAGAGTTCCTTCTAATATTTTGCTAAAGCACTGGTGAAATGCATCTTGGACAAAATATCCCTGCACACTTGGAGCCTCCCAGTGAGACTTTCATGATGCTTAAGCTTTAGGCTAGGTAGGATGACTGACCAAAACGAATTCATTTGGTGCTTCATTTGGAGTGTTACTCTTAGAAGAACTGGCCAAGCCTGAAAACATAACTTGCAAAATCACAGCCCAATAGGGTTTTTCAGTATCCAGTACGGTCTGTTCAGAGATGCACGTGGCAACAGTGAATTTTGAGGCATTTCATGGGATACATATATCTATATATATATACATCTATATTTTGTATATCTTTCAATATTTTCCACAATTTGTTCTGTCCTATCCTATCCTATCCTATCCTATCCTATCCTATCCTATCCTATC
>JAPSGF010000005.1:28467801-28665557 GCA_035772895.1 Perdix hodgsoniae | reverse complement strand
AGGAAGTTCTGTAGTTATTTATATGCTGATGTAATCTGTAACTAATTCATAATGTAGTCATTTAAGCCCATCACTGCAGACTTTGTTTTGTGTAATGCTGGAGTAATTGATGTTCTCTCTTTTCCTTTCCCGTCTCATCTCTAGGTCATCTGTTTCTGTCTGTTGCTCTTGATAGTAGGCAGCGGGTCCATGGAAGGTCTGTCAGTCTGTCCATCCTGGACACTTAGTGTCTTTTCCTTCCTTATATCTTTGTAGGGTGTCTCCCTTTTTCTGTACCTCTATTAAAACTTCATTATCTCACCAGTGTCACTTCACACAGCATTGTTGGTAGGAAGAAAAGCAAAATGCTGACCTTATTTTTCTGGCTATATTATTACCCATTGTTTTAAATTAGAGTGTCCCAAGTCATGGTATAAGTAGACTTTAGAAATAGCATGTTACTGTAATTCCCTGTGCCTTGTCTCTTGATCCGTTCCTTTGTAACAGCAGACTTCTGTACAATTCTTGCTGTACTTGCTAAAAAAAAAGTGAAGATCAATAGAAAGAGTTATTAAGCTTAATATTGTGATGCTGTGCAATCTCTTTGCCAAATTAGACCTCTATATCGATACTGATTACTTTTTTTTTTTTTCTCATTTCTCTCCTGTCTCAGTTCCAGGAGCAGTATTTTGTCATACAGCACTGCCCTTTCTGTTGCATTTTTGAATAGTGATCTTTCATTTCTGGGAATAGTTTTCAGTATTAAGGAGGACTTGCAGAAGAACTGTTTATCTTCTCACTTCCTTGACACCTGCAACGTTGTAAATGCTGTTACTGACTTGCATCATTCCTGATCCAGTAGTAACCACCTAGCTCATCGTTTATTTCTTGCACTCCATGATGTTTTCTATTTCTTTCCACCCCTGGCACCTCTTGGGTCACTGACTGAGAGGCCAATTAAAATACATTAAGTAACATTTATGTTCTTTTTACCAGAAGTTGTAACTAATTAATGTTACCTCAATCAGAGATGTAAATAAACTAATCTTTTCCAGTGGGAAGAGAGCTTGAGAGAGTTCTTTGAATATCTTCATAAGAACAGTAAAAAGAAAGTTGAGAAGGGATTTCTAAAACACTGGGGAGCAAGGAGGAGAGCAGTGATTGGGACTTGACATTGTCAGTACCTGAGAACAGCCAAGACATTCTCCTGGTATATTTGCGAGCTTTATTATAATTATCTGGAAACCACCAGGTCACCTGTCCTTTGGAGTTCTGTTTGCAGTGATTTCGAGACATTGGTTCCTTTTTTCTGCTTGTTGCACCTCTTTCCTCTGCAGAAAGGAGTCTCTCCCTGCCTTTAATTGTGAACTAGCACTATGAATGATACGAGGGAGAAGGCTTTCTACTGTCTTTTTCCATAACAAGAGATGTGGAAAATGGTTTTGAGTCAAGTTTATCAAATTTGTACTTTTAGAAGGGTAAATATAGCTGCACGCAGCCCTGTCTTATTTTTGTAACACTTTACAAGGCACAATTACTTGAAGAATGATATTTTTCATAGTTTACATTTCAGCAGTCAAACTGCAAGTTTGCCTGGAAGCTCAGTAAAATTCCTGCAATGCTACATTTGTGTTAAAACAGTTTCAGTAACCATGAAAGTATTACATAGGATATTAAAGACTAACTTCTAGCATCTAAACAGAAGTACCGTAATTCCTGATTCTGCACCCACAGGTAGTTGCAAAATGTTGTGAAGACATCAGCCTGACAGTTAAAAGTGTTCATTCCATTTCAGTATTTCAACCCAAGCCATACCTGTGAGGTACATTGCAAGGACTGAAGAAATGACTGTAGGCATTTAGGATATCTCACCGGTTTCCTGTCTCAACACCTGACCCTTGGCCTGGGGGAGCACTGAGATACATTTCCTTCTGTAAAGTTCTTCCACGGAACTTACATAAGGGGAAGAAATAGTATCTGTGAGAGTGCTGGGAAGAATGGCAGTGCCAGCAGCGTCTGGGGGCAGCCACCTGCCGTCCTGGCGTTAGCAGCTCCACCTCCTGCTCGCTGGAGGTGTCACGGGGTCACGATGGAGCTGCCGCTGTGGAGAGACCTGGCTGTGTGCCCCTCTGAGTGGCCGTGAGCAGAAATAAATCCCCTGGGCCTGGAGCTGCGTTGTGCAGCAAGTCAGTTACAGTTGGAGGAACCCAAAGATGGAATGGATGTGTCCGTGGAAAGCCCTCTGCCCCATTGCAGACCTCTGAGCTGTAGAAGTGTCCTTAGGGTCTTTGCTTTTTCTTTGTTTAAATATATGATGGCTGCAGTGCCTGCGAGTGTTTCCCTTATGTTGCTTGACACCGCTTGCTCAGGTACGATAGAGAATTGAATTTAAAAAAAAAAAGAAAAGTAGAACTGTGGGAATGGTGTGACCTAAGGATTTCATTAGCTGCTGTAGGAGCTGAGCACAGCTGTGAAGCAGTGCAGTGGCACAAAGCGCCTGCTCAAGTGGCCGGGCTCTCACCTGGAGCACCGCGCATTGTGTGACTGCAGAGCAAGTGGTGTTTGGTTGTCCACCATCTTGTCTTCCTGCCGTTATAAACAACAAAAACGGGCGGCACCAAGCGCGGCTCAGCACAGACAAGAAACGTGAGGGTATGTTTTGCTTATTGAATCGTAGAATAGCTTGGGTTTGGGAGGGACTTTAGAGTCCATCTAGTTCAGGGTCCCATCCAACTTGGCCTTGAATGCCTCTGGGGATGGGGCATCCACATCTTTTCTGGGCAGCTGTGCCAGAGCCTCACTGCCCACTTATTTCTAATATCTAATCTGAATTTCCCCTCTTTTAGTTTAAAGCCATTCCCCCTCGTCCTATCACTCTCAGACAGCATAAAGAATTGGTCTCTCTCCTATAGGCTTCCTTCAAGTACTGGAAGGCCTCAGTGAGGACTTCCCTCAGCCTTTTCTTCTCCAGGCTGAACAAGCCCAGCTCCCTCAGCCTGTCTCTGTAGGAGAGGTGCTCCAACCCTCTGATCATCCTCGTGGCCATTAACAGCCCAGACTGATAATAATGCAGCTTGGGAATCATCTACCGACATCTTCAGGTGACAGATAAAAGAAGGAAATCAGATGCTTGCTGGTGTAGGGAAGGACTTTGTGATACGTGGCAGGGAGGAACGGAATACATTGCTTGAATGAACCCTAATATTTAAAGCTGGGTGAAAGGAAAATAATTTCCTAATTTAGGTGAAATGTAATGACGTGCTTCTGCCTAGTTTGTTTTGTTGCTTTTTTTCTTCCCTTAGCAAAGTCTCTAACAGTAATGGTTGAAACTTGCTGGCTTCTAATCTCTTCCCAAATGTTATGGTTTGATGTTTGGTTGCAGATGAGCTTAAGTAGTTGCCTGTTCTTTTCCTCTGCAAAATGGTGAGAAGGAAAGAGAGGGACTAATTGCCTTGGTTAGCATTCGACTGCAAAGTTGTTTCTCGAAAGTCTTCCTAAGGAGGAAGATTATTTAGGCTCAGGTAAACGCTCGGAGTGGGGGCCTTTGCCCTCTCTGGCAATGTGATTTTAATGCTATTGACACCTCTTAGAATGTGTTCCAAAACTCATGGGTGTACTTAATTTGCTTGTCTGGTTCTTGATTGTTTTGGGGTTTGTGCTTGGTTGTGAATTCCTCCTTAATGGGGAGAGAATGTGGGGTCTTAAGAGTACCTTCTTGTTTATAACTCTGATGTATTGACTCTGAACACACTGACAGAAGAAACTCACTTGTTTACCCCGCCTGCTGCCTTTCAGTGCGCACAGCATTTCCTCGTCTCCTGTATGACAACTGCATGTCATTGTGCTTGCAGCTTTTTGTTGTTGTTTTCTTCCCTCTGCTCCTCCCCCCACAGTTCCCCTCTCTACACTCGTTGTCTCTTCTCCTGTTTGTAGTTTAACATCTGAAGCCCAGAAAGCTTATATCAGCAGGGCTTTCTCTTTCCCTCCATATCTTCTCGCAAGGTTACAGAATTGTTTCAGGTAACTGGACTACCTGAACACCAAAAGTAGGCTGAATTTGCTGCATCCTTTTCCCGCGCAGAATCATGTATGGGCAGAAAGCCCTTCAGCTTCTATCCTTCCTGTGTGCTTCTGTGTGTGTAGCTCTGCTAATTCTTGGACGCTGTCCAGTGACAGCTTTGAGTCATGACTGTTGTGACTAGTGATTCCCATATCTCCCCTCACAGAGATACATACTTAGAGTACGGGAATATCAAGTCAAAAAATATGCTGCTAGAAAAATGAGTAAGTTGAGATAAGCTAAAGTGGAAACTGGTCGCCTCTCTACAAAGAATCAATAAGGCGACGTTGCATGTTAGGCTAAGAATAAATGGAAATATTCTGTAATGGGAGAATTTTTTTAAAATATGTCAAAAATGGAAATATAAAATGGTAGCTGAATTTATTGTTTTGTATTTTAGATATCACCTACTATATGGTTGTGTGAATATCACAATGTAAGTGAACTGGTTGCTTAAATATTTTTATCAGCAACGAATAAAGAGAGCATTAAAGATGACCATTATTGCAAACTTATCACAATGGGCAGTTCCTCACTTCGTTCTGTTTCCCAATTTGATCCCAGTGCAAAGTTGTTTAGTTCAGTCCATTGTGGACGAGGCTGTTCATGCATTTGAGTCTCATTTAATTTTATGAAATAAACGGTGATGAAACTACAAAATATACGAAAAAAATGGGCACATATTTTGACTATGATAATGCAGTGGGAATAATTACCTTGGAAATGAAGTTGCACTTAATCATCTGTGCCAGAAATTGTTGTCAACATAGCACCCATGTGCTTGGTATGAAGTATCTAAGTTTTCTGGGGGGGCTAAAAACCAGACTTTGTAAGATGCAAGCCAGAGCTCTTAGACTTCTTCACTTTTCATTTTTTAGTATCAAAGATGACATATGGATGGTTAGATTGCATTCTCTGCTTCATGCTTGTTCATTGGACTGCTCATCAGCACCATTTTTAAAATGTAAATGTTTATTTTAACTTAAAAATGTTAGTGTGCCACTCAGAGGCTGCTTCGGGAGTGGGCCAGCTGTCTGTGCTGTGGGTTCTGGAGGGGACAACGAGGAGAGTACCAACACCATCAGCCCTGCTCCTGGTAGGAGTCAAAAACCCCCATCAGTGCCATAGAAGGGTAAAACATGAGCATCATAAAAGATGAACATGGGGATGCAGGAAGAGAGAATTGAGATTGGCGGGTGTTTAATAAAGAAGTGTTTTGCAGAGTTTTGTGGGTAATGTGATGTTTAAATCTTGCCTAAGAATCTGGTTGTAAATTCTCCTAGATTTTCTTTGTAAGATATGAGAATGTGAGGATAGCATGATTTGAGAAAAATGTTTGTTATACTCAAATAAATGAAAGCCACTGAGTGTATGCAAAGTGTTGAGAAAATTTGTGTTATGGGACTATTCACGTAAAGCCATGTGAAAAAAAACTAGTTCCAACATTACAAATGACTTTTGTGGTAAAAAATTTTTGCTAATCTGTACTTAATGTCCCATGTTTTACCAGATACAGAGTACTTTCTGTTGTGCTTTTGTATTAGATTGTACTAGGGTTCTTGATGATAAGACTAGACAAAAGGTTAATCTGTTTTCAGTGTGGTTTACTGGCTTGGATTGTGGGAACGTTGAGGGAGTGTTCTGCTTGAGGATGTAAAGAACAGGACAAGGCAAACTTCTAATTTAAAAGTTACATTAAGAAAATACACGGATATAACCTATTAAGACTAAGAATAGTATTCAAGCTGTTCAAAAATAATATTGAAGTCGTATTTATTTGCTGCCAAAAAGTTGAATTTGAAGTGCTTCACTGACAGAAATCTTAAGCTAAGCCCTTAAAGCAAATCAGAGGGAGTTAGCAGTTTGAAAGTAGCACTAGACAACAGTAGTCTCTTGGAAGAAATTGTGTTTTGTTTACAATTATTTGTCTTACTCAGTTATTTGAGCATTGAAAAGCGGAAGCTGAGGCAGTGAAAAGTTTGTCTTATAAAGCGAAGGCTGACAGAGTTGTGCTAATCCTAAAACTTTGATGAACTTGATCACCAACCACAAGTGATAACAGCTCTAATATAACAACTCTGTAGTATTTCCTTCATACAATAACTGCTCAAATCAGGATTTTTTTTGGAAACTTCTTAATTATTGGCATGCATAACTGAAATGACTTCAAGTGTTTTGTTTTAACTTCATGTATTTATTAAATGCCCTGGTAAAATCATAAATTAAAAAGTATAGTACAAGTAATAAAGGCTAATTAGCACATCTTAGCTGCTATTAAATGTTATTTAAACACATCCAAAAAGCAAAACTACAAAACAGGATGTTCACAGTAGCCTACTTCCACTTTTCCAACACATTTCTGCCTGTGTTTAGATGAAAGGCAGACGCAGTCAGACCAACCCACTGTCTTGCTCTGATGAAGCATCAGCATTAAAGAGGTAAGCCTGGGCAGTGAAGGAGGCGGTGTGTTCTTCCCTCCACAAGTATGTAGTCATAACTTCTTGCCTCCTCCTCGTGGATGGATTAAGCTCTCTAGGACAGAGAACTTGTTGCAGCTTTGCTTCACTACTGTAGAGAGGTGTGGTACATTCACTGGAATATTCATTTTGTACGTTTCTTCTTTGGTCTCTGACTTGGGTAGTAGTCACCTTTTGGTTCTGTGTTTGGAAGGTCTTATTTTTTTCCCAGTCTTGCTCTCCACCCCTGAAGAATTTAAAACCTTGAATTTGCATGTGGCACAATTCTCTTTGGGTTTATGTCTGTCAAGTTAAAATCCAACTGTACCTAGGTTTTTGGAGATAATCAAATGTACTTTGGAAGTGAATTCTGCTCAGTTAACAAAATAAGTTAACTATAAATGAGCAAGGTCTTACACTGCTTTAAGTAGTCTGCTGTGTGTTGATTGCATTAGTTTGAAACTTTTCTTAGGGATTTCTTGTGCCCACCCAACATACAGGTGGACTTTGTAGCAATATCTCTTCACGTCCCGTTTAGTATTTCCTTGTCTGATAAATGAAGTATCTTTAAAAGATATTTTTTATTTGCTTTACAAAGATTCATTTTTGCTGTAATGGCTGCATCCAGCTTGGCTTCTCAGTTGAGCTGTTATGTCCAGCAGTCCTCTGAGCAGATAAAGATGAGCAGCTCTTGGCAGAGGCACCAGTCTTACTCCCCATTGCAGGCTGTACTGATGTGGTGAATCAGCTCTGGCGCTTGTGTGTGGCGGGTGATGGCTCTAGCTTTTCTCTTATATTTGTGTGTAAGTGACAGTCATGACTTAAGCATTGGCAGGGTGCAGTTAAAGGTAACGTTTGGCTGTTGGACTATGCCTCTTGTCCAAGCAACTGTTCTTTTGTTTTTTGTTCTTTTTTTGAGGAGAAAAGTTGTGAAGTGGATGGGAATATTCTCGGCATTTCCCACTGGATCACACTGTACTGAGTAATGTAAGTCATACATTTTGCTCAGATGTTTCATCTGTCATTGGCTGGTTTGGGCCTCTTCTAAGGTGGATTGCTACGTCTGTACTCTGCAAATGTGCCTCTGGACCTGCTGATCTGCTCTTGGTTAGAGCTTGAATTTCAGGGAAATTAAAAGCTGTAGATCATTGAGCTGTATCAGGATCTTATGTGGTTAATTCAGTTAAATTTACTTTGAAGAGAGAGTGTTGACTCCAACTTTTCTTGTATCCCACCTTAAAACCATGTTTTTGTCCTATAGCAGTAGCCTGTAGGCAGATAAGTATGAAAAAGCATGTGCATTCACAGTGCTGGAAATGTTTATGCAAAATTGCAGACACTCAGAGTCTATTCAAATTGCTGCTTATTCCACAGATTCTGTCTTTTTTTTTTTCCCCCCCACTGCATTTCTAAATGACTTTTTGAAGATGTAGCCAATAGGATTCAGAAGGCTCTGGCCTGGGTGGTAGAGAAATGACTACAAAGATCTGTTATTTACTGCATCATAACACTTCCTCATTAAAGACTGAGGCCGCCTGGATGCACTTTTATATTGGCTTTAAAAATTTACTCTAAAAATACTCTTTTAAAGTTTATTCCTTTCCTTTGAGGGTGGTGGTAAAGGAAACAGACAACTCCAAGGAAGCTTTGCCTATGATGTTTTTGTTCCTGTTACAAATACATAGTTTTTTTGTTTGAAATAGAATCTGTTTTATCACTCTCCCTGATGGACTTGTAGGTTCACAGTAATCTCTAAAACGCTATGAATTCTTCTTGTATTTCCAGTCCTCATAGTAGTGCTGGTAATACTGGTACAAGATTCCCTCAGTAACTGCAGTGCTGTTGTCCGATGAATACTATTGATAGGTCTAGCAGATACTGAAACACGCAGTGCTATTTTTCTGCTCTATCCAATACCCATTTTTAATAGTTGTTTTTCCTTGGATGTTCAAAATGTGATCACTACGTACCAGAAAGTGCTCCATATTAATGATCTGAGGAATTTTTAACACTTCCTTAACATAAATCCTCTTGTGTTTCAAGCAGTAAGGCAATCTTACTTGTAATCTTGTAATCTTCAAGGGGTGACCTGCTGTGGCCAAAAGTGGTTATCAGCCTTGCAACTTCAGTTAAATATCTCTGAAACTGTTTTTTTCCCTTATCTTAGTGTGTCTGAGCATGACTTCTCTGAATGTGATGTGTGATCTGTTTTAGACCTCAGAGCCTTACTCGTTTGTGATCTTACTGAAGTAGAATGTTTCTGAAAAGTAGCTGTGGGCTCTAAGCAGTCCCTCATGGTTGGGAGCCTTCTTGATGGGTTGATTTATGTATGAACTGTGGTGACTCATAGCACGCTTCCTTATTTTTATCCAGATAATTACCTTGCTAAAGAGATGTGCAAAATACTATTTAAAGATTTGTTCCTTCATCTTAAGAAGCAGTGCTATTGTCTGTCTTTTTATTTATCCTCTGATGTTTGCATCCATTCAGAGTTCGTTCTCTGCTTGCCTTACTTTTTTTTCCAAAATGTTATGAAGTGTTTGCCAGAAAGGGTTGTGAAAAGCAAACTGGGGACCATTAAAATGATATCTGAGCTGCAGTAGGTGCTGTTTTGTTTAGTTTTGTCTTGTTTTTAAACAATTAAAAAGAACAATTAAGAAGCTCCTTCCCAGGTATAAAAAGTTCTTAAGTGGGTAGGCTTTCTGTACATACTGTTATTGTTCTAAGAGATACATGTGCACATGCTGAAATAGCATAACATGTAGGTAAAGGCTTCTGGGATCTCTTGAGGATCTTGATCCTTTCTGCCTTTGTTGTTTTTTCATTTTTAATATTGATTTGGACATCAGGGGATCAACATATGTTTTCACTTATGTCTTTTGGGGTGCTTCACAAAATTGCAGTCTTTTGCCAAACTTGCAGATTGATTGTTTCACCTTTTGTGTTGTGCCAGGGAGCTGTTCAAGCTCTATGCTTTTCTTTTTTTCCTGGATAGCAGATAATTAAATGGGATTCAACAGCAGGCATGCTCTTAAATCTATTTTTGAATCTACTTTTATTTAAAAATTGTATGATCTTTGCCATGATCTCTGGCAGTTCTGCTGATTCATAGTGAAACTGTTTGAGTTTCCATTTCATTTTTCTGTGAAGCTTTTTGGAGCAGTAGTCCTTGATAAATAGGTAAAGTCATTCAGGAAATGGTATGACAGCATCCTTCCGTTCATTCACCCCCCTCTGCAATGAACTTGGCTCACAGCTGGACGTAAGTAATAATGATTTTAGTTTTATGTTCATCTACCTGCCTGTGAACTGTGATTACTGAGGGCAGATACCCAAGTGAGTTATCTGCCACTGCTAAACCTGACGGGAATTGCAAGTGCTATAAATACAACCTGCAAAATGACTGAAATAACATGCCTGATTTTAACAGAGAAAGTAGCTAGGGGATCAAGTAAATAGTAATGAACGGGTCAGATTTCTTTTAAAGATAATAAAATAAAATAAAATCTTTTTTAGTTATATGAAAGCATGGAAACTAGGAAGAAGTGAGACACTGTTTTAAATTAATTTAGAGATTATAGATTTAATGCTTCTCAAAGCTAGGTATAAATATAAGATCATCACAACAATTTTGGGGCAGCAGATGGATACCTCTTCCCCTCTTCCAGCTTTTGAGATATCCAGGAACATCTCTGGGGAAACTTGGTGTGTTTCCTGAAAGTGCACTGGTCTAAATGTAGCTGTCAGAAATAAGCTTTGTTTGTTCTAGGCTGGATTGTTCTTTGTCATCATTTTGTACTACAAACTGTGGTCTGAAATAAAAGGTGGCACGTTAAGCAGCTTAATCCGTTGATTTGCATCTCCTGAGATCCAAAATAAAGCTTAGTTTTGTGTTTTTATTAGAATAAAAATAATGTTTTTAAATTCTGCCTTCCACATTTTTCAAGCTCACTAGTCTTCTGAAAAGGAAATAAGAACTGTGCAAATTATTCCAGTATTCTTAACTTATTGTTTGTAAGACTTCTATAAGCCTTTACGTTTTAGTTATCAGTGCCATGAATTATGTTCTGCCATCCACACTCCCGTGCTTTGGGGATGACACCTTGGTGGCACGGTTCTGTGGTCCATAGCAGGTGCTTTGTCACTTGCCCTTCCTTGCTCCTGCTGTGAGTCATCCTTTTGCATGAGATTTCCTTCCCCCTCACTGGGGTGAGTCTTGCACTACATTTGTCTGAGATCCTCATTCCTTCTGGTGTGGTTACTGCGCTCACTGCTGCTCAGTGCAACTTGATGTAGATGACTGCTTGCCAATGTGGATTCTGCTTTTGCTTTATCCTGGTGCATTTCGTCTTGCCTTTTTAACAAATGATTATCTAAAATAGCTTCTCTTTGAGTTATTGATGCTCCTGAATGAATTCTTACTTACACCTGTTTACTTTCCATGTCTATTGTCTTTTTCATTTTTTTGTGAGATAGATGCATTCGAGTGAAATACAGCATTAATCTGCCTGTGCAGTATCGCTATACCCAACTCTGTAGGTGTTTTTAGGTTACTGGCTAGAATTCTACAAATACAGTTTCAATGAATCAGGCATTCAGCATCTCTTATAATGGTTAGTTCTTGAACTGGTATCTCTGTCTGCTCCCCAACTTAAATGCCTTTGTAGCATTATGAACTGAGCGGCACGTCGCTGTTTGTTCCCTTTGCTATCTTGCCAGACTTCCCTTTGAATGTGAGTGCAGATGGTGTGGCTCATTTGCACTTGGCCTCGGCAGGCCAGGTGCTTAGCAGCGCCAGGCGGGTGCTTCTGAGTCCTGTAAAAAGGATGGTGTTTCCCTCCCCCCCAGTCCTCGATAGAATTACTTTTTTGTAATTCAATCTCATTTTAGCTGACCTTCTTTTTAAAATTGTGCATGCATTCATTTTTTTCTGATGAAAATATATTTCAATTAATTTTTGAACATGGCAGGCTTCTGCTGATTGTGCTGAGGCCACTTTTAAAGAGGAAAAATGAAGATTACCTAAGGAAATTTCTCTACCTTCTGTATATACCATGAGCTACTGTAATATTACTGCTGTTTCTTCAGTACACCAAAGAGCAGACAACCGTCTTTTTTCACATTGTATTATGATAGCATGAAAGAGGGACATTGCTAGCATATCTTGCTGCTTGGGACTGGTGTAAATGGGCAAACATTTTGCCTTTGCAAATGGGCTGGGCCTAGTAGAGCTTCCCTTGGATCCAGTAGGTCCCATATCTACTGAAAAATGGCTTCTCTTTCCTGTGTAGCGGTAGGGAGAGAAAGGGAGACTCCAGAACTTGTCTTTGTGGTTTGGCTGGAGTTATTGTCTTTAGATAGGGTTATCTCACCTACTGTCTCCATACCTTAGCCTCAGATCTTCTCTTAGAGGTTGGCTGGAGATGGCCAGGGGGTTGGAAGGCACCCTTGGCATTGGACTGTGAAGGGGAAGCAAAAACGTGGAACAGAGCTGGTATGTGCTGAAGAGTCCCACTCATTCAGCTTGCTCTGGTTCACCACACACCACGCTCTGGGTGCCAGTGCCCATCTGAGGCCATGGACTGCGGCCAGTTTCTGCCCTCCTTGGTGACAGGCCAATTCCTCGCCTTCCTCCTCCCTACTGCTCCTGGGTCTCCATTTTGCTCTGCTTTTGTGCAGGGTTAGGCCGAGTCTTTGCACTGTGTTTGCATGTCCCAGGGAGACTGTAGTTGTTGGAAAGCTGGTGGAATGGAAGGTCTGTGCATTGCTGCATGTACGCTCTGTGATGGTAAGCTCTTTGGTCAGGTAGGGAGAAAGCAAGGAGTGCTCATTGTCTCTAGCTTAATTTATTCTCTTTTTTTAGATATTGTAGTCCCTCTGTGGAGTAGTATTTCCTGATATTTGGCTTAAAGTAATCACTCTTTATCCTGAAGCTTTAATAAGAATAGTTCACTGTTCTAAACTTAAATTCTTTGTTTCAGAGATCATGTATTAGAATAACTATCAGCTTGTGCATGGTATGAAGTACATGAACGCGTAATTGTTTTGAGTAGGACTGTTTTAAAGAAATGTTTACTTGTGATTGAAATCTTGAGATGTTTATTAATCGAAAGTTAACATATAGAAAATAAATTCAGAAGAACCATCGCAGCAACTTTTGTATTAATGATGTGATAATATATGGCATTTGTTTTATTAGTCATAGAATGGTTTAGCATGTAGAGTACAAATGACACAAAATAAAGCTTTTCGCCAGATGGTTACAGAAGTAAAACACGATGGCTTGTACATGTCTGTAGACAAAGATGGGTTTGAGAGAAACAGATACCCTGGTAGTGTTACCCTTGTGGTAATGAGCTTTTGCTTCATCAGAAATAAGGGGATGTTTGTTCTCATTACATCTTCCTGCTCCAATGGCAGTCATTTCAGACCTTTTTGGATGCTGTTGTTAAATTATTTAATGTTTTCTACCTTTTCTTAATGTGTGCTTTTTTTTTTTAATGGGTGAAAACTGTCAGTTTTGGTCAATTGTCTGTTTGTTAGATGTTTGCTACATGTGGTGCTGCCTTATGTGTGTAGTGCTGGCAACAGTTTGAGTGATGGAAGAGGTACGGGTATGGGAAGTTTAAGTCCGTGTAACGAGTTTCTGCACGCTGTTAGGCCTTTTCAGACAGTGCAGCAAGAAGACAAACCAGTGGTGCCTCTGAACCTTGGCCTTGTGGCTGAGCGTTGGTGTTCCTGGTGGTGGCCTGGTAATTCCAGCTGCTTGAGAGCCCACTTCAGCAAGCATCTGGCCATTTCTGTGGGGTAGGTGAACCTGGAAACGTCAGTCAGTAAGACTGATGCAGAGCTCTTTGATTTCTACTCGAATGCGAAGTCGGTAACCTAGAAGTTTAGATCCCTGTCTTAAATCTGTGAGGTAACTAGAGCCTTCCAAGAATCCTGACGCTGCATGAGAGATGTAAATGATTGTGTTGACTAGAAATGGGATGTTGTGTCTCGAATGCTTTGGTTTTCTTTGGTGTGCTGCCACCAGGTGACAAGGCTTGATATTGCTGCTTTTGTAAAGTAGTTTCCAATCTTGCCCTTTTCCTAAACTGAAAAAGAATATTGTTTTATGATGCACTGTTTGTCCTTTTGCATATGATATTCCAAATTATTATTTGGAGCAATGGAACGGCTTGGACAATTTGAAATTCCTGGGATAGAAAAATCATCAGAACAAAAGGTTTTTTGTCACTGCCATTCTGTTTAGAGAGTATTTTTGGCAGTTACTGTTTCTTGTAATTTGTGAAAATTCTAGGCAGAAGTGGGGATTGATCACTTTATTTTGTAACTACATTGTGTGCAAATCCAAACATAAAGACCATGCCTAGAAGTTCTCTAATCAGTAGACAGAATTTGTCTGACGTGTATTTTATGTAATAGAAATAATAGAAATAAAGTTTTCAATCCCTTTTGATGTATCTCTTCAGGATCTCTTTTGAAGAACAACCTGATCGATATAGTAGGTATGTTTAATATTCTGACCAGTACTCAACATAACATATTCAAAGAAGAAACAGTCCTCATCATTTGCATTAGTAGTAGAGAAAAGCAAATGTTATGCATGCTCATTGCAAACACATTTAAGTTCTAAGACTGTTTTTAGAATCAAAGAAGAAAGGTTTAGAGCAGGTCTGAACAGTGGGATGCTGTGAACTGGAACTGCAACTGGAAGTGCTACCTTGTAGCTATGAGCAGGAGTGGAATGCACTCATTCTGCTTAGCCATATGACAAGTATCCATCTCTGTGCAAATCTGTGTAGGTGAGTTAAGAGAGAGGTGCTGTGACCCTGTCTTTTTCAGACAGTGGGATCACTGAGTCTGTAGCAGTGCTTTCTGCTTTAGGGCTTGTGATTAAGCAAAAATGGCTGTGAAGATGAAGGGTATGGAAGTGGGTAGGAGTGGGAGTTGTTGGAGCAGGGTACTCATGGGGTGCTGATTATAACCTGGTTGGGAAAAAAAAACAACTTACTGTTCATCATCTGCCCTTCATTGATAGGTATCATTATATTATGCTGTTTCTCATTTGGTCCTTTATAGATTTGAGGTCAACAAAAATAGATGAATAGTGAAACTCTACTTTCCAGAATGTAAAGAAGGTAAGCCTTTAATTATCCCGTTATTTGGGGGTATGATTAAACGTGTGAGTTGTACATGAGACCAGTGGCCAGTATACCTCTGCACAGAGTAGCAAACTGGCTTAAGTGCTGTTTAACAAGATAGCAAAGCTGATCTAGCTTCAAGCTCTTTGCTGTCAAAGGTAGTCAGGCTCCTTCCTGTGGGAGTTTCCCAGCTGTCCTCCTGCACAGATAGTAGGCCAGTGTGAGGAATTGGGCTGGCAAAATGCACTTGTGGCTTTCTGCCGCCTTGTCTGTCTCGGCCCGTTTATGGGGCAGTCACGTAACCGCAGTGGCAGCACGCAGGAAGCACTGTGTGGCAGTGGCAGTCCTTCTTTGTGCATGGCTGCACTGGGGCTAACCGTGCTGCTCTGCCTGGTTTGGAAAAGTGACTGAAGATTGGTTTTGTTTTAAGCAATGTTTATTTATTTATTCTGTTGCCCTAAGGTCTTGTTTAAACAATGTGTGTAACTGCAGTGTTAGAGTTAAAGGTGCAGTCTGTTAATTTGTTACTTTGGGATATATACCTGTTTACCACAGCTGTTATCTTTGTCTTGCTTTAATTGTATATGCACTCTTTCCTGTGATACTGAGTCTTTTGAGGTTTGCAGGTTGTTTTTTCTTTTATCTTTTCATTGTTGTTGTTTTTTTTTCCCTACTCTGCCTGCCTAAAAATAAGGAGTGTGTGAAGGCTAAGCTTCCTTTTTAAACATTGCAGTCAAGAGAAGGGAAAAATACAGATTCCTTAATTTTGGCCCACAGAAAAGAAGTGAAGGAGGGGGAGAATGAAAAAGAGTAGGAGGAAGAGGAGGAGAGAAAGAGAAAGGGAGGTGAAGAGAGTGGGAGAAAGGGAGAGAGTAAGAGAGAAAAGGGGTAAGAGAGAGAGGGAGAGGAGATGGAGAATGTAGAAGAGACAGAAGAAGGGAGAGGGAAAGAAGGGGGGGGGGGGGGAGAAAGAGAAAATGAGAATCAATAAAAACCTGTAGCAGCAGAGTTTACAACTGCATGTTTAAATGCATTGAAACTTCCAGTGATCTGTTTGGTGCAGAGAATCTTGGACTACACTTCCAATTGTGTCCTAAGTATGAGAAGAGTGGTATTAATAATAACCGAAGGCATGGTTTTGTTTGCCACAGTAAACAACAAGAATTGTAACATACTGAAAATCTTTTCTTCCGAGGCGATAAAATAGAAATTCCTGTAAAATATATCCAACCTGTGATCTGTTTGGTTTAATCCTAGTGAAAGATGGTATCTTTTTGTGTAAATTAGGGATTTTCTCATTGGCCAGCTCTGCTCCTCAGCTCACCAAGCAGTACGGTCATGTAATTAAGTGCCTTTGTTTCACTTAGGGTAAATTGGACAAGGTTGTATGTTACCTTAATTCTGTTACTTTCTAACTTGACTCAGTAACTTAGTCTGGCTAAATTTAATGCAGTAAAATCTACTGGTTTATATATGTAACAGAATTCGGGAAGAAAACTATTTGTGTGGCCTCCTGGGAGATAGGATTTTATAGGAAAGTGCTGTCTTTCCTAGTCAGTTACAGTTTGTGAGGTAACAGGTGAAAGCTGGATCCCACACAACAATAACTGAAGCCTCTATGTTCAGAGTAATCCATTTGGCCAGGTTGTGGGGTAATGAAATTCCAGGTTAAAGGTAAATGGAAAATACCTATTCAGCTGCCAGTTCTTTGGTTCTGACTGGTATAAATAGCTGTCTGCTTTCTGAGGTTATCCGTTCTGACTTGCTGCTCTCTCTTAATAAAATAGGGAAAGTGGGAATGCTTAAAGACTTTGAGAGTAAATGTGGGGGGGGGGGGGGGGGGGGGGGAAGGGGGAAGCATGAGTTCAGCTTGCAAAAGGAGGACGTTTTTCTATTGGGTGTTCTCCTGCCTCCCCCCTTTCCCTTTCCTCCTTTCTTCCATCCCCCCCTTTCCTTCTTTTTTTTTTTCTTCTTTTACAGACTAGATGCAGCAGGATTCCTTCTCTGTTGAAATAATGTTGAAGCATGAAAAACTTGTGTAATGACTGTAATACAAGAGTAATTACAATAAGTAGTTGTTTTGGCATGTAATTGAATGGATAAACAAAGAAAGTATAAAACTTGCCAGGATGTGATGCCTGGTTATTTAAACTTCATAGCACGAAAGCAGACAAGCTGTATGAAATCATCTGTTTCGTGGTGGCACTTTTTTGTTGGTTATATTTATATTGATAGCTTCTGTGTTGTGTAAGGCCACAGGGAAAAACTGTCGGAGTCTCTGAGTTGATGTAACAGGTGGGTGGCGGTGGGAGTCTTTTCAAAGTACACGAGCAGATTGCCATTGCTTTAGTGCTTCGTGGGCACAGAGAAACCTCACAGAGTGAAAAAAATCATAAGGGTGTAGAGAAGATGTAAATGTCATATCTGCTGTATCTGTTTACTGAGGAAGAGCTGGCTTTATGACTCTTCTTGGAAGAGTCTTGAAATTTTTGACGCTTGATTTCTACAGTAGATTTATGTGAGAAATTTGTGTAGATCTCTTCATGGTCTGTAACAGTGACTGCTGAAGGAAGGCTGAAGCCAGTTTAAATCAGCAGGTTGCTTGGTACACTTTGCAGCCCTCTACTGTCCCAGAGGAGCAGAGCAGATAACAGGAACATTTAACTAAGTGTTCATCACTTCCTTAATGAAATCATCATGTATATATTATTTATTTTTTAAAGGTCCAATGTCACCTACGGTTGTTTTTTTTGTCTTGCTGCTACCAGATGAGGAAGCTAGAGTTTGTTCTTGCTCAGCATGATCTTATTCCTCATATCTCTGTTGTGCAGACTGTGACATACCAGCCAAACAGCTGTGATACAGATTGCCAGCAACAGAAATGAGTGTTTCTGTGGCTGCTACGATAAGCACAGAGCTGTTCCGTCTCTGATTGTTGTCACATAGCTAGGATCATTATAACTTTCCTAGGACTTGAAGGTAAATTATATTCAGAACTTCATCTGAAGAGATAGCTGAACTCATGCCTGAACTCGCACCCTGACCATTAAGGAAGATAAAGCACACAGGCCTCTTTCCAATTTTATTAGAACAACCTCACAAAACTGTTCAGTTTCTCTGCCTACTTATTGGCTATAGTGGCTCTTTTCAAAAGCATCCAGAATTGTATCTTTGTCTGCTGTCACTGAGGTGTACCTTGTTGTTAATTGTTTTTTTGGATCTTCTTTCCTTAGAAACTTACTTATTTTGGTTATACTGAGTAATGTATGGTTGCTTGTTAAGTATCATATTGTTTCTTCCCTAGCAAACCTTATTTTTCACTGATAAGTTGTACAACTGTTTTTATCTGCTTTTTACTACTAAAGCTTGAGATAAGATATGGGTAAGATACTGTTAGACAATGAAGTACAGATGGAGTTCCTACCATGCAGCTGAGCCACTTTTGAGCTGAAAGCTAAGTTGAGATATGTTGGTTTTTTGTTGTTTTTTTTTTTCCTTGATTGTGAACTGTTTTGTTGGTATTCAAGCACAAACCGTCCATAGCATTATTACTATAGTGGCCCATAGAATTTGACTTTTGTTTCACCAAGGAGTTCCAGTACTGTATTTCCTTGTAGAGTCGAGTGAATCTCCCTTCAAGTGAATCTCCCTAAGTGCATCTAATAATCAAGTAAGTTCTGCTCGGTACTCCTGCTATCAGTTGTATGGTGTTGAAGAGCTGTAGCTTCTCTTAGTCCCTTAACTTTGTGTTGTAGGAGTCCAGAGGCAAAGCTAATTTATGCAGTAGATGGGGTGGATATCTCCTATAAAGCCTTGGGTTGTAGACTTGTCCTCTCATCTGTCCCATTTATGTATGGTTGAGTTTCTGTTGTTTTCTTTTTGGAGGCCTGAGAAGTTTTGAACAGGAATCAGGCTGGCATAATTTGAATGCCTTGAACTGTTAGGGAAAAATGTCTTGATTTCCAGGTGTGAGGTAGAGCGTTGGTTTCCCCTGCCATCCTTCCATCTGTCTTTGGGATGGAGAGGCTGTACAGGTAATGGTTAATATTGATTAGTTGGGAAACTGAAAGTCATGGTTGCTGATATGCCTTGTCTTCCTCTCGTGCAAATAACACGTGATGAGCATCCTTAGTAAAAATGCAATGCTAGCTACCGTATTTCCAAACACTGTGCTTACTGAAAGATGAGTCAGTAGTTTTTGGGTGCAGCTTGTTGGTCTACTTTTTATAAGCTGTGTGTGCTGTTTGTAGCTGAAGACTGTTCTTTCAGGGTAAATTATTCAGCAAATTGTGTTACTAGACAGCTACAAGCTAGCTGAAAACATTTAGAGCATAAAGCTAAGACTTTGAGGAAATCTGTGCAGGTTTTGACTAATAAACCACAGGTTTTGATTAATAAAACATAAATCTATTACGTGTGTATAATGGGTACCAGAATTATGTTTCTTTGATGTTCCTAAAGGTAATACAACAATTGCAACATAGTGTGGTGCTGCTGCTTAAGTTGCTATGAGCTCGTATTGAAGATCAGTTCTTCTGAGGATAAAATTTATTTTTTCTCTAATCATGTTCATGGTAATAGCTGAGCTTCGATTTATTTATTTTTATTTATTTCTCTATTTTAAGCCAGAAGTCTGTCTGTGGTTTTTGTCTGATGCAGAAAACCCGAGTCTGAGCAGCTTGGCTACCAGGTTGCGTGTTTACGGTGGTTAGCATCATTTCTACAGGTGTTGCTAGCAGCACTTTAATATATACATATGGAGCAAAATAAGCTTTAATTTGATCTGTTGCATCAGATTCTTTCTGAAGTGCATATGTCAAGGTGACCTAATTTTAATCTTTTTATAAACAGGAATAGGTGTAGTATTTCCCTTGTTGACCAGATGGTGATAGTAATGACTGAAAAAATCTACTCTCTTCCATGAAAAATGAACCTTGCCAGCTGCTGCTCTTTGGCTGAGATGGGCAAGAATGTGTCAGAAAAATATGCTGACTGGCAGCTTACTTGTTCCATCTCTGCTGAAGCCAAGAGTCCTGCAGGGCAAAGAGTTGATAGGATGCTCCTCCGGAATGGAAATGTAAATAGAAGCCACTTGTTTTAAAAACATTAAATGACAGAAATAAGGAGAGTGTTCTCCTTTAAAATTTTTTTTAATGTCCATGAGGTGTCAGTGTGCACCCAAGAAGGAACGTGGGTGATGAACACAGCATTCTCCAAAAATCAAGCTATCTTTTCAAGCCTTTGTTTTCTAGGGTCTGAAATCTTTTGTAGAAGAGAAGGTTACAATGCCTGAGTAAGGACTCAAAATATGTATATATCTATATGTCTTAATCTTTGTCTTTTTAATAATGTGTTTGTATTTTGGTCTAGTTCACAGACTTAGTTTATGAACTCAGCTGCATTTTGAGGAGTCTGGTTGCAGCTGCACAAGTTTTTTTGGGAAGAGTTTACACGGCTTGATGCATGTGATATAAACAACTAGGAGCATTCTAAACAGTATTCTTAAGTTTTTGATGCTAAAGTTGTACCTAACACATTTGTAAAACTCTTATGTATTTAGAAATGTGTTTTTTCACATTGCTTCTATAAAATAAGTTGCCTTGCCAGAAGCAGCAGTAGACAGTTGGATGTTAGGTGTTCTGTGGGCTCACTTCTGCAAGTACTTGAAGATATGTGTACGTATTTGCTGAATGTATTTTGGCTTTTTTGTAAGATAGCTAAGCCTTTGGATTTTAGAGGCAAGGATATAGAAAGATAACTTTCTTGATATTTTAAATAGATAGTGTACTAGTTGTATGTATTAAGCGATGTTCTGTTTTGCTATCAGCTTTCAGATTCTGTAATTCTTTCTAAAGCAATTTGTTAGCTTCTCAGAGTGCCAAAATGTACTTCTCAGGTTCTCCTCATGGTGGCGCCTTAACTGAACAAATAACTGGTTGAAGTAAGTGTTAGCAAATTTTGGAACAAATTCTAATCTTAAAAAAAATCCCATTTATTTTTTTATCATATATATTTTATAGTGGAAATGTAGTTATTTTGTAGTGGATAATGTAGTTATGTAGTGGTATAGTACATATTAATATACCTGCCTTCTGCATTCCATTGCCAGACATAATAAGTACCAAAACTGATTCTTCCATGTATGGATGCTGCATGCATAACTGGTGCATGTGTGTTTGACTGAAAGCTGGGCCCTACAGTTCTGCATCCTGTTCTTAATGCGATGTTCTTTATAAACAGTTAGTACTATGCAGGCAATTTGATTAATATAATCTGTGAAATTTCTACATCAGAAAGTATTTTCCTTTAAAAACAAAGCAAACTTATTAGGAGTCATTTATACAGTGATGTGTGGGAGCAGAATTTGAGTTCTTCCCATAAGGTTTGGAGTAATTGGAAAGAATATGAGTAATACACTTGATTGTAATAGTTGTCTAAATTTGGATATGTTAAGGTTTCAAGGAAACTGTTTTGGGGTATCTAAGGAAGATAATAAGGATTAAAGTAGTTCTGACTAGTTGCTGTTGATGAAAGCAGCTCATCGTATGGGTGAGGTTTTATAAAGCAGTTGAATCACTTTCTATCACAATGAGAAATATGAATGTTCTCGCTGCTTCTCTGTGTCAGCTGTCATCCCACCATGAGCTAGCTCAACTAATTTACCACCAGAAAAACAAAATGGGGCAGTTGGATCACACAGGTGCTGGCACAGGAAGGGGATGTGAATGAGCAAAGGATCATGCAAGGAAGAGGGCAGTGAAGAATCCCTCTGGTGGCCAGCAATTAAAATCAGACTCAGCCACTTTCTCAAGCCTCACTTTTGAAAAGAAAAAAACTTTGGGTGGAAAATGTTTTAATTAGTGTTTTTGGTTAATAGTTTGCTCTGTTTTATGCAACTTTACTCAGTTATGGAGAGTTCAGCTGTTTAAGGGAGGTGCTCTTTGATCTTCCCTTGAAAAATTCTTTGAATTGAAAAGGTGCCAACAAAAGTAACTTCTAAGAATGAATGTCACTTACATGCTCATATCATAGAGCTCTCCTGGAAGCAGCATTCCCAGTGGGCATTGGGCAAGAGTCTGCAAGGTTTGACGCAGCTGGGTAAGGTTTTTGGCTATTGATGTTTTTACTCTTGTTCAGTTTTGGGAAAAACCATCCATTTTGGCAGCTGAAGAAGATTCAGATGGGCACTCTCATCTCATAGTAGTGTATGTGTGAATACATGGACTTTATCCAGCTGTGTTTTCCAGAGTGGTTTCAGTTGCCAGAAAAAAGTATTCCCCTGGACACAGAGAATGTGTAAGGGATTCCTAAAAATTTTGAGGAAGTGCAACATCCCCCAGGCAGCAAACTGATACATGAGGCAGCTGCTGACCTGTACTTTTCAGATGAAAATCTAAAGAATTCATATAAGTCAGTACAGAGTGTTTACATCCTAAGAACAGATAAAATAGCACTGGTATCTATAGCAAACATAATTCATTTTGCTCATAATTCATTTTGGACAGTATTTTGAGCCCTGGTATGTATGGAAGCAAGAAGTAAATATCCCAGTTGTGAGTAAGTGAGCTGAACTGTGGTTTTTGTGCTCACAGTCTCTCTATTCAGATCTACTAGAACCTACATATTCAAAGTATTGCACTGGTATGAATTTTATGTGTGTCTTAATACTGGAATATTCATGGTTTTGTTTCAACTGTTGTAAATTTTGTGTGAAAGAGAATTTGATTTGAACTGAATTATAGAAAATGTTTTTTAAAATAATCTCCATCCTGAAACAAAGCCTAGTCAGAAAACTCACCCACTAACAGTACTCTTGCCTGGGTGGGACAGGGAGAGTTTGGATTCAAGAAGAACTCCATCACATGGCTATGAGTAGGCAAATTAGACAGAAATTTCAAAAGCAGCAGTTTCTCTTTTGCAAGTTGTGAATTTGGGGACATAAACACTAAGTTTAAGCTTCTTTTTCCCTCACTGTTATTGACTTCCAAAGCTTTCCTCGTAGGAGAGTTTCTGTTGTGACAATAAAGGTAAATAGATGATTTGAAGAAGTAGACTTTGTTGTCTTTTGTCATTGACAAAAAAAATTAGAGCAGTGTTTTGAATGTTAAAAGTCATGTGGCCTCATGAGAAATAATTTGCTACTCTCGCTATTGTTGTAAATAAAGTGTTGCCTCTTGTCTTGATAAAGTATCTCGATTCTTTTATTTATCAGAGTTTTATGTGTATGAGTAAATAGCAGACAGACTTTTGGAGATAATTTTTACTTTTGTTCCTTAAGATGACCAGACTTGACAAGTATTGGATGGGCATGGTTTCCATGCAAAGTGTCATCTTCCAGGTGCTCTTCTGGCGTGTGGCACCAGGAAGGTACTCTAACCCATTTCTGCTTTTGTCCCTTCAGACCGGATCTTATCACTTTCCCTTCATAGTCACTGAATCATCAGTGAGTTGTGGGAAGCACTTCTTCAGGTGCAGTTTTGTGCTCCTTTCTCAATTTTACTGAGGCTATTCATTGTTCCTCACACGTAGCTGACTATGTCTTGTTGCCTCTGTGACTGGATTAATGTTCTACTTGTACTGGCTGCTCAAACCACCCAACTGTGTCAGTCGAAACAAAACACAAAACAGTCGAAGCATAAGACCCTGCTAACACAGCTGAGAGATAGCAGACTTGCTGTAGAAGAATTTCCAGGGTGATTTTTGCAAATACAGCTCATTCAGTGGCCTTTCCAACTTTAGCCTACAGAGGTGTGTTTGATCTACTAAGACTTTTGGGTTTTGTTGGTTGGTTTGTGGTCAGATTCCTTGGTGTTTGTTTTTTTTTATTGTTTTTATTTTTTAGAGGAGGTGTGGATAAGGGACAGGGAAGGTGGAGCCTTTTCCCTTTTATTTTTCCATTAGTAGTTTTGATAGTTGAACAGTTATTTTCAAAGTGAATTCATCTTGTTTATTTTCTTGAGTAGTCAACAGATTATTTTCTTGAATAGTCAATAGCAATTTTCTGTTTGGAAAAGGGAGATGATTCTGGAAACATGCTAAGCTAATGTGAGTCATCACTGAAGGTTTAAAATAGTTGAATGTGATGTTTGTTTCCACCCTTCCACAGCTCAAAATGGTATGAATCATCTTTTTTAGTGTTTCCCAGATAAGTCTGAACGGAAACGGTATGCATTTCTGACTCAAGTTCTTAAATGTTAGTGGTGCACTCCCAGCTACTGCTGGTTTTGGCCGGGTGGGAATTCCATAGGAATTTCAGACAAATGTATGAAAACAAACATTTTGTAACTATGGCAACTTAACTATTGGGTATTCTTGTGGTTGGTGACATAAAACTGTAAAAGCCTTCTACTGACTGGCAGAACTGATTTGACTTTTTTTTTTTTTGCCTAAATTCTGTGCATGGTAGGAGATTAAAAAAAATAAATCAGGAGAATCATTTCCTCAGACTTCTAGAGTTGTCTTACAACATCAGAATTTTAAAATGTATTGCACATTTTGTATAGCATCTGGCTACTGTTCCTTCCTGCTGAAATGAAAAACAAACCCAAATTTCTTCCATACTTGCATATGCTTAAAGTCAAATGTAGGGCTCTGTTATTCTGTGTGAATGGGAAGACAACTCAGCTGCATTCCTTACTCTAGTGTACGTCCTGAAACTGTGCTGAGAAAAAATAGATGGCCAATGAATTTTATAGGGGAAAGAGAAGGGAAAATGAGATAAGTGGTACATCTGCATTAAATTAAAAACAAATAAACAAAAAAACCCAACACTATTGAAAGAAATAACTTTGATGCAGCTTGGAGAAGAGTAGCCTCTTTGTGTATCGTGCCAAACTCCTTTAACGCGCTGCAATGAGAGCTTTGAGATTTCATCTCTTAGTTTAGAACTTGTAACAGAATCAAATTCATCACCTGTCACAGGCAGCAGAGGAACTTTCATTTCCAGAAATGCACCTGACCAACACCTGGTCCTTCAGAAACTCAGCTGGATTGCCATACAACAGAGTTTTGTTAAGGAAAAAGTAATGTTTGTTCCACATTTCTCAGCTAGGATGTCACAGCTTTCAGTCTCAACACCAGCACTGTCCAGTGCTGAATTAGGGAAGCTTCTATGGTGCTACCTTTCCTTTAAGGGCATTTCCAGCCTTCAGCAAGAGAATCAATGTTAAGAAAAAAGCAAGGTGAGAATCCAAGTTACTGGCTTGTATGATGAGGAACACAGGCAGGGTTTAAAAAACAAAATAACCACCAAACCCACATGGTTCTAGAAAGGGTAGAACTTGTTCCTCCTCTGGAAAGATCACACTTGTTCTTTTGTGTAATACATATTAAAAAAAAAAAAGCTTATTTTCCTTTTTAGATGTGGACTGAGTGAATTGTTTTTTATGCATTACAGCAAGAACTTCCTAAACCTGCTGTGCCACCCTTCCTGAAGAAAATCCTGTGTACATCTATTGATACACGAGGATGAGAGACATGTGGTGGTCTTGTACATTGTAGTGTCTGTCCTTGAAACACAGATATTGTACTGTAGCCCAAAGAATACCTACTGGGAAAGACAAAGCAGATCTATTGTGTGGTGACAATAAAGCAATGTTGCGTTGACTTTGTGATGTTGGTTAAGTTTTTGTAATAAAATATGATCTTGCTTCTGTTTCCTGTTCTGAAGCAGTATTGCGAGGAAAAAAAATTCAAAGGGGAAAATATGTAAAATCAGCACTTTGTATGCTCATCTTCAGAGCATGACTATAGATGAGTAGAGAAGCAGATCAAAGGAGATGTACTGACTCTTCTCTATGTATGAGTGCTCCAAGTGCCCACAGTGAATTCTCATTTGTTTTACTGGCTGCCCTAACATGATTTGGTGGGATCATGATTTAGTTCATTTGTAAGAGTGCGTGCACACTGACATAAATAGTTTTAGGGCAACGTAACAAAACGTGATACGAAACTAAGATTAGGAATTCTGCAGTTGGTTGTTTGCTCCAGCTGAGCTACCTTTATCTGTTTCTGTCCTTAGGAAGATTCAATAGCATCTCTTCCTGAAGCATCAAGCTGTCGGTGCCAGCTGTGACTGCGGGTTGCTATATTCTAAAGCCTCTGGTTAGTGTTTTTACTCTGCTATGGTTGCATTCCCATCTGGTGTCACCTCCCAGCAACCAGCTGAGTTGTGTGGGGGGGAGAATGGTTGATATGTGGAAGAACAAACAAAGGCTGCTGAGCCTTTGGGTTTTGTTTTGGTTCCTTGCACTCTGCTCTTAAAGTTGATGTGTGCAGCTGAAATTGCTGCCTTCAGTAATTACTACTGGAAGGATGCTCTTGGTGTAATTGTAAAATATATTTAACTGTATTTCTAGTGCCAGAAAACAAAATAGGCTGTGGATGTGGTCTGAATTGGAAAGAATTACAGGGGTCTACAACATCATATGCAGATAGGTGTACCTTTTTGTAGACTGTCTTTCCTGAAATGGCAGTTGTTGTGACTTGCAAGTAACTTTATTTTGATATGTTTCCACTGTCAGATTTCCGTTGTTGTGTTTTGGACAGCTGCTGAGTGTTAGAGCTGCTTTCAGAGATCTCTAGGGCAGGAGGAAGGGAAGGGAGTCAGGAGGAGCTGCCGTCAGTGCACACTGCCACTTCTTGGCTGGTTAGTTGGTTTGTAGGAGTTCTCACTGTTTACTAGGCTTCAGCTACTAGACACAGCCTACTAGACTTTGTATTTTGGTTATCGAGGCACCTTTTAAAAAAGATTTTGTTTTATTTTGTGCCGTGGTGGCTGTAAGATGCTATAGAACAGCTGGAAGTTTCTTGGCCAGCGTGTAGTTGGGATATATGAAGTATGCAAGAAATCTTAAACAGAAAATTGCAAAATATGTTTTTAACACTTTTAAGATACTTTATTTCTCTCTGATCAGATATTTATAATGTATTCTAAAAAATTTGATTAAATGTACAAATCACGTTTACATCTCAAGCACAGATGCATGTTGGATTAGTATTTTTTCATCTGCTGCTTCAATAGAGAGAAGGTAGAATGAGTGCTAGATATTTTTTCCTACTGCCACATTTGCATCTCATTTTTTGTTGAAATGATGTAGTTTTGTATTTTCTGTGCAATCAGGTGGTTCTGTAAATCACTTCAAGCTATGTACTTGCCCGAGAGAAAGAAGAGCTGCCTACGACATTCAAGAGGTGCAAGCAAAGCTGTTTCACTTGTCCTTGTAAGCAGAAGCATGGAGCCCAAAGGTTAAAATGAGCCTCCTTTTACTGCATCCCAGCTGTGCATCATATGCACAGTCTGGAATAAACAGAGCAAAACTGAGAAGAAAGATTGTAATATATTATTGCCTTAGACCATTCTCTTTCCTGACTCCACCTCATTCCCCCAGGAGTGGGGAGGAAACAGCGAAGAGCTCAGACAAGTGACTCACAAGGCTGCTTGAAGTATTGCAGCTTATATTCATGGTGATGCTGAACACTCATCTCTGTCTGTGTGTTAGGAACACTTTAGTAAATATTATAGATAGATTATTCAAAAAACTGCTTATCTGTTGTTTGGGTACCTTGCTTGTGCGTGAATAGAGAAAAGTGCTGTGAGTAATCTGTCTTCTGAAGAGGTCCGTAGCTTAGACCTTAGTCTTGCAGAGCTGATACCAGTTGTTTTTTGGAAAAATCATAAACCTTACATGGTTTTGAATTTTTCATTTTTACTGAAATCTGGCAGAACAGTTTCATCCCTTTCCTAGATCCTTAATTATACAGAATACTAAATGAAACCAGTTGGCACATTCTCAGCCCAGAAGAAAACTTGGTAAATGCTGATTGTCAAGAGAAATCGTTATTTGAGTAGGTTTGTTGGTACTGAATGTGCTTCACTGAGGTTTTCAGCATCATCTACAGTGCTGCTACAGTCCTTTGCTCATCAATTCCTAGAGGAAAGGGTCGATCTGTAGAAAAAGGTTACTATTTTTAGCTGCTTCTGAGTTCACAGTTTTTTTTTCTGTCAGGTGCAGATGTGGCTGCTGTCATCCATATTTTAAACTGCAGACTGTGTTCCTATGATATACTTTCTGTATATCCACTCATGAAGTTCTCTTGGAAGTTGATTCAGTTAAAAGAAAATTTATTTGGCAAAAATAGTATGTAAACATGAAGGCTTTTTGTGCAAAAATATTATCAGTTTTGTCCACTTGAAAGTTGTTTTCATTATCTAATGATTGTACTCCTTAACATTTTAGGGCTTAAATATGGAGATTTTGTTTTGCTAACAATTAGATACTGCGTCTGCTATCCGATCGCCACTCAAGACCCAGGAGAAATGACTTTGAATTAAAAGTTAGATGATTCTCAACTACTTGTTTAAAAAGTTTTCTTATTTTAAATATGTGAAATTTAATTTTGAAACATTCAAGGGCTTTGGGAAGATGGATGCTGATAACCCACTGATCTTCGCTTACTGGAAGTTTTATTAGGATAAGCTAGGAAGTGTATTTTGAGAGTTGCAGCTTTCTTTATACTTCTGGTTGGGATTGTTGGATTAGTTTGTGAAGGGGAGTTATAAAGTAACCGCTTGTATTTACTCAACCTTCATTCTCTTTTACTGTTATCTCTTCTCCCTTACTGAAAGTTGTTAGTTTCCAGATAATACACTGAAAAACTAAAACTTAGCTTTGATTTCTTTTAGTAGAATCATGAATTTAAGCTCTTGGAATAGGTGGTGGTGTAAAAACTTGTATTTTGTAAAGCAGAGGATACATTGGGTTATTTTTTGAAAGCGACAGAAGAAATTGCGACTGTTCTGGTTGAACTCTCAATAGCAGGGAGTGGGAAGGGGCAGATGGCCAGACTTTGTTATTGTTTTTTGTTTGTTTGTTTGTTTTGAAGTGACCTTCGAGCAGCAGTTAATTGTGAGCAGAAGCTAAATGTTTCTAGGGTTGCCCTTTGGGTAAGAAAGTAATTGCATACACACATTTGTAGCGTGAGTGATTTTTTTTGGTCTGCTTACTTTTCTGTGGCTCATAATGCCATCAAGATCAATGTAGTATCGACTTGGTTGTGCTGGTTCTTTTCCTGATGCAAGCTGTGATGTTTTGGCTTTTAGCTCTTTGACTGTAGGAGTGTCACCATTCAAAAAAAAATGTGGTGTTCTGCAAGATGTGTGTTAACTTACTTGAGAAATATTTGTTTTATTTTCATTACAGGTAAGGTTTCTAGAGTAATTATCACAGTAGATTAAAGTATTTTTAACTTGTGTGAATTTTCACAGTTCAGTAAGTGTGAAGTCCTATACTTTTTATATTGACTTTTGAATTTCTAACTGAATATTTTTAGGTGTGCTTTGAAGCATTAATTGCAAAGGTCAAAAATGGGCCACTTTCAGTTCATGTTATCTCCTGGCGAGCACCACATCTAGTTATGTAATGGGAATTCTGAAGAAAAAGTATGGAATTTGTAGCTTTTGTTTGCTGTATAAACTTTTTAGCTCTGGAAAGCTATTTATACTTAACATACAGGTGTGGCATGAATACTATTATTTAACAAATGTATGTATGTGTATATACCATGAAAACAAGTATACATTTCATAAATGTACCTTGCTTATATTGCTCATAGACTTAATTTTTTATTTATTTATTATTTTTTTTTCCAAAGAAAGTTTGAATTATGCAAGTGAACTACAGTGTCTGTTCCCTAGGCCATTTTCCACAAAAAACAAAATATCCTCAGGGCTGTGGGTGCTGTGTTTCTTAGCAGTCAGTGGATGTTGCAACAGATGAGTCTTGAGGATGTCCTTTTTATTTAAATAATTCTTGCTGTGGCCAAGAAGAGCATGAATTTTCATGTGTTCATATGAATCTGTGGTATTTCGTTATAATAAATTATTGAAATACTAGAACAAAGCAGCACAGTGTACCAGCCATTGCTTTTTTTTATAATTAAAACCAGAAGTATGAAGTTCCAAAACAACTGGACTCCATAGAAATGAATAGAATATATTTATGAAGTTGTATGGTATTCATGTATTGTAAATGAAAACATTAGGGAAATTTGAATCTTACTAGAGGTTTCATGGTGAATCTGAAGTGTGTGCTATATTGTGCCTAGCCCGGCGTTTCTGAGCTCAGGGAGCCCTGGACTAAGTCACTCTGGCACTTCTATAAAAACATTTGTCTGTGTGCAGTGTCGGTAGGTGTGTGTTAAGCCATTTATTGTGTTACAGCAAAGCTGTTGTAGATGTTATTTTAAATGAGTGGTGATGTGAGTTTTTCCTTCCTATGACTCCCAAAGGTGGGAATTCGCTGCATCTATTAATACCCAAACCATTTAATATTCCATTTCAACCTGTCTGTGTGGATTAATATGGGAAATCTGAGAGTGAATGCATTACTGAGGAGCAGTTCCACGGGCCAGCTTGCCCACCGTGGGCACACCTGACGTGGGCAGCTCAGAGGGACGTCAGAGGTACCGCACAGCGTGAGCAGAACCCTCGCTTTGTTCCTGGAGCTCTGAGTTAGTCCCACGACGCCAACAGCAGCCATTTACATAATACGCCCACTAACCAGCACTTCAGCACGCTCAAGCTGAAATACTTATTTAGCAAGTTTTAGGACTTCATATGCATATACACTCGAGGTACGTGTTTCAGGCAGAGGGTAGGTTTGTCTGTCCTCATTGCAGAAAACCATGGGTTGGCCATTAGTGGTTGGCTTCTGCTGATTGCTTTGAGGGAGATTCTACTTTCAGAGGGTTTCTATGCAGCGTTCCTTGTCCTCAAGGAGTTAAGCAAGGGCTGTGGTGTGATGCTTCTCTGTCCAGTGCCATATGAAAGCAGTTAAACGCTGGAATTGTTTACCGCCTAAACTGTTGTTAGTCAGCAGAGCCAGCGCACCGGATTTCTCTGTGGCTTTTAGTGGAAAATATTAAACAGTTGCTCTTTGCTCAGTTATAGAATTCTTAGATTTTTGGCTGAATTAGTCACAGAATTGGCACAAACGTAATGACAAAGACTGCCCCAAAAAAGGGCAGTCTTTTTTTTTTTTTTTCCTGTGCCAGAGGAAGTTGCAGGGAGAGCAGTAGCTGGCTGTGTGTGCCATGTGAGCATTACGGGGCATTCCATCCTGTGAGCCTGCAGTCTGCACTCAGCTGAGCCGCCGCTCTGCCGGGGCAGCCGGGCCGCTGCAGGGTTTATCTGCTGTCATATCATTTCGTCTGCTGGGGAAAAAACCTGCTAAGCAGAGCCTCCATCCGAAGAGGAAAATCAGGTTGGCACAGCGACAGATGTTTGAATAAAGAAGTTGGCTCGGAGGAGATGCGTGGAGCCTGATTTTATTTTTTTCCCCTCGCTCTCCGCCTTAATCTGAATGAGGGCTCTCATGGGAACTGGATTCACATGGCGATCAAAAGGAACGCTTGAGTGATGAACTGCTTCTGCAGAAGTCTGAGGCAGTCATTTGTGTGCAGGAGCTGGCTTATTTTGCTGAAACGTCCTTCTTGTTGGAATTTGTGCCGGGCGCGTTCCCTGATGGAGAAGCCAGAACCAAGGGAAGGAGAGCTGAGCGTGCTGCGCTGCCGGCGGCACTGAGAGGGGTGAGCTGCCTGCGTCTGTCATTTGGGGAGGCTGGATTGAGCCAGCAGCGTTATTCAAGGAGTTGCATTGTCCCTGCGGTCTGACTCATCGCATGTAAATGTGCTGCAGCTTCGCTGTACATTGCAGATATTTTTATTGCATGGGGAAGAATTATTTGCCTCTCTCCCCGCTCTGAAGAACTGCTGGAAAACGGATGCATTTTTTGGTTGGACTGTTTCTGACGCTGAGGAACGGGACTGCAGAATCACAGAATGGTCAGAGCCCGCGTTTATTCTCGGACAGCAGAGAGCCTGCTACTGTTTGCTGGCAACTGACCTTGCGGGACTGGGAATAGCCACAGCCATCTCCGTCAGGGCAATTGTTCGTTCTCTGGGCCTGCAGAATGGAGCTGGGGCTCCTCCAACAATGATCCCCCTGTCTGCGTAGTGGGAGGCACACTGCTCAAGTTGTGCCGCTGACAAGGGCAGATTGGCTTGGAAGGGCAGCGCTTGGAGGCAGCGAGCTCTGTTGTGATTCAGTTGGGTCTAGGATATTTTTATCAGCTGTTCCACAGTCTTGTCATCGTGGGGTTTCAATGTTTTGTGGAATTTTATTTAAAAGAACAACTTTCTTAATGTCTCAGGGTGTTTAAATCTGAAAAATGGAGCATAGAGGGGGATTGCAATGTCCTTTCCTAAATATTCAGACACCAGCAGCAGTGCTCACAAGTTTGTGAGTGTATGTGAAACAGGTGAAAGGATTCCCTATATGGTCCTTGGTGCAATACCTGCAGTGTGCTTCCAGGAACAGAGTTGCTGGTGTTATTCTGTTTGTTTTCGCTTCTTCAAACGGATCGAATGAGTCGAGTCTGTATTGTTGTTTTGGAGGAGGAGGAAGATGATTCTCCCACATTTGTTTCCAATATACCTCAGGAAAATATATGTTTGCGTCCATTACCTCCTGGAAATGTGCTGGTAAGGCATGTTGTTTGTTGGCATGTTTCTCATTTGTAATACTGGTGAGGATACCGATAGAAATTTGTAGGATTATCATGAACATGAATGATGTTGAAAGAAGCCAAAGTGGTAAAAACCAAGGAGAGAAAGCCTGAAACTTAGTTTCAGAATTAATGTTTGCAGGGAACTTGATTGATGGTGCAGCAGTAATAGATCTCAGCTCTTGCATAGTAGCAGAGGGTTGTCAGAGGGCTTGGTGAACTGTGTTGGGAGTGAATACTTTTCCCCCTCTCCTCGTTCCTCAGGGTTACGTTTATGCAGTGCCACTTTAGGAACTGATGTAATCATTATATTGCAATTATATGCTGTATTTATTTTGAGAACTGAGAGACTTCAAGTGACAGCAGTTAAGAGCTAAACTAAAATAATGTAAGTTGTAATTGAAATGTAACTGTTAGATTCAAATTACCTCTTATGGACAGTGCTGTGGGGCCTCTGCTTTTATTTCTTGAAATGGTTTTGTAAGGTGACTAACAAAAATCTTGCTAGCATATCTCAGCAGCTTTTCTTTTACTAAGAAATCCTGCTGTATTTCGTGTGTGAGCATGAATTTGTTGCCATACTTACCTGATTGATACACTTTGCTTTCTCGCGTGTTCTTTTCTCTTTCTGAACAGGTAAAACGTTTCTATTCACTTCAGTCACTTTCTAATATAAAGCTACTTATCTTTTATAGAACTCACAATATGTTATAATAGCCCTAATTTTATTAAGAGAGATTCTCTTCTCAGCTGTTAAGAGACTCTTACAGGCTGTTTTTTTGTTTAAATAATGTGTATTTCATTTGTTCATGCAGTGACAGAGTATGTTTGTGTGTCCGAGGTTTTTGAAGTTCTGAATTCTTTCAGTTCTATTTACTGTTAGTAGTAACCTTTATTCCATTGCTTGGGAAGTCTGATTTTTGTCCTCACCTTGTGTTTGTGTTATGTGTTACAGTATCATACATGCATCACTAAATACTGAAATGGTTTTACATTCTTAATATTTGTTTTTCTTTGTTTCAGCCACCTTTGGTTCAAGCTATATTTAATGGAGACCCTGATGAAGTTCGAGCATTAATATTTAAGAAAGAAGATGTTAATTTTCAGGTAAATCCAAACATTAGCTTTGAATACAGTCTACTTTTGTTTAGATCCAGCTTTCTGCTCTACTTATGACTTTAAAACTGCTAATTCAAGAGCTGTAAATTGCAGTGCTTTTATGTAATAAGCAAAAGTAAAGTTTTTATATACACTTAATTCTGGAAAAGAGGAGGGAGAAAGATGGTATTCTTTTAGCTTTCTACATTCACATTGATATTAAAGACTTAATTTTATATTTTTTTCGAATGTTTGTTTCACAGTACTGATGTAGCTGAAAAGTTTGTGTATACAGGTCTATCAGAACTTCTTAGAAAGTAATACTAGTTGAGTATGATGCTTTGAATGAAATAGAGCATATAGTATATATTAGGCAATTAAAGAAAATAGTTTGGAGTTTCAGTGGGTAGGCTTAATAATGGATTTTAGGGAGATAAACCCAATGCGTATGTAAGCCTCTAACGTAAGAAATTGTGCTCATATGTCCTGTTAGTGACACTGCAGATTTTTAAAAGTTGTACTGAAAATAAATTGAGTTTATTCCATTTTGGGTGAAATTCAAAGAATTGAACAGCATGTGTTTACTGTATTTATTTTCTATGAAAATTCTAATATGCATCTTTGACACTCTGCAAGATAATATTGCCTAAACCTTTTGCTTCTATTACAAATTGTTTTGCTTATTGTAGGCTGTCATTAGCCATTTAGGGTATAGCATCATAGCAGTGTATGTAGCTGTTTCTTCTCCAAGTACATCAGAATGTGAGTAACACTAAAAAGCTAAAGCTAACATCTGAATATTACACTGTGGCCAGGGTAAGACCATGATCATTGTTTACCTTTTGTTCTTGAGATTCACAGAACCAAAAGCAAATATTTAGTTAGGCGTGTGTATTTTGACATTTAAAAGCATTTGTGGAATTTGTATCTGGCCAGTGCCAACTAGAAATCCTGTTTGGTGGAGCTTGGGTAGGGCCCTGTATATGGAAACTCACTGTGAAATTGAAAGTTTTGTTTGATAAGGTTCCTTTTTTTTTCCCCCCCCCCACTCCTTGAGAAGTTTTGCTTGTTCTTCAGCAACATTCTGTGATGGATTATATAATATCAAATGACATAATCTTCTGTTTAGTCATGAGAGTGCTCGTTCTGTGCGTGTGTTGTCTGTGTTGTTTCTCCATGTGTACATTGTGATCCTATTATTAGCATATTCATTTAAAAAAACTGATTAGTCTGTATCATTTCATTTGTATTTCTCCATGCATAAGTCAGGTTAAGTATCCATAGTAAACAAAGTAAGCTTAGTGTCTTTCTGCTTTTCATTACTTATTACGAAAGCCTCTGCTAGGTTTCATTATCTGTGAGGTAGTGAGTTTGTCTGGTTGTGGTTCTCTCACGTAGATATGCTTAGATAAGAAAGCTGCTCATGTAATTGTTTCATGCCTCTTGGTGAAGAGGGTTACTCTGAACGGCCAGGAAGCTATAGCAAAGAAAAATACTGTGGATTGAATATTCAAAATCTGCACATGTGTATACATACCAAATTTTGTTCTTGCTGTGGATTTAGACCACGTATGTATCTTACAGTAGTGATGCCCAAGGAGCATTTAGAATGTATTGAAAACAAATAAGCTATTTTCTTCTCAGCCACATTCTTCAGTGTAGTCAGATGCTTATCACATGTGACCACTCCTTTCTTACATGGTGGTCCCAGTCCTACTGCAATATTTAGTACTGAATTCACGTATAACCCATAGAACAGTTTGTCAGGACTTGCTGAGCATACAAATCCTCCCATGGTTGGGTAGAAATGAAGTTAATTGCCTAGGGAACTTTGTGCATCTGTCCGTGTGTGGTATCCTTCTTGGGTTTTGCACTTGTTGTATGTACTTGACTGGAGGTAATGTATTCCTACATAGTCCCAATCCAAACCTTTTCCCTTACTTGTATGTTATGAATTGGTGTGGACAGGAGAGGGGGGAAGTGAAGAAAATGAATTGACTGTGTATGTTTCCTAATAAAGAGAAGGATTGGGATGAACTGTAGTGGGTTGTATTAGAACAAGTATATGGTTAGATCTTTTTCCACTTAGCTGTCCAAGTGCTTCAGAACAATTGTTTGAATTCCAAAGCTGTTCCCTACACTGCCTTTGCAGAGTCTTTTCCCCTCTCGATACCAGCTAATTATTTTGCAGTTTGTATTCTAATAGCTGGGATTCCTTCCTTCCTTCTGCGCAGCAGTTGGGTCAGTTATGTAACTGGAGACTGAGTCCTGCAAGTGAAATTGTGCCCAGAAGAGAGCTGGAGGTAGAGCTGCACTGGGTCTTTATTGTAACAGTGATAGTCATCCTGAGAAGTTGTTGGTGTCATGATAAAATACCTTTTTTTCCCTTTCTGTAATCATCCTGCTTCATTTACCTTTTTACTTTTGGGGTATATAATCTTTAACATTATTTGCCATTGGCTTAATGCTCTGCTAAAGCTTATTGAGTTGAGTCTGTGTGTTTGGCTTCCTACAGCTAGGCTATGGTTTGCCCATTTGGTAACGTCTATCAATTGCACCAAGGTTGGACTGTATTAGAGCATTATTCATAAAGCAAGTGATGCCTTACAGTAGTGTAATGTTATATTTAGATAGATTCTGAGATGGGTGGCCTTTCGTAGCCTGCATTTGTGTATGCAAATGCAAAGATCACTGATAGTAAATCTGGGCTCTTCCAGGAAGGAGGTTGTTCTCTGTTCATGTCACATTTACCAGCTCTCTTGAATCACAGCCTGAATCTAGATGTAGAATGTATGTATTTTATTCAACTCAGCTGCTGTGATTCATGTGAAGAAAGAGCAAATTAAGCATGTTCTTTAGCTGATGAAGTTGTGGGTCAAAAAGGCTTGCCTCCTTGGTGTGTGCAGCCTCCTAGACAAACCTGATTTATGGGAACTTTGATCAAAGGTATTTTTGGAAGGTGCACTCTCTGAGGTTCCAATTACTGGAAAGAACAGAGGAGAAAGGATTACTTCTCCTTTCTCCTCCCCAAAAAATCTTGAGAAACTGTAGCTGCTCCTTTCATGAGTCAGGCTTAAATCACACACATATGTTGAGCCTGATAGAGTTTCTGTTTAGAGAGAGATTGAGAGAAGGGTGCATGTGAGCACTCATCCATATTTCTTGCTACTCGTTTTTCCTTCATAGCATCCTAAGCTTTCTAGATTTGGCAGTAAGGAAAATGGTGTAAGATAATTAACACAGTATCTCTGTAGTAGTTTATGACAAATGTCAACTTTTCCTCCTCTTGGTGATGAGAATAGCAAGATTAGTTTGAAATCTGTGCACTTTTCAACAGTTAATTGATCTTAAGTGATACTGTTATTGCCTTTCAACAATAAGGATTGAGACTTTTTTTCTTGTTGTTAGGGTTAGAAGTCTATCACCACTGTAAAATTGTACCTCCTTCATTTGTAACCAATACATTTACGATGTATGCTTAGTTTCATAGATTATGAACGTAGAATATTTCCATCTTGGCTTTTTGTTACAAATACTATTGTGTTGAAGGAATATTGGCTCACTGACAAATGCTACAGAATTTGTACATCTTATTCCTGAAGTGATTGTTCAAAATCAAAACAGCTTTTCCTCCTCCTTCAAGAACTATTAGGATAATATTTCTAACCACAGAAAGCGATACTTCAGGTAACCCTATATGCTGTCGTTGTAACCCAGTTGCACTTGATCTTAGCCAAGGGAATAAACATCTGATCCTCTCTGGAAGCAGTGTCAGAGTGCCCCTTGCTCTTTTCACACTAGTGCCAGACAGGCGTTGCATTTGGGGAATCCCAGAATGACACAAATGTCTCCCAGTTTTCACAGGTGCTCACTGCTCCAATTTGAAATACTGCTTGATACGTGGTTAGTGACTTCAACGTGAACCACCTGTGTCTTGCTGCTCATTTTGCTTTGGGAGATAATGATAGATTTATGTGAAGCATATCTTCAAGTTGTTTTCTATTTTTTTGTTTTTTTTCCAACGCATAAAGTAACACTGGAAAATGAAATTGCACATACTGTACTGAGCATTGCAGCTATCAAGATCTCCAGATGCTTTCTGTTCCATACCACAGGCCATCCAGCAGAGATCTGAATTTTATGGCACTTTTCTGTCACGAGGAACCAAACAATAAAAGTAAAAGCTCACCCGTGATACTGTTATGCAAAAAAACAAAAATACACACAAAAAAACCACTGGCCAACCTGAAACAGCAACAAAAAATAACCAGCACCATATAACCAAACAACCCTGCAGCTATGAAGCATTGCCCATAAATCCCAAAGTTCTGTTGCTGGGGCTGGCAAGCATTGTTACCCAGTAGCAGCAGCGTGGCAGGTATGAATAGGAGAGCAAGGTGTGTACATCTGTCTTTGTTGCTCCATCTGAGCAGAGGGCTTGCTGCATGGACACTTCTTGCAGTAGAAGTGTGGTCTCCTTTCCCAGCCATGCGAAATGTGGGTGTGCATAACTGCTTGTTGGTGTTATTTGCATGTTAGGAAAATGTTGTTGGATTTCCTCCTGAGGTAAGATAAGATGTCTGTCTTGATTTCTTGTTATTTTTTGTTTTAATTTTGCTTTGCAGATCACTGCATGTACTACAAGAGGAGGAAAATAGACTTTGTTAGTCTGGTCAGAAGCCTGGGGCTTCTCATACAGCACTGAGTTTAAGTAACAGGAGAATTAGAAGTTGGGAGTATCTATTATCCAAGTAATTTAGGAAATAATAATTTATTACATAAACATAAATAACATTATAGCACAGTTAAAAACTAAGATTCTTTGTGATGCTGATGTTGATCAGGAAAATACTAGAAGACGTTTAATTAAAAAAATAGGCAAAAGTTTCCTGGTTTTCATCTTTATATTTCTCTTGTGGGCTGGACTCTTGGGCAACTTTCTTGTCCAAGCTTATAAATGCAGCCCAGAACAAGAAAAATGTGAATTAAGCTGGCTGAAATAGAGAACATTCCACAAAATGGGGAATGCAGGATGCAATGCTCTGATCACACAGATAAATTATGTACAGATTTTGTATCTTTAGATTTTTAATATATGCTATGTAAGAAACTAAATCACTTCTCAATTATTTTGAGTATCTCTGAAGGTAACGAAACTTACAAACATAGTGTGGTCTTGCTTAAAAGCAGATAAAGGGAAAGCTGCAAAGTGTGACATAAAAATAATCTTCAGGAGTTTATTACCTTTGTGTTATCTCTCTGTAGCTATTCATTTTACCAAAGTATATAAATAGTATGAGGATTTTTTTCTCCTTTCTGAGTAGGATAAAGAGAACAGAATAAAATGCCTACAACTACAATTGTAAAATCATTTTAATTTGACATCTGTACCTTGTAAAACCTCTTCCATTCTTAATTGCTATGCATAAACTGTTTTAGTTATCCTTTTTGTGGTCAGTAGCTTCTGTAACTTAAGTTGCATCAAGAGAACAGTTTCCCATCTGAGGCATCTGAAGGTGCTGCTCAGAGCAGGTTAGCACGTGGCACTTCTGTGACAGTGGCAGTTCATGTGCATTGCTGTGTTTCTTTGCTTGAGGATATCAGGGAAGCTGTTAAGATGCTTTGGAAATAGGTTTGGAAACAACAGAGCATGCAGACAATTTTGCACAGAAAATTGCATGGGCCAGGTGAAGGCAGTAAGAAGACAGGTATGAGCCAACCACACTCCTTTCTGCTTCAGGGACACTGTGACCATTGACTAGAAAGAAAACTAGTGAGCCTAGATGGTAGTTAGATCTAGCATAGCATAGCAAAAGCTAAGCAGGAATCATGTACTATTTTAACTCCTTTCTAAAGGGTGAGAGAGCTTGAGTTTGCTAAGGACTCTATTTGTCTCAAGCATCAGTAACTATTTTGTTGAGTCCACTGCAGGCAGTGTAGACTGTTTGCACGAAGGCCTTTTATGCTGGCAGCTACAGTTGGCAACAAAAACTTGGGCTAAGCTCTTTGATGCTGTGAAGCAGCATCTTATTGTGCTTATTGGCAGCACAGACTGTGCGGGCAGCTCCATCACTTCTGCTTTGCTGACGTGAATGTCAGGAAGGAATTAACAAAGCATCCAGAAAACAATGTAACACATTCTGAAGAGTAATGGATTTTTTTATACATATGTATTTCTTGTATTGTTTGCGTTCCTATCTTAACAGTTCAGATTAAACTTTTTTTTAATCCCAGTAATGTTAAGGATATCTGTGAATTTGAAAGGCTTTTGGAATTGATGAGAACATATGAGTTATAACTTTTGAGTTTGGCTCTAGTTACTTTAACTCATTTTCATCCTTTGAATTGTTTAGCACTGTGACTGGATGTGAGTTTTCCTACAAGTAAAACCTGTATATCGAAAAGACATAGGTGTACATGTGGGTATACATTCATCTATGAAGGCTGGTCTGAAATCAAAGCTCCTATATTATTCAGTTGGTCCAGGATGTCAGAGGTGGATGTTGATGGTATGACAGCAGAAGCTGAGACTTCCCACCAATATTCTGTTACTTGTTGCCATGTGACAGATGGCAGCAGAGAGGCAGTCTGACACAATGGCATCTTGAATGGAAGTGTGGATGAAGCAAAAGAACGTCATTAAATTCCTCTATGGAGAAAAAAATTGCTCCCATTGACATTCATTGGTGCTTGCTGAACATACAGGGAGACCAACCGGTGAACCAGTGGATGAGGCAGTGGGTGGTGCATTTCAACAGTGCTGATAGTGATAAGGTCACCTCCACTGGTGCAGTTGTCTACAAGTATGGCAGGCAGGTTCTTGTTCGTTGCTGGCAAAAAGTGTGTAGCTTATGGTGGTGACTATGTTTGTAGTTCAGAATTAGCTCTATGAACTAGTGTTGTTGTGCTCTTTGTGTCTGTTGTTGTTTCCATGGAAATAAATTGTGAGGCATTACTTTTGGAGTGACTCAAAAGGTAGCTTATTTAAACACATGATCAGCTGTCAGGGGGAACAGGCCTTTGAAATCATTGCAGGAGGTCAGAGAGGAAATTAAATATAACTGTATAAACAAATATGAATAATGATAATATCTCCAATTAAACCCACTGTTTAGAAACAGACCTTGATTTGGTACAGCAACTCGTGCTTTGCTGTTTCTAGTCAGAACCCAATTTCAGAAGCTGTATTAGAGTTGGAGAAATGTTGTAATAGCAACTGTGTGCCTGTGAGACCTCACAGAAAGCAGCAGGTGAGGTTGGGATTGCAGTAAATGATAAAACAAATAGGGTATGCCTTCAAATGCTTCCACAGCTAACTGTTCATTGAACAGTTTTTGTTAACATCTGACTAATAGAAGGTATGCCTATCATCTTTATTACAACAGATTTCTAATAAGAATTGAGGGAGCTTTTCCAATTAACTGAAGACATTTTAACCAGTTAGTGACTGCATCTAATTTGTTATGATTTTATTTTGCTTGAGGTATATGCAAATACATTTTTCTTACGTGAGATGGTGAAGAAAATATATAATCTTAGGGATTCATGATAGCACCTATCCTATCTTGTTTGCCCCTAGGCTTTTAATAAAATACAGCCATAAAATTATAGCAAGATGCTTCTTTCTCCATTTTTTTTTTTTTGCTCAAACTTCCCCTCAGTGTGTATTTCAATGAACTTCATTGCTTTCTGATGCTAGGTATTCTCTGTAATGAACTTTCTTGTGTTTCCACCAAAAACAGGAACTCACATTACTGTGTGACCAGCCTGATGATGAGTCATAAGGCTCTCCTGCTTCCTGCAGCATTAACTTAATTGACATTTACTTACATGTGCAGAAATAGTAGGAAAATTCTGTGAGGAATCTTACTTCTTGAGAGTGTTTGTGGTCCTTCACAGCAGGTTCTACCTGCTCAGATTTGTCAGGTATGCATCAGTGTGTAACATGGTGCTGAAGTAGTTCATCTGCAAGAAGATCTAAGGTTTGGCTTTTAAAGCGGCATAATATGCTGAGCACGAGTAAATGTGTGAGGTTTTTTAATTAAAAAGATACAAAGCTAACTTATAAAAATTACTGTCAGTAGCGTGCTTGAGTTCAGTGAGATGTTTTTTTAAGGGAGTAGATAGAATTTATCACTACCAGATAGGAATATCCAGGGGTTATTTTGGTGCAGAGTTAATCTTTTCATAACAGGAATGTTTATGTTAAGTATCTGAAGGGGGTAAGAAGATACTTAGCTGCAGGGAATATAGGCAAGCTTTCCCTGTAGGAAAGTTTCATCTGTTTCTAGAGCAATTGCTAAGAGGCTATTTGTTTCATGGATCTGAAGCGTGGTTAATTCCAAAAAATGGAGAACTTTGGAGACCTAATTCTTCTGAGTGTTGTGCAAATGTGCAGCATGTTGTATACTGGGTCTGGGTACTGTAAGAATATCCACCAGCTACTCAAGAATTGAAATTCATAATATAGTAGTTATTTTGTTACTTAACTATATTACAGTTTGGGGTTTCCTGTTCATTAGCGTGGAATATTTTCCAAGCATGTCATCTGTAATGAATAATCAGATAGATTATTTCCTTTTAAATGTGGCTTTGAGGGTGAATCATGCTTTTCAGCCTCAATATAAAGTATGTCCCCACTGGACTGAGTTCCTTTTCTGGTGTAGAAATGTTTTAGAATGTTTTAAAATACAAAGCTGTGTAAGTGAGCATTTTCCTTCCGAATCAGAATTCTGAATGAGAGAACCTTGCCAGTCCAAATTGGAATAATCCTCTGCATCCTGGTGGTAACGTCATATTTACTCTGTGCAAATGAGATTTTCAAGTGTATTGAGTTACCGCTCTTGTTAGAGCCATATAATAAAACCTTTGACAGAGTTGCAGGATAATCTGACTAACATCAGCAAATTGCTGCCTGGCACAGTGCATTATTTGGATGATAACTCAGAAAGTTACCAATTGCATAAAATAGGACTCTTCTTGAAGGAAGAATTTTTACAAAAAATGAGAAATTTTTTTTTGAGACTTAGCATTGAATTAATGGTTGAATTAATATTAGTATGGTGTACTACTTGTGCTAATTAGATTCTGCTTCTCATCGGGCCTAGTAAGCTTGCCTAGCTCTACGTTAACGTGGTTATACTGTTTGCTAAACTGGGCAAACAAGCTTGGATTTCTGCGTGGCAATCTTTTTACCCTATTGGTTGTACACTGAATTTGTTTTACAGTAATTGGGGTTTTGACAGACAAGATTTGTTCCGGTCATTGCTATCCTTTAGTATGGCATCCATTTAAAGAACCATGAATAATTAGATAATTCTTGAAACACATTTGAAATTTCTGCATTTGAATCTCCAGTGTGATTCTTGTTAGTGATAATGATTTTATAGATCATGTCTGATGTGTCATTTTACTTTTAGTGATTATAACCTTACTTACATACTCAGAAAGTATTAGAAGCTTCACATTTCCTGCTGCTTTTACAAAACAAACTAGAGGCGAGGCCTTGAATAGTTCCAGCTTACTGGGGTTGCTCCTGGCACTTGTTGTGCCTGTCATGCACAGCACTGGTATTTGAGAACAGAACATCCCCACTCCTAGAGCAGAGAGAAGAATAAAAGCTCTGTAGACTTAATGTGTGTTAACATCCAACATCGACACAGTCCTTAAAGAATGCATTGCTGTTAATAGCAAGAGAGGGTTTGAATTTACTGATTATTTATAGTAACTTCCCATGTGAAAACTCCGCATGTGTATGCAGTGCAACCTTGTACAAAACGGTTTTCCCTGCTTTCAAGTGACTAAAGCTATCTCATGTATTAGTGGAACGTATAATGCTACATCCGTAATCAGTCCTTTAAATCTACTCCAGGGAAGGCTGTGTGTAAATCAAAAACTGGGCGGAGAAAGTCATTTGTTTGCTCCCCTTCCGTGGGAGGGCCGTCCCAGAGGCGCCTGGGGAGGAGGCTGCAAGGAGGCCCCCAGCCTGGGGGCCTCACGCTGCGTTGGGCCTCACAATAAGTGCAATGGAAGATTTGAGTGCCGGGCATTTTCTGTTGCAGACCCTTGTTAGGTGTGAGGGGTGGAGTTGTTTCTCAGCACCATTCACCAAATCAAAGAATCATGGAATAGCTTCAGATGGGAAGGGATCTTAAAGCCCACCCAGTTCCAATCCCCCTGCCGCAGGCAGGGCTGCTGCCCACCAACTTCGGCTGCCCAGAGCCCCATCCAACTTGGCCTTGGTCACCTCCAGGGATGGGGCACCCACAGCTTCTCTAGGCAGCCTTGTGCCAGTGTCTCACCATCCTCTGAGTAAAAGATTCCTTCATAACATCTCCCTTCTTGGTTTAAAGCCATTCCCTCTTGTCCTGTCACTATCAGACAGTGTACAAGTCAATACCCCTCCTACTTGTAAGATCCCTTCAAGTACTGAAAGAAGTATTAACATTTAAACACAACCTGAAAAACACTTTTCTGTCACCAAGACGGTGCAGTTAGTGAGATGAGTACCTGATTTACATCAGATATATTCAGGGATGTCATGCTAACACTAGCATTTGTAATAAGAAAGCAGAAAACTCAGCTTTTCTGAACAAAAGTGTCACTGGCCTGAACGTAATATGGTGGATTTAAACCAGGATGGAGATGTGCATGCCTTACCTAGTGTGGTGTGATCTTTCAGTGGAGCACGAACAGAGACTGTATTATCCTGTTTTCTCTCTTGGCATCTTTTCTTATTTGTGTCCTTAGATACTACAGATAGATTACAGGGTGAGACGAGGCGTTTGCTAGCCCTTCTTCAGCCAGCTTCATGAGCGTAGGCTCTGTTACATAATATTCCTCATAATGCCTGTGTATGTGCATTCTGCTTTTATTTTTTTTCTCTAGAATAGCTTGAATTATTTATCTTATTGGCAACTACAATCCAATTACAAATTGTTTTTTTCCCCACCACATGTTCCAGATAGATGTTTACAAATGATATATTTGACACTTGTGAAAGGGAAAGCCAAGGGAAAGTATCTTTTTTTCATGAGATTATTGTATCTTTTGTTGATTTTTTTCTAAGCATAGGATAGTTTCAAATGCTAGAGAGGTTTTTATGTTTGGGAGAGGTTAATTTCAGTATCGTTTTTTAATTTTTTTTTTTTCACGATTTAATATTTTAGTGACTAATCTTGGCCACAACAGTTGCTCTGTTTTAATTCCTGAGTTAAAGGGAAAAAAAATCCCAAATATCTCAGCTGTATTGTAAGATTGAGTCCATCATATCAAAGGGTAGAGAACAGGTCTTTATTTGTTCCATATATTGGGTAGAACTGGACAGAATTCATTAGCATTTGTTAGTGATAAACGGGACCAAATTCTTGATTGTTGAAACTCAAAGGGAATGGGAGTTGCTCACAAAGCCTGCTCAATTATTGGTGTCCTTATTCAATACACAAATGGATTGTTGACTTCACTCACAGCAAATTCTAGGCTTCATAATTTGGGCAAAAACAGTAGTGTATATTTTCATAGAATAAATACTGAAGTTCAGCTTTTCTCATGAGCTGTGCTTGTTCCTTACGTGGAAAACTAACAAGAATCCTGGAAGCAAGAAGAGCATTATAAAACCTGTAATCTGCCTTCGTGCATTCAAAACATAACATTTGGAGAGGGTGTAAAGGCATACAGATGTTTTGGTTTTTTTTTTAATGTCTATTGAAATACTTACCTACAAGTTACCAAGCAGTATTGCTTTAATGAAAGTTCAGTGTTTTTGCCTGTCGATGACAAAAGAAAATAACTTTTTTCTAGAATCCAAATGAAATGGAAATGCTGCATTCCACCAAATACAGCTATTTTATTATTATGTTTCTGAAGATTTAATACTTTAAAATGACCTTAAAAACAAGACATGCTCATGAGCTGAATCTCATGGTTTAAATGTCTTAACCATATTAAAGTAATGTGACTGCTGTGTTGGTTTTTTTTGCTATTTGGGGGAAAGTTAGCAGTATGAGGGGAGCTGTTATTTCTTGAAACAATAAATTTTTACTCTTGTTTTCTGATAGATTGCTTAGCTGGCTATGTACCCTGTTATCAAAGTCATAGATCAGAGTGAATCTTATGAACTTTCTGCTCATGCAAGATGTGACTCACTTTTTATTTTTCATGTGTTAGCTTTTGGGGCCGCAGCTTCACAGTCACATGTGAACCATTTTTTTATCGCATCAGTTTATGGCTTGTGACATAAAACATCAGATATTTGAAGAATAAGGTTTTTGAAAAGTTGTCCAAATGACTGTTACTTAACAATATTGTTTTGAACTTCAATTTCCTTTTCTGACAGTTTTTTTTAATGATATAGCACCCACCAGCATTCGGAATCGCATTTGCTAACACGTTGTGTACATGAAGTTTGGGATTCGATACTAGCTGAGGTGGCAGATTTTCTACCTCTTTTCCTGTTCTCATCCCATGAAATTGTTCTACTGAGCAGAAATGTCGAAGACCAAGTAGCCTTTGGAATAAGAGCTCTAAACCTTCTATGGCATGTTTGCTTGTGTGACTTGAAGAGCGCATACTATTTGTGCAGTCTTTATTAAGGAAATGTCCAGGTGTTATTTTTAAAAATTCTGAGTTTACGCAACCATACATAATTTTAAAAAGGAATTTTTAATAAAAGAAAGTTGAATGTGATTGAATGTTTCAATACTGTATATCAATTTTATATATGTATGAATGCTTGATTTTATTTTTCTGTGCAAACTTAGTTTCAGTGATTCCCACTAAATTTTTCTTACTGTTCAGGCATTTCAAAAAGGAACCAACTTTGCACTTTTATTTAAATCAGGTTTTGTGAATGAACTATGTGCAATGGTTCAGTGAAGACAAGTTCTTTGATTAGATTTGTTATATGAGTTAATCAAATAATCTTTAACTGAATAGGAAGAATATTACTTTCCATGGATTTCAGTGCTACTCTGTGAACTCTAACTGGAAATTCAGTTCCAGAAGTTCTTTACAAAATGCCCAAAGGCATTAAGTTGAATGAGGATTTATCAGGGATTGCAAGGTATGCCCAGGCAGCAAAGCCATGCAACAGAAGTTCTTTTCCCTCACATCCCATTTGTTTCATAATGTGGAATGGGGTGCACAAGGCAGTGTAGATGAAGGTAAAACTTGTTTGACCTGCATTTTTTCTTGAAGACTTGAGGTGTACTCCAGGTCATACTGGGACAGCAAGGTGATTGCCTGGGCTGTCACAGTAGCCAAAAAAGGAAGGGATACCCATCCTGATATAGACAGAGCACATTGCAGTTGGTCACTGTTGCTAGAGACTGAGTTGCCTACCTAAAAGTTCTTTTTCCCAGATGTGGATATGGTGGATATGGGTAACAATTTTCTGCAGCCAAAATTCTTATCGCTTCCTTTAGTGACTAAATAAAAGTAGATCTGATCAATTTTTATAGCTTTTAGTGTCTCTCAATTGGTGTAGGTTCATCCCATTTTCATCCACTTGGACAGGCCCATACTAAACTTCCATCCTGTTTCTGAAATAACCCTATCTACAAAACCTGAGCAGCGCTTTGGATTATCCATCTGCAATTGCTGAGCATTTGATTTTGATTTTGAAATTTTGGGGAGGAGAGTTAGTGTTTCCCTCACATTATGTACATAATAGCCGTTTCTTTTAACTTGCTAGATTTTCTCTGTCTTAATATTTGGTGCAAAGAGGATATGTCCTGAAATACAATAAGGCTTAGTGATTAAGCCTTTATTACATAAGGTTTAGCGTGGGCTTTCTGAAATGCTCCTTATGACTGCATTTCGAGTGTTTATGAAAATACTAGCATGAGCAATGGTTCAAGCAATTAATGAAATCAGCGTGGCAAATCTAGTCTTTTCAAACTATGATGGTACTTATCTGGATTCAAACAGTACTTTTTTGTTAGCTGTTTAATGTGTATTTGATTTTTGTGGCTAATGGTGTGCTTTCGTCTTGTTTTTAAGCATGCAGAAGAGAGGGTTTTTTTTATATCTTGTTCACTATATTGGAGATACATTTTAAGTTTGAGATAGGAGGAGAAGATACAGTTTTGCTTGTAAAAATGCTGCTAGTCAAAATCAGTTGGAAATTTATGTTTTATGACAACATCAAGTTGTGTGTTCTAATTAAGCTATGAATGTCAGAATAATTTAAATGGTGTTCTGAGAATTGAGTTGGAAAAAAAAAAAAAGAAAAGAAGAAAAAAAATCACAAATTCATTCCGGATAGAGATGGGAAATGAAGTTGTTTGCTACAGATTTACATGTTTGGAAACTCTAGTACTATGTATATATATATATTTATATTTTAGTACTTTCAGTGGACAATAATTAATGCTTTGTTGTTGGACATCCTTCCAAAGAGTTAGCATCCCCAATTACAGTGGCCCCAACTGTGTACCTAAGCTAGGTCTTATGAAGTTTAAACATAAAAGCCGAGCATTTAGATGCATTCTATTTTGGGTAGAGGAAGAAAAAATATTTAGAGTAAGCAATCATTCTGTTTTTAATAAGGGTCATTCTAAAATCTGTCTCAGAGTCTGCAGAGTATCTTAGTGAATGTTAAGTGCAGCACTGGTGACTTGATACTGGGAGAGACCCTTCTGATACTTGATGCTATTAAAGAATTGCAAATATTTTATATTTGTGTTCGTATGTACTATCAGTGAGCCGAGGAGTTACCAGAAGTTCTTTCTCACTAACTTAACTCTCAGTTGTTTGCAGAGGTAGTACCCGTACAAAGATAATTTTTATCTGAAAGGATACATATTCAGTGAAAAAAAAAAAGGAAAAAAGGTAGATGCGAATGCTTTATGTTTAATTTAGCCTTACATTTCTCTGTTGTTTTGCTTCATGGAAGTACCTGTTGAAACAGTGAAAGCCAGTATTTTATATCACAAAGGAGGCATTGCTTTTGTTCTAAGTTTGTTGACGAAGAGGAGAGTTGTAAAGAAATTCTGTGCTCCACAGTCATTGTCATCCCAAATTTGGTTTTAAAGGGGTCATCCCATTTTTTCAGTATTTCAGTCTAAATATGCATATAAAGATTATTATGTGATTTATTTATTTTTGTGAAATAGAATCGTCATCTGAACACTCATTTCTTGAGGGCTTTTTAATTGCTTTTTATTTTGACTGCATTGAGCAATATCTGGAATTAAATTTTGAATTGGGGAACATAAATTTGTAATTTCTTCTGGAATGCCAACATCATCTTTGAATTGCGTAAGACCTGCCTATTGCAACTACTTTAATACATTTCCTTGCTAACGTTATGTCTGATGAAGTAGTCGTCCCTCTCTAGTCAGTGTTGATGATGCAGCAGTTTGTGTACTGTATTCGGTAATGGGCCCCTCATTACAAGAATGATATTGAGGCCCCAGAGGTGTCCAGAGAAGGGCAACAGTGCTGTGAGCTGTTCTGGAGCACAAGTCTTATGGGGAGAGGCTGAGGGAAGTGGGGTTATTCAGTGTGGAGAACAGAAGGCTCAGGAGAGACCTTACCACGCTCTACAACTGCCTGAAAGGAGGCTGTGGCAGGGAGGGGATCAGCCTCTTTTTCCATATAACAGCCACAGGACAAGAGGAATTGGTCTCAAGTTGTACCAAGGGGGTTCAGATTGGAAAAATTTCTTCTCAGGAAGAATGGTGAGGTATTGGAACAGTTTGCCCAGTGAGATGATAAAATATCTATCCCTGAAGGTTTTCAAGAAATGAGTATGACATGGCACTGAGGGAAATGGTTAGTGGGCATGGGTGGAGATGGGTCAGTGGTTGGACTCAATGATCTTAGTATTTTATTCCAGCCTTAGATCATAGGATCATTAGAGCTGTCATATGCTGATTTCCCTTGCATGCTTTTAAATTGGAAGAAACTTTTTTTTTCTTCATTTGCCAAAGGCTACCCTAGGAATAATGCAGTGTTTTAAATTGCAAAGTACCAACAGGGTTAGATATTCCATAGCTTTTATGTACAAAACTTCTTTTTATGGAATGTTCTTTCAGTGCTGTTTAAGTTCCTAATGTTGAAGAAACAGCGCTAAGGCCATTTGTGTGCCAGGGTTTATATTAGCATGATGTACCAGTGCTGCAAAATGTTTGCTTACAAAGTTGCTTCTTAAAACTGAAAGCTGTAGAATCATTACTTGCTGTAATGATTTTAATGCTTATATTTTTATATTTGCTGATGAAATTTGTTCTTCAAATGATTACTCTTTTAAAGTAAAAAGTAGTTGATCTGTATGGCAGTGTTATAGCTGCATATAAAGTATAAAATCTTCTTTAATTTTACCATGATTTCATTCATTAAAATCCACCAATGAAATGTAAGACTTCAAATTGAGTAAAGTTGGATTTTTTTAAAGGAAGTTGGCATTTGCATGCTGATGAGAGCTTACTGCATGCAGATTTTCTGTTTTTTGTTTGTTTGTTTGTTTTTTTAATAAGAAGATCTGAAAAATGGTTCTTTACTGAAATGAAAATTCTCCCACATACAAGTTAATTTCAAAAAATAAAAATTTACAGCTGTGAAACTGCAGAAGGAGTCAGGCCAAAGTGTTTTCAACTTAAAGAATTTTAAATTGATATAGACCCTGGGTTTGGGGATTGATGAAATACCAAGCTCTGGATTTGGCCCAGGATATGAGGAGCTGGGAGCATCTCAGTGAAACCAGGAGTTGGGTTTGATTGTTTTTAGACACTGCTGCTTTGGTGCCTTGGTAGCTTTATGATACTCAACTCTTTCTCTCTAGTAGTGGCGGGATTTGGGGAAATAGGACTTGGATTCACCAGAAATTTGGCTCATTGGTGTTCCAGAAGAATATATTAGAGGCTTGGCAGCTAACGTTTCTCTAAAAAAACGCAACTTTATTCTGTCCCTTTGTATTGAAAGATTTCTGATAGATTTTGACTGGTTACTTGGCGTGACTTTTATCACTGAGATGGGGTATGTAGTCTTTAGTTGTGCTCTTAATAGAGTACTTCTCTACAGAAAGGTATATTCATGACCTGCCTTATTTGCTCTAGTTGTACAGAGAAGTTGAAGACAGTGAAGTGTTATACTCATTTTTGAGCTGAAAGGTCTGTGCTTCTTGAACTGTAGATTGTGGGCACTTTAGCATTATCAAATAGGCTCAAGTGGGATTGCACGTTATTATACAGTACCCCAGTGTTTCCAGATAGGAGGAAGGAAAGCTGCTTTTTAGTGCTGGCTACTGTTCCCTTCCTTTGGGCTGGAGGAGCAGCAAGGTTAATGTGTGCATTAATGTTTCCCTTGTGCTTCCAGTCTTCTTTTTTCTTTTCCCTCCTTCCTGCATTTCAAATTCTCAGTGCCAGGAGTCGTCTTTTATTTAATCTTTGTCAGAAGTTTGTAATCTACAGCTGAGACATCCTGGCATTACATGGTGTTAATGATAAATAAGTACTGTTAGTTGCTTACTCATGGTGCATCAGTGTCAGGTTGTGTACTGCTCAGTGTTGAATCCCCTCTGTGTAATTCAAAGAATGAAGTTAGGAAACATTGATAGTACGGTGAATATGTGATTTGAACTTTTTCTGAGCAGGGACAAAACAGTGAATAGGCAGTTTAGAGAGGTGGGTTTGTGTGTGCTTTTTGTTGTTTTCTTTTCTGGAGTATGGAATGTGCTGAGTTGTGAAGTTCCAACAGTCTTGTGTGTTCCAACAGTAACTCTGTGCTATCAGATCTCTCCTGCCTCGTACTTGTAGTTTTCTTCCTGCATGCTAATAACTCTCAAATAGGAATTCACCTATTACAGCGACTTTAGCAAATCTTCACAAACAAAAGGTCAATTAAAATGACACTTTCTGAAGTTTTCAACAACAATTGAATTAATAGAAGTGTCTCACTACTTAAAATTCATTGGTTGTTGTCATCTTGATTCTTTCTCCCTTGACGTCACCGTGTGTTTCAAGCTCTACTAAAATGGTTTGGAAATCTAAGGAGAACTTAATCCCAGATGCTCACGAAGCTTCATTTCTTTTCTAGTTTTTCAGCAGCCATCCCCCAAAGAGCAAATTGGCTGATTTTTGTTCTCGTTTTTGTTATATTCTATGTATGTTAACGTTCTTGCTTATTTGTAACTTCAGAAGGACACAAGATCAGCCTGAGCTATCCACGTTCCTGGATCTTATCTGTATCTTCTGGAGTGCTTCTGCAAAATGAACTGTATCTTTTCCTCCTCTTTGCTCACCTGCGGTAAACAAATCAGTTGAAATCTCAGCATTTTTGCCTCTGCTCACTCCAGTTTCTTTTCTGTTTTCTATTTTCAAAGTAATTGCTGAAGTTGACCTTCAACTTCCCAAAGAAAGTATTTCTCACAGATATATAGAGGTGAAGCTTCTTTTTTTAAATATGCAGAACAGCCTTAAGTTCATGTTTCTGGAGACATGTGAGTGGTGATTTCTAACTGATAGGTTTATATTCAGGTGTGATGAGTATCTGTCAACCTGTATACCTCAGGAAAACTGCTAGCTGACTGTATAGGTATAACAGTTCCTTAGGGAGAGGTGTGCTTTTCTCAAGAAATGTGGTTGACATCTTTAGAGTAACAATGTTTTCTAAAATATAAAATGTGTAATATTTGGAAGATGCATTTTTATGCAGTGTTTTTTCATAACTCATGCAGAATGCTAAAACATAGTTTTTATTTTGAATAAAACCTTTTTTCCCCCCTCTCATCACAGGATAATGAGAAAAGGACCCCTTTACATGCTGCTGCCTATCTGGGAGATGCAGAAATTATTGAACTGCTTATTTTATCTGGTATGTTCCGTTCCTGTTAATGGAAAAAAAAATTACCTCTATGCACATTCAAAGAATTATTTATGTACATCTTAGTTTGTGTAGCTTTCACTGAGATATTTAATGTACTAAAATCTGAAGAAGCTTATACTGAAAGTTTGGGTTTTTCACTTATCAGTGTTACAATACTGTTTAGTTTTGCTCTAAAATGCTTTTGGTAGAAAGCTTTTTCAGTTATATTTCTTTTTATTTGTACCTTGATCAGCTTTAGATACTCCACTTTAAAGAAGTAATAACATTTGTGTTACATGTAGATGTTTCCAGCATTGCTTTGGTCTTAAATTGGCCTTCAGGAAAAAAAAAAGTGAGCGTAGAAAATAGAATCTGAAGTCTGAATTTTTTTAAATAATCTTTTGCTATTGCTTAAATGCAGAGAATAGAAATAGGTTCAGCTGGAAATTTTAAAACTGCTTTTCTCATTTTCTATTTATTTTTGCTAAAACAATGCACAAGTTATGTAAGACATTACATTTTAACCTTAAAAAGGAAGAGAAACAAGAAACTGAAAAAGAACTTAAAAACACCGTTTGATGACTGAGCTACTGAATTGATTCTCTTTAATCTCAGACAGACCTACCCATCAGGTAGGCTGAGTTCATGATGTGGGACTGCTCTAAGGCTAGATGCAAAGATGAAAGCTTGTCCTGCAGAACTTCTTTGGTGCTCAGTCTGCTTAACGGCAAACACTACCTATGCACAGTTGGCTGTTTTTCCCTCCCCTCATTGCAACCTTTAATTGCAAATTTTACTTTAAGTAAGTGTCACTGTAATTATATAGGAGTTGCCTCCAGATTTTCAATTGGAATTGCCAGGTATGACTTAATTTGTTTATAATTTAGCAGAATGTAATATTTCCACTATATATTACATTAATTATTATAATTAATGTAGCATTTTGTATAACTGTATACTTCTTAGGGAAATATGCCATAGTTTAAAATTTTTTGATCATGTAAGAAAAATTTTTCCAGAAGAGTTCACTGTGTTGCTGACAGGGTGGGTCAGAAAAGCATGCTGTTCATCCCTGTCAAGAGAAAATTAGTTCTTGTGACTCTTGAGGATATACAATGACCTCTATATTTTAAGAGGATATTGTGAATTTGATATGAATATTTCTTTTTTGTTGAGGATTTCACTGTGATAAAAAATAATGAGCCATGTTACAAATTCAGTGAAGTTGTAGTCAACTGCTTCTGGGACTGAAGCTTCTGATCAGTGTGGGTGAGCTGAGTCCAGTCACCAGCACTGGCACTGAAGAAAATCTCTCTCTCTCCTCTCAGGCTAGTGGCAGGAGAGACGTTTTTATTTGGATATTTATGTAATAAGGCTCTGATTGGGCAATACTAATTGGAGAAGAAAGGTTAGTCATGCTATTTGGGCATGCAGCCTGGGTGTAAGTGGATGAAAAATTGAAGAACAAAGAAGGGAAGTGGAGAACTAAGAACTGGGACTGCACAAATAGTACAGAATTGAATTGTTGCATGGAGGAGAGGATGTGGGCTGCTGTTGTGTATAGAGATTGTTCAGGAGGACTGGGAAGCATTGATATGTCTCAGATAAATGCTAATTAATGAAAATGATAATTTGATTACATAAAACAATTAAAATAGTTGTAGTATCAAAAGCTTTGAATGCTGTGGACTGTTGAGGAGGTATTGCTCTAATCTGCATGTGCTCTCGCATTGTGCTGTGGATGTGCATTATGTGACTGCATCTTTCTGCAGTAGTGCCTCACATTCCCAAAGGAGGGGTGATCTGGGAGTGAACTGGGGGTTTACAGGGAAGGAGGCACAGCTGCAGTGTTGCTGCATTTGTGAAAGAGTGATGAGGAGCCATTCAGTGGGTGAGAAAGTGATATCTTCATGTTAAGACTGTTTGGATTGACAGGCTGTGCTGTACTTGGGCACTGATCTGTAATATTTCCTACTTACAGTCAGAAATCTTTGGCAAACAGCTCAAACAAGACTCTTTAAAAATTCACTAATTTAGTCTTCATTTCTGAATGCTGGATTTGACATCTTGTCATTTGTGTAGTGTGAGTGCTTGCAGCTGTATCTGAAGCACTGCACCAGTACTTCTCTGAGAGATTGGGTCTAGGTTCCCTCAAAATACACAACTTGAGAGTTTTTGTCCAACTCCCATCTCCTAATTGGAATTTAATTGGAACCATTTAACAGATCATAAGGGTATTTATTTTCTCAATTTCATGAAGATACAGAAAATTCATCTATTGTGGTTCAGCTGGAGATCAAATCTTTCCTTTGAGATGGATTTAGGTTACATTTTTGTTATAAAATGTGAACACTAGGGAACAAATGAAGGACATCTGTTACTACAGTAAAGTTTGAAGGAAATTTGCTGTGTTGCAACCACTTTTTGAACAGTGAGAAAGCAGTTAACTAACATATTTGACTAGAAATCTTCTGTGTTCAGTAAATTTGCATGTAAAAATGATGTGCCTTATAATTGACCCACTGTAATATGTTCGCATGGGGAACTGAATCAAGTATTGTAGGCTATTTTCATCCTGACATTTCTCACCATGTGAGAGGTTGACTTTGTAACTTGTAATGTCTTCTAACGTAGTTTTGCTGGTATGTTCTTAAGAACCGCTCTGAAGTTTTCCTGCTAAGCCAGCAATCCTCTGGGAACTGTTTGCCTTGAGTTTTTTATTATTCCTTTGAAGTGGACATCAAAATTACTGAAGTCAATTACTGAACCACTGCTACTCAGTGGTTCTTTTCTGATTCTTTCTCATCATTCTCTATTCCTGGCTAAAGCATGTATTGTATTGTACAGACATACTTTTAAACATTTCACTGGAACTTCTTTTACGTCCCTTCAGTGATGGATTTTGGATCATAAATTCCTGTTACTTTGTATTGCTTTACTGTAGATGTGAGCAACCCTTACTTCACATTCTGAAGATAAAACTAATTCTGTCTATCTGCAGACAGTAAGTTTTCAGTCTTACAAACGTATTCATTTTGGCTTTGAATTCTTGAATGAATTATTTTTCCACCAGCCTTCAGGGTTTATCTGCGAGCTCTCCTGTTGTTTTTCACCTGGGCAAGAGTTCTGAAGATGACAGTTTGTGAAAAACATGGAAAATTGCTTTGATGTGCCTCCAGTATGGGGCTTGACATTTAGAGTCTCTGTGTGTGTGTGTGTGTGTTTTGTTTTTTTTAAAAAAATGAAAATCTTAGGTAATGCTTCACTGAATTTACTATTAAACTTGTCCAATAAGGATATGAATGTTTTTCAAGCAAATTCTGATACCACTGTGCTCTGCAGAAATCTGAATGTTCATCTCTCCTGCAGACTGTAGCTAAATATGCAATTAGCATTACTAAGTTTGTTAGGTAGGAAGGTGAACAGTAAATACCTAAGGCATAAAGGTGCTTGTTTATAGTCTACAGAATGACAGAGCAAAAGATCATATTTTCGTCACTAATAATTTTTAAAATATTTTTATTTTCTATTACTCTGTAAAGAGTTGTAATTTAATCAAAGTTCTGTTATTACAATATCAGCATGATGGTACTTTTACTTTTCATAAATATACTGAATTTAATTATATAAATACTTGATGACAGACTATGAGAAGTAGAAAAGCAGCATAGCTTAGACATTGTTTAACTGAATGTCAAGAACTGACTTCTATCAGCTAAGTCCTTATGAAGACTCAAACCCTTCTTTCAGCTAAGTCCTGCACATGGACTGTAATGCTGAGGCTCCTCATGTTTTAAAAATACCTTTTTTCCATTTGTCCTACTTTCTTTTTTTATTAAACACAATCAGTGTAGTCGCTTCAGACAAGTGAGAGGAGCAGGACAAACTTGTGATCTTCCATTGTGTTTTCTCAACTAGTAACTTGTTTTCGTGTTTTCTTCTATGTGCCTTGTAAACTATTATTGCTTTCACTGTAGTCTTCACACTTCTTGAGGAGAAACGTGAATTACATTGTTTTGGGTAGGTTTGGTTACTGCTATTGCACTGACACTTAAATACTAGCGTAAGGCATTTCTGTTTGCTTAACCCAATGTTTTCACTGCACAGGGCTCAGCATACATGAATGTGCAGTCAGGCTTAGTCTCATTAAGGTTTGGCAGCTTACAAGTATTTGTTGTGCTTTTTCCTGGGTCAGCTATGAAATGGAAGAATCTGAAGCTATTTCCCAATAGGTGTTACAATAATGATATTCTGGAAGATAATAAAGACCCTCTGACACTGTTCCACTCCGGCTGTTTTGCTTTCATCTAATTCTTAAGCCATGCAAGTATTAACAGTCCATGCAGTGGCAGTCCAAACAGGTTTGAAAGGCTATTACTGCAAACATATCAGTGGAATGAAGCTTCTTCAGTTTCAGTTGCAAATGTACCCACATGCTAGGGTATGTGGTTTCACAGGGGTTCTTTTTACACTGGCTCTATCTTCTGGCTGCTTCCTCTTCCTTCAACAATGTGAGCCACAATTTTAATTTCAGAGCTAGCTTCAGTGCCCTCAGTAGTGTTGCTGTAGAACATTGCTGAAAGAAGCAGCTCTAACTTCTTTTTGAGAGATGAAATGAAGCTTAGGAAAAAGTATCATAGAATCATAGAATGGCCTGGGTTGAAAACGACCATAATGATCATTTAGTTTCAACACCCCTTCTATGTTTAGGGTCACCAACCACCAGACCAGGCTGCCCAGAGCCACATCCAGCCTGGCCTTGAATGCCTCCAGAGATGGGGCATCCACAACCTCCTTGGGCAATCTTTTCCACCCTCTGTGTGAAAAACTTCCTCCTAATATGTCACCTAAACCTGTCTCAGCTTAAAACCATTCCCCCTTGTCCTATCACTATCCATCCTCGTGAACAGCCATTCCCCCTCCTGTTTGTGTGCTCCCTGTAAGTACTGGAAGGCCACAATGAGGTCTCCCAAGAGTCTTCTCTTCTCCAAGCTAAACAAGTTCAGTTTCTTCAACCTTTCCTCATAGCAGAGCTGCTCCAGCCCTCTGATCATCTTTGTGGTCCTCCTCTGGACCTGCTCCAAGAGCTCTGCATCTTTCTTGTGCTGGGGGCCCCAGGCCTGGACACAGTACTCCAGATGGGGCTTCAAAAGAGCCAAGTAGAGGGGGGCAGTCACCGCCTCTTCTTTTTTAATGCAGCCCAGAACACAGTTGGCTTTTTGGGCAGCAATTGCATGGTGCTGGCTCACATCCAGCTTCTTGTCCACCAAAGTATGGATGTTCATTGCCTCCTGGAATCTGAGAAACTTGTGCTACTCACAGAAGTTTCAGGATGTAATAGCTGAGAGATAGCAAAAGCTATTAAGTTCTGAAAGGAAGTTGACTTTTTATAGTGACAAGGCAGCCAAGTTCTGGAGGATAGCATTGACTTGACTGTGTTTTTCTTACAGCATTTCTCCTGATCTATCAGTTGTTTTCCTGTTTGTTTTCTTTTGCATTTGTTAACGATAAAAATAAAGGTGGTTGTTGAAGCATTGATGTGGCTGATTAAGACAATCCAGGCCTCTTTTTTTTTTGTTTTGTTTTCCCCCCCCCCCACTATTCCATAGATCCTTTATTGCACGTTTACCCCCTTCATTAGTAGAAGCTATCTCTCAGTTAGGTCTTACTCATGATTTTTGCAGCAATAATTTTCAGTTTCCAGTTTTCCAATGAGAAATTAGCTGGATTTCACTGATTCCTCAATTGTCATCCTAAGTCTTTACGTTTGTATTTTTTTCAGCATCTTCTCCAAAGTATTTTTCTGTCTGAGGAAAAGGTTTCATCATCTGTTCATTCTACAGTAAACTCTGACTGTTTCTGCCTGATACTTTTAAGTATTTTCACAGTCCTAGATAAAAAGTTGATCATAAAAAAAAGGGAAAAGTTTGAAAGCCAATATAAACCCATAGGAAAATAATTAAATATGATCTAATTACAGTGTGAACTATTGCTTATTCTCAATAATTTATATATAGAAACATCATTTTCCTGCAAAGACAATTTCTAAAAGTGTTTCAGTATTCTAGATGTTAATCATATTGGTGGTTCAGTTTTTGTTTTTTAATACATTCTAAACATCTCATTTATGCTTTCAGAGTTTCAAATACAGAACACTAGGTGTCCATATACATATATGTGAGTGAAAGTAGTTTTGTTTCATTTGCTTATAATAGCGTACAATCCCTAACACATCTTGCACGATATTAAAAGAAAATATTGTCCTTAAGAGTCTAAAAATACTGGTTACAAACAGAATGGTGAAAGGCAATTCAATGCTTTAAAATTAGTACTGTGAGCAAAGACAACAGTGTCTTTCCAGTATTTGTTGTATTCCTTTTCTGAATCTATTTCCAGACAGTGAAGGGTTAACTGCTGTAGCTGTTATGTGTGTCAGCCTTCTGAGGAAACTTAAAATTTTGAAGAATTCTGGATTTCTGGTAACGAGCAAGAGAAACCTCATGGCGAACATTTGTTCTGTGAGGAAACCAGAGGTGATTTGGTGACAGACAGCTACATGTAGTTCTGTTGCATTTCATGAATTAAGGAGGTGTGTGGCTGTTTCTTGCAGAATTTCCTGTCCAGTCTAACATTCATTGAGGTCTCTTCAAGAGAAGGGCTGAGATGCTAACTCCCACTCACATGCAAGGGTATTAAAACCTGTGAAGTAACAACTGAGCTTCAGAAACATATTTCAGAGTACTGAGTGACATATGGATATGGCCTGATATAATTTTCTAGATCTAGATTTGGAAGACTTTGCTTAATATTTCAACTGAGTACGCAGACGCAGAAGAATAAATTGGTTAGTTTGAAAGGAGAGTTGCTTTTACATAACCATTTTTTAAGTTCAAGCAAAGATAGTGGTTGTATCTGGCATTGTATTTGATATTTCTGGCAAGCCCCCAAATCATTTTCCTGCAAGCTCTGCAGCATTACAAGAAATCAAATTTAAAAAAGAAAAACAAACATTACATACATATTGAGCTGTTTTAATAAGTGTCTCAGCTGTTAACAAAGGACATAATAGAGCTGTAAAGAAAATTCATAAAATATCATTAAGAGGTTTAAATGGTGAGGGAAAATATCTTAATTGTTGAATTTAGTTTTCTGCAGTTAAGATCAGGCCCCTGTGGTCTGGAATATCCAATCTTTACAAAATCACAGTTGAGGTGTGAATCTTACTCTTGAAAGAGCAAATTGCTGCCCAACTTGCATTAGAAGGCATTTGGAATGTGAGAGATGCCCTGGTTAGTGCAGCGGCAAGAGGTAACATTATCCAGTGGTTTATACACATGCATGTGTTCAAATCATCTTTAAGCAAAAGACAATTCATTAAAGATGTAATATATTTTCTAAGATTTATTTGCAGTGATCTGGGGTTCAGAGGGTAAAGGACGTAAAGTTCATTCTGTTGCATGATATGACAGGTTTGAGGGAGCTTTGTCTTGTGCAGAGTATCAGGAGAGAGAGAGAAGAACTGGAATATTTTTTCCAAATCATCTGCTAAGGAGTAAAGAATAACCTAGAGGGGGACTGTCCTCAGATACAGGGTTATCCAGAAAAGCTGTGTTGTGAAATGTAAATCATTCCTGGCAGCATGTCTTGTTAGAGAAATTTAAGGGGAATTGAGATTGTTGTATTTCTTTAAAGTATGTAGAGCTACAGCTCTTCTGATTCCCACAGCATTCCTACATAAATAGTGCTTACACAGATTTTTTTGGAGTTCCTTTAAGAGTAGTTTGTTGTGAAAAAGCAAACTCGATGGTTCTTCCTTAGATGAGTGCAACAAAGATGCAGATCTTTTGTCAGAAATTCTTTGTTTTACCTTTGTAAGAGAATATACTCTTTTGTGCACTTGAAAAGATGACTTAATTTATGTTTGGATATTATGTTTATTTGATAAATGTGGCAAGTCCTAAGCCTAGGCTTTCTTCTTCGAATGGAAGATCACTTACAGAGCAGGGGCATTGCTTTGTTCTTTTGAGGGGCCCCGTTATTTTTAACTATTGCTTCAAATTTCCTTAGATTCTTTTCCTGCCAGAAACAAAACAAAACAAAAAAACACAACATATAATATTAATATTGGTATTTTAGTCCTAATAAGTTTAATTAACTTACCACTGAGAAAATACTTCTGTGATATCCTTTTGTATTTATCCCTAGTCTCTTCTTAAGGGAATTTTTGACTCTGTGTTAACATACCAGAAATAAGTTATTTGGCTGAGCCTGTAAACACCTTGGACTCTAAGCACATTCTCACTAGAATTTAGGAAATTACCACTTTCTTGCAATGGAAATATGCATTTCTGCTGGGTGTGGTTCTCCTATCTCGTGCCTGGTCACCTGGGTGGATCTGACTTGATCTCAGACTTTGAGAGTGCATTTTCCTGAGGAAAATCAAAACAGTAGTTAGTAACCTAGTAACTCCCCTTATATACAGTGTTTTGCTTTAAACACTTGAAAGACATTTGTATCCTGAAGTTAGAAATGGAAATAAATTTGATTTTGAAACTCCTCATGCCTTGGTTGTTGGCTCTACGTATGAAGGTTGGAGCACCATTTTGGCTCTTGCTTTTGTCTTGCCTGCTAAAACCAAGAAGTAGCTAAAAATAGCCTGGAAGATGGACGAAAGAACTGGATACAGTTGTCTGATAGATCATAACTGATAATATTCTCAGTTACTGAATATCCGTATTATTGTCTTTTGGGAAAGATTACAAAAAATTCTAGGACAATTCTATTGACATTTAGAGCCATCAGTTTTATTTGTTTTGTTTTTTAGTTGAGCTGTGTGCAGAATTAGATATAATGTAGTACATTATGGTACATGTTGGTGCGGTGTACCAGGTCCTCATGGTGATTAACGGAAGTAGATTTTAATGCTAAAATAAAGTCTCTTAAAATTTTGTTACAGTACGTATTTCTCAAATGGATTTCAACTTTCTTCCCCTTTCTTCAAACTTATTTTTCAAAAACTTCAGCACTCAGAAAATAGGATGAGACCTAAAGCTTCTGAGATTTAGACAAGGAAAGAAGGAAGTCCTTGAAATAGTAGCCAGCAGGTAGAAGCCTCAGGCTCTGTCTGGAACTTGGAAGATCTAGAATCAAAGTGGGAGTTTGTTTCCAATTTTAGCTTCTGGGTTGTATTCTTATGTCAGAAAAGGAAGAATTGACCACAAAATGATAAACATGGAATTGACTCGAAATCTTCTTTTTGCTGATATATACAACCGTGTGTTTATGCACAGATATGTTTCTTGATTATCTGGATTGGGAAGGACTTCACTACTGGGACAGATCTGGGAGTCTTAGATCAAAATACCCCATTTCTCAGCTGAATATCTTGACCAGTACCCCGTTTAACATTTCGTGCTCCCACCGTTCTTTCATCCTGTTTTAAAATTGTTGTTATTCTTTCCATACAAAAAAATGGCACTGCTTCTGAAATAATATCTGTATTTTAAACTTGAGAAAGAGATATGCTCTGACCATGCAGCAAGTGGCTTCCTTTAGGAAAAAGTTGCCAAATTGTCTTTCCTGTCATTATTAGGGGAAAAAAAATATCTTAAATTAGACATGTATCTCTAACAGATGCTTGTGCAATCTGTTTTCCTATTGGGGGCAGCTTTTTCTTGGGTACACTTTTAGAAGCAGAGTGATGAGGTTGTTACAGTCTGACTCAGGAAGGGGAGCTCAAGAGGAGCTGAGGTGGGCTAGGTGACCTGATGGAGTAAAGATGTATTCCTAAATCTTCAGTAGTAGAGGGAGCATCATTCTGTTACTTATTTAGACAGTAGACTGAACAATGACAAGGGAACTGGAGGCATGGGGAGTAATTGCAACTTCTTCCTCTGTTTTATTGAAGAATTTCATTACGTTGTGAAATAAGAGATTTTTGGTGCTGGATCTCCATTCAGGAGTCTGTCTTTCTTACCCGGCTTTAGAAATATAGAAGAGCGTAGAGTATTACATCTAAAAAAAAATGTAAAAAAGTGAGTTCACTTTGGTGAAAGAGTATTATTACAAATGCTGTGTTAAAAGAATTTTGTTAGAAGGTAGACTTCAGCTAAAGAAAAGACTCCTTTTCCTTTTTTGTGTGTGTCAGTAAGCTATAAAGATAAGCCTAAAATAAGAATCTTCCAACAGTTTTCTCACAGTACTTGAGAGTATTTAATTCTTTATTTGTAGGTATGTCGTTTAATTATGTTCTTATATTTTTTTTTGTTACAGGAGCTAGAGTTAATGCCAAAGACAGCAAATGGTTGACCCCTTTACATAGAGCTGTGGCATCTTGTAGTGAGGTATGCTTTTTTATTATTTTAAACTGCTTTGTATTAATTTAGAATATCTCAAAGTACTTTCTGTTCTTCAGTTTTTACAAAATGCAACTGCTCCAAATGTTTCAAATTGCTGAACGCCTGCAATGGTTTGTTTAACACGCTGACTCTGTGTGTGTGTGTGTGTGTGTGTGTGTTTGTATTTATATATATACGTCAATCATATATCTATGTAGGAAGAATGGGGGAAACAAACTTACAGTTCTCAGCTTTGCTCTTTGATTAAATGCTGTCTTCCTAGTAGAAAAGATTCTGCATGTAATATTCTGAACTCCTGTGGACGTTTTTTGTACCCAGAATGGTGCAGTATGAGGGAACTAGAGATGAAATAAGATTTTATATGGCTTTTGCAGCATAATCTATCTTTTTTTGTACTAGTCTGTTCAGACTTGAAGAAATATATGATTCTATGAGACCTGCAAACATATTTAAGAAACAAAAGACAAAAAATATCTATTAATGAGTAATGACAGTACTGTAAACAAAACTTGTAAATGAAATATTTAGAACATTTTTGAAGCCTGCCTGTAACACAGCCATGGGAATATAGTGATTTAAGTGTACATTTGTTATTGTTCCTCTATTGTTGATGTCATAATGAAAATTTTAAATGCCTGTACAAGATCAAAACAAAAAATGCTGAGCTTTTGTGGAAGAGTTCGTAGAAAGCTATCTTCTTTGAGATCTTGAGTCACATTGATGCTCGCTTCAGTGTCTCAAAAGTAAAAGCGTTTTGGTTTTGTGATGATTATTATTGCTTTTTTTAATGCTTCTGTGCAAACTTTTGCTTGAGAAGAAGATGATATTGAATAGTATGGTTTTTACAAGCACTGAGCTTCAAGTATTTTGACTCACAAACAAATCTAAACAGTCACTGTGTCAGCTTTTACCTTGGATAAGCTGTATTATTTTATTGCCAGCATTGATAGCCAAGTTATGTGGGGATTGTGTTATTCAAAGCAGTGTTTGAAAATTGATCTCTGAGGGAGCCCTTAGTAGGAAACACTATTTGTTCTTTTTGTGGTATTTTTAGGCTGCTCCTTTGGGAGCTCACTGAAGCTCCAGATACTGCATTTCTCAAAGAAATGCAGTCAAAACTGGACCTTATTTGTAACTAAAATGAACATAATCGTGCTCATTTTTTAAAATGTGAAATATTTTCAAGAAAAAATGCTGACCAAAGGCAAACAAAGCGTGTAAACCAATCAGATGAATTGTCCTAGTGGCACTGACAGGCTCTTACCAAAATTTTCTGTTTGTAAGCATGTCGTGTAATTGGAGACCACGTAGATGCAGCGATGGTTAATGCGTGTAGAGACTGCTTTGTATTCATCTCACATTCATCTGAAGTTTTCAGCCATTAGATGAAAATATTCTGGATACTTGTTTCAACAAAGCATGTGGTCTTACCCTTGAAGCGAGGGCACTGCTATCAAACAAGGACATTGCATCGTGCAAAATAGCTGGTATTGTGGATTTTGCTGCCAGCTGCATGAGTTCAAACTTCATATCAACACTGCAACAATCTGACATGGAAGTGCAGATGAAGCAAAGGAAGGTCATTCAACTCCTCTCTGTGGAAAAATTGGCACCCATTGACATTTGTTGAAGCTTGCTGAACGTTTATGGAGATTAAACTGTAGATATGAGCGCAGTGAGGTGATGGGTGATGCATTTCAGCTTCTGACTATTTTCAGCTGTCACACCACAACATGGAGAGCATTTCAGTGAGCTTATGCCTAATGGTGGTGGCTGTGTTAAAAAGCAGCGTTATGTAGGTAAAACTGCTCTATTGAATAGTGTCAATATTCTTGTATCAATTGTAGTTTTCATAGAAATAAATAGGAGGCGTTACTTTCAGAGAGACCTATTTTTGTGCTCAGTGTTTGAGTTGAAATTCACTCAAAACAGTTAGTATATTGTGGGAAGGACACGGAGTTGATGTTAAGTGCAGTATTTATTTTCCTGGTAATGTTGGTGAGAAGTTTTTTTCTGCCTTGCAGTTATGTGCACATATTTTAGTTGGATTTGTTTACATTATTCATAAAGTTTTCATGGCTTTTGCATCTAATGAAAGGAAGTGAATAATCTTTCTGAGACGTGGATTTTGGTGTAACGTTTTGAAACGTTTTTTCAGGAGTTTTGCAAGAGTATATGTTGAAACTCTTTATGACCATGCTCTGTTTTATCTGTGGTTCTCTAAATGTACATTTAATCAGTTACTCTGTCTTTCTGCCATGTCTAGACTTTTTCAGTTCCAAAATTTTGCTTGGCAAATAGATGAAAGTGCATTTTAGGTTCATGGTATGTCACTAATCCTTGGTAAAGAAGGAAGTCTTAGGGAGATTTATCAAGCTTTGTAAATTAATTGTGTTGACAAAACAATTTGCCTGCTGGTTTGGAATTGGAAAAAAGACCTGGAAATGGTTGATGCAGTTGAAATCTGTAGGGAATATGTTCTTCATGTCCTTGAAAACATCCCCTGTACGGTACGGATCCCAAGTCTGTACGATTTGTACGGTAGTGCAAATCTCAAGGAATAAGAATGTTTACAAAAGAACAAGATACAGACAGCTGTTTTCCATTATGCGTTATATATAGTGTGTGGTTTGTATACTCTAATGTATATTTGGATTTAACATATAACATCTTTATTTTTTTGTAAATGTTTTCAGGATGCTGTTCAGGTGTTGCTAAAGCATTCAGCAGATGTCAATGCTCGTGATAAAAACTGGCAGACACCCTTACATATAGCAGCTGCAAATAAAGCTGTGAAATGTGCCGAAGCTTTGGTGCCTCTTCTGAGTAATGTAAATGTGTCTGATCGGGCAGGTAGAACTGCATTGCACCATGCAGCCTTCAGTGGACACGTTGAGGTATGAGTTAATTATCTTAGCTTGTTTCCTACTTACTGTTCTGTCCAACACACTTCTAATTTTTTATTTCTTAGGTAATAATCGTGTTTCCCCCCCCCATCCCTTCAAAAACCGCAAACAAAGTTCCTATTTCATATTTTAGTTTGTCTTTTACGTGCATGTGTCTATAGATTGGTTGTGTTACATCAGCTAATTGAAGGTTATTACAGTACTCACCTCTCTCGACATAAGCAAATTTGCCTGAGTGGAGTTTAAATTAGAAATAAATGAACTAAAAATGGAAAAAAGGTGATATTTTTCAGTAGACACGTGGAACATGTTGCCACTGTAAGGGGAGAAAATGCATGTAATGAACTTAACAGTTTTCAAGCCCTGAAAGTAACACGTGTATACGTGATTGGAGACAAACTTGGCAATAGAATTGCCAGTTTTGTAATTACCTTTAGTACACCCCTTAGCCTGAAGATCTCTCCTTTGCCATGTTTGCCACGTTTGCGCTACTTAACTTAGAAATGTTTCTGTTAACATTGAATTAAGGGACTTAGTCATTTTGTTATTTTTGCCGAGGTGGTTGGGCAAGTTTTTTTTAAGCACAAGGAATATTTAAAAAAAACAAAACATTTAAATCTTTTGAAAATACTTAATTTTTTGTCCTCTCCTGTTATTTATCTTTGTCTAACTTTAAGCAGAGTATTTCATTTTGAATAGAGGATTTCTTTCCTTCCTTTTTATCCCAGATGGTCAGCTTACTGTTGTCTAGAGGAGCCAATATTAATGCATTTGACAAGAAGGACAGAAGAGCTATACATTGGGCAGCGTATATGGGTATGTATGTATTCACAGTTGTTTACTATTCTGGTAGTAAAAAAACCTGATCAGCTAAATTTTGGTACTGATTTCAAGAGGAGAGCAGTTGAGATGATTCCGTTATTTTGTTTGTTACTTATTGTTTTAGCTTATTGTTTCATTATCTTATCCAGCCATGTGAAAAGCAGTAGTAGAGTAAAAGCAGTAGCATCAGTCTTCTGTGAATCTACACGCCTGGAAATTTCTTTGAATATGAACTGCAGAACTAAGACCTTGTAATATGTAATTTCTTGTGCCTGTGAAGTTTTGAGAATCTGCCTTTTCTTTGTATTTAATATCTGAAATGCTAAATTCCTTGAAAACACATTTTATGTACATGTGATATTATGTTACAAAACTTGAGAGGAACGTGTCCCTATTCTTTACAGAGATTATCCAAAGGTGCGAAACCTTTGTGGTTTCTTTTTTCAGTTAGACTAAGAGAAAAATAGCCCTTAAATCCTCTGTCTCGGTGAAAACCTTAAACTGTGCTTTATAAAGGCACAGCTTGATCTTTTTGACAAACAGTTGAGTTAACATTCAAGTAGAGTCATTTCTAGACTGCCCCTGCCATGAGTAAAATGAATATTTTTTAATTGTATCTGCTCAACACCAAAAAACAAACATGCTTTAACTGGGAGATTACACAGACTCATTTACATCACTGAAGTCTAGAATAATGCTTTCTGGAGAGTCTGATCTTAGACAAAATATCCCTGAATATGCAACTTAATATTCATGTTCATTATTGCAAATTATACAATTGCTTATAAATAAGCTTAATGCATTGCAAACAAGTATGTGCAGCGTGGGGGAAGAGGTTCTTAAAAACAGACTTAAGATTGCTAATTAGATGAATTTCTCAGCTGTTACACACAAAAAGAAGTAGCATCAAGTATCTTTTAACTGCTTTCCCAGTCTTGCAATAAAAGAGGAAATAAAAGCAATAACATGGAAGTGGAAATGCAGTTTCAAACTTACCTACTGAGCAGAGCCAAAGAGCAGAAATATGTGTAAATTTACCCTGTTTAAATACTGTTTGATGAAAAAACTTACCCTTGAGTTTCAGGGGCTGATGATGAGTTATTCTTTATATGAAGTATGCTTTGGTCCAAGGACTGATAATTCTGTTCTTTACAAATGAAAAATAAACTTTCATTTACAGATTTAAGCTTGCTTGCAAGGTCCTAGTGACTGTAAAAGTGATCATTTCAGAAATACCTGGATTCATTAAAAAATATATATATAAATTATTAAGTGTTGTCTTTACAGAACTCTGTTTTAGGCCAGTTTCACATTAGTCTTATCTGTTTAAGATCTGTTTTTGCCAGTACAGATCTGAAGTAATGTGGTAGCAATGTAAAATAAGCCTGTGAAATGCCAGAAAGAACAGTCTTCAGAAGAAAAGGCTTATATGTGCTAGTAGGTTATGAAGAGATTGTGACAGCATTAATGCTCTTAAGTTATAGTTTGAAACTCCACAACGTTGCACTTCAAGTACAGGTACCATTTTAATAGAGAACTTGGAGAACAATCTTCATTATTGATCCGATATTCTTTGGATTATTTTGTTTTAGTGTTTTGTGATCTACTTGTAGACTTCTGTGCAATTTCTTATGCAGTTTCTGTGACAGGCTGTTCAACTACCTCAAGGCGATTATTTGCAAAATTTTTTGAATGAAAATCAATGCATGAGATGGCAGAGATTTGACAAGCATCAGAGAGGACAGACATGTTTTCTGGCTTGTGCTCATCCAGGTGGAAAAAGTCTTCTATTTTTCAGATAAGCTACATTTATTCCAATTTTAGTTAGTGCTATTCTGTAGGTTATTAACTGGAAATTCTTTTACTGAACATTTCTCACAATTTAAAGCCATTTTACACTGCTCCAGTTACTTGGAGGAAAACTGACAAACTTTCCCACTGTATAAAAAAGACTGTAGAGTAAAAGAGACGTGCTTTTTGTCACACTCCTATAAATAACCTTATAGGCCTATAGCCATTGTTTCCCTTCCTTCCTGCTTTTTCACCCAGCTCCATTGCTCTCTAGCTGCAGTGCTGCAAGCAATGGGCTTTCATTTCTGAGTTTTAGCATTGCCCACAGGAGTGTGTGGGATGACTCCCGTTCGCTTCCTACGTGAAGTGTCCTGCTCTTCTGTTTGAGTATCTTCCATTGGCTGCTGCTTGCGTTTTAAATGCAGGTCAGGGATTTTCTTTTGTGTGTTCTTTTTTTTTTTTTTAAATTAAATATTTACTTCTGTACCACTGTTTTACTTTGTATTTCTTCTCTTTTCACCACTTACAATATCCTTTGTACGTCTCTCTCTGGTGTAGGGATTGTTTTCATTTTTGTGCCCATATTGGTCACAAGATGAGTATTGTGTTTAAATTTATTTCTGTGTCTTTTCTATAATACTAAAGTAGTTCAGAAGTGAAAAATTGCAGCACCTCATATTGCTCTGTGTAGCTAGGTGAGGATCTTTTTGTTTTTTTGGGAGCATGCAGCATAAAATATATAGTGTGCTGACTGAACATTTATTAAACCATTTTTGTATTCCCTTGGGTAGATATTTCCTTTCCGAACTTGTGCACATTCTTTTAGTCATTGAAAAAGCAGAGCATCACTGTTTATGAAGCACTTAAACTGAAGGTTGTATTTGATGAATTGCACTTAAGTACTGGGATAATGATAAGTGTTGTGGTTGTTTTTTTGTGTGCTTTTTTTTTTATATATACTTGTAAATAGACTAAAGGTTTTACTTGAAAGGTAAAAGAAAAAATCCCATTTTTTTTCTGTACAAGTCAGTGGCGGAGGTAAAGCTCTTCATCTATCATTGTTACTTTACCATAAGTTTTCTCAATTCTGTAAACTTTGTCATGATTATTGAGGTGACGTAAATTCTCATATTCTCAGTGGTAATTTGTTTGACAGATCTACTCAGCAAGAGGAACAAAGATTTGACTAGCTTATTTTCATGGCTTCTGTCTTGGAGCACAGTGCCTGGTGGCCTGAAGGCTGGTGCAGGAGCCAGCAGGCGCCAGCAGGGGAAGGGCTGACTTGGACCTTTCCACAGCATTGTATGGTGGAGAGAGATGCCACCATTTGGGCTGGGCTGCCTGTGGTTTTATTCAGAAATAGAAACTTCTTTTCCTGTTGGATTATGGCGTTTCTTTCAAAGTCTGTGCTGAAGGCCTTAGAAACCTTAATGCGTCTGCAGTTGTGATGAAGGGGGAAGTCTGCAAGTAAGATTCTCTAGTCATTAACAGAAATTTGCAGTGACTTCAAACAATGACAAAGTTAAGTCACCTCAGTATTTTGAGAATTTTCAGAAAACCTCTTAAATATAGGCAGAAGACAAGATTTTTTCATGTACTTAATTGATTTTGAACTAAATGGTATGATTTTTGGAGGGAGTTATGTTCAAATACACTCATCTGAGGATGGATACTGCATGTTGCTTCTATATCACAAATGAATTAGAAAACATAAACACTTTTTTACTTTCCAGATTAGATCCAAATGAGTCAGTGGCTTGTTCATCTTATAATAACTGTACAGTTTTGGATCATATTAAATGCAGCTTCATTTTTTTTGTCTGTTCTTTTAGGTCATATAGAAGTTGTGAAATTACTTGTGGCCCATGGAGCTGAAGTAACATGCAAAGACAAGAAATCCTATACACCTTTACATGCTGCAGCATCTAGTGGGATGATCAGTGTAGTCAAATATCTTCTTGATCTTGGAGTTGATGTAAGAAAGAATAAAAGTGATTTTTTGTTGTTGTTCTTGTTTTAAATGCTCTCATTTGTATTCTAGCATGCTGTTTTCTGCTTCTTTAGTATATAGTGAAAATAGAGAAAATATTTCCAAGTATCTTCATTCATATACTTTTGTTGTGGTGCTGGTTATTGTTTCTGTTTTGTTTTGCTTTGTTTTGTTATAAAGCTTATTTTCCCCAGGTAACTTCAGAGCTTTGCAATTTTTGCCGAATTATTTAGAAATAACTTTGTGTTTCTTACTTTTATTTTGTTCACTTGCTATTTCTGTCTCCTAATGTACTGGACTGAAACAAAGGAAATATGAATTCTGTTCCTGGCTTTGCCCCACACATCCTTTTGGAACTGCGGGAAATAAAACTCTTTTGTCTCAGTTCCTTTTATGATGTAGATGTTGCTGAATTCCATGTGTATGTACCACCTCCATTTTCGGAAATATTACAGATTGTCAGGAACTTCAGTAATACAGTAAGAAAAGCCTTATTAATATTGAAATGCAAAATAAATTAAAAGGCTGTACAGTACCTGCACATGGAAAGTATGTAAACAATGAACTGTGAAACCATGTAAGGAAGGTACATTGTAAATTGTATTTAGTCTTGCAAAGCTGAGGAACACTGCTGAACTTCTTCAGTATCACACTGTGCCCAAGTTCTAATTCCCTGCACTCTACCTTCACAAAAATTCTTCGGAGTCTTCAGTTTAGAGATCAAGTCTAACATTTTTTATCATGGTTACCTAAGCAGTGGCACTTATAATTCATTTGCAGAGCATGTGAATTTGCATTTTAGAAGTAGTTTTTAACCAAAATTCCTGTTACACTCAGTTTCTTAAAATCATTAGAAATATCAGCTTGCTTTTTTGTGTTTATGTCCGCATTCTACATCTATGAGTTCTATATTTAATGCTTCAAACATACTTTTGAGAGACTCAGTCCTTCTGACACCTGTTTTTTTGGAAACCTACAAATGCTGTTGAAAAATCTTGAGGTCCTGCAGTGCTTAAGTTGTTAGTCTGTAGTGTCAGTGCAAATACCACTGATGATGGGGTTTTTTTTTGTTTTGTTTTCTCTCAAGTTACATACTCCATACAGGAAACTGGCATGGACACAATTGGAGGAGGTTAGCTCAGCTGAAAAGCAACCATTCCTCACGTTCTGTTTCAAAGTAGTACATCCAGAACTTGCTCTTAATTTCTGGCTTTGAAAAATTAAAAAAGATAATGAAATTATGAAATTTTCTTTGTGTTAAATGCTACAGTAAAACAGGTTTTTGCCAACTAACTGATTGTATTTGTTTGTTTGTTTGCTAACAGATGAATGAACCAAATGCCTATGGAAATACTCCTCTTCATGTAGCTTGCTACAATGGACAAGATGTTGTAGTGAATGAACTCATAGACTGTGGTGCTAATGTAAATCAAATGAATGAAAAGGGGTTTACACCTTTGCACTTTGCTGCTGCATCAACACATGGAGCACTGTGTTTGGAACTTTTGGTCTGTAATGGAGCAGATGTAAATATGAGGGTAGGTGAATCCAGAACCATCCATTTAGTCTTAACACTGTAGTACATCTTTTTCAGAAGTGTTTTCTAAAGCTTTCAATGAGGCAGTGATTGGAATTCCAACTGATTAGTGTAATATTTCTGTGAAATGTAATGTAGAAAAAAATAAGACAGTTGCTTCAAGGAAGTTGGTCTAAATCTTAAATGTCTCTATGGGATATAGTAAGAACCCCAAAGGGATAATGAAAGTTGACAATTCTATCTAGCCAGTCTTGGCTACGTTTAGCTGGCATTCTGTAAGTCTGTATCATTTTGTTTTCCTGATTCTGTCTATATGATTAAGAGCATAATGAGAATGTAAAATTACATATTTTTCTTTTAAGTTGCTTACAAATAAGCAACATAAAAGAATTTCAAGATTTGTCAGAGTAATGTGTATGAACAGGATAAGTTGGAGAGCTCCTCCAACAAAAGATCCTAAAATCTAGGAGGGTAGAGTTATTCGTATTAAAGTTAGAAAGGGGCTAATGGAAAGTCTTGAATAGATTTTCCAGCAAAACTTTATGAACAGAGCTGACATAACATTCTTGGTCACAGTTCTTTGGTGCAGAATATTCTTTAGAATCCAGTCTTAGTGAAGAGATCGTTTCTCATCCACCAATTATAAAAACAAACTATAACACAAATATCACGTTATCTTCTTGAATGTGTAGGTTAAGGTCTCAAGGTGTGTGAGAAAGATGAGATCTCCTGTTTTGTGTGACGTTCGTTTTGACTCTAGTAATGAAAGCTTAATTACGTTCAGCAATATTGAGTGTCAGTGTCCGATGTTTTGACAGGTATCAGGCTGGGGGAAGTGGGAAATGGGTATGTTGAATGAAGAGTCCAAAAGTCCTTCTTGCAGTATATCTAATTTCAGTTTATCTACTGAAATCTACTATTTCAGTTTATTTGTATATTTTTTATTCTGAGCTTATCAATATATATATTAATTTCAGTATTACTTGGGTGAGAGATGAAAGTTGGAAGAACTAAAATTTCTTTTAGAAATCATTTTGTGGTTCACTTTTCATGTGAGAGTTTTACACTACTTCTCAACTAATTCTAAAATATAATTATATATGTGTTGCTAGTACAAAATATGTAGCCCACTGAAAATTTGGGAATAATTTAAAAATATAGCATGGAAAAATCTTAGATGTATGTTGCTGCTCACTCTGACATATATCTGAATCTGGAGATCATTTATTGAAAAAGTACTTAAACTCAGTTTAGGAGAAAATTCATCACAAAAGTGCCCTGGAGATGGAAGGAGCTGTGCTACAGGGCTTTCAGCCAGCTTGTCATAAAATCTGCAGGCTTCAGTTCATTTATTCTCAATTCTGGCTTTCTACTCTACCTGATATCCCAGGCTGCATATGACAGAGGATTTAGTATTGCAGAGCTGTCTTCTGTCCTACATTCCCAAGACCACAATTCTCAATAATGTTAGTTCTGTCATAATGTTGAATATACTATTGATTATATAAATAAGTTACGTATGCAAATAAGAACAAAAGAAACATAAATACAACCAAGCAAAGAATTACTGTTTTCCTGTTTGTTGATTTGCAATGTTCATGAATTTGTACATTCCTGATATGGAAGAAAGAAGTGGTGAGGACAGAAAAATGTGCAGCAAGCAATGTTTTGGGGCTTTTTGGCTGTTCTTTTACAAATACACCTTAATTGTAGGCTAGGAATGAAAATGAAAACTTTCAGTGTTCTGTTAGGATAATTAAACACTGCTAAAAATTATTGTAATCTCTGAACTTTAACGTTTGTTTAATGTACAGTACACTGTAGATACTGGCTACATTTAGTCAGTTATAATACAGAATAACATCAGAAACTGTGCAGAGAACAGCTAATATATACAAATTGACTGACAAGGCTTCTGAGTTTTGATGCTTACAATGCGGGTGAAGTGTTGTCTGGGGGTGGCAAAATGTTCATTAACGTCAGAGAGATGTTTCCATCCTGCCCACTTGATTTTAAGTTACTGGATCCAAGGCATAGATTTTATGGTTCCTTTAATTATGAAGATAAATCTTGGATTTAATCAGAAAAATAATCCTTAAAAAAACGGCAAAGGGAAATTAAGTTAGAATCTGTGTGGCTGATAATCAGTTGTAAAGTCAGAATTGGATGCTGTTAGAGCTTTCTTACTAGGTATTTATTGAAACAAAGCTTATTCAGTTTCCAAATACTGAGGCTGATGTTCAAAGTAGTTCTTACACAGCAGTTCCAGTAAGGAATGCAAAATGTCTTACAAATCTGTGTTACATTCCTTTTTAAGTTAATTTTGAACAGAATGTATTTTAAAAAATCACTTACTGATTATGTTGTGTTTTTTCATTTGCACTGCAAAATTATTTTATTGCTTATTTTGCTGTCCTTTGCAAGATCTTACATTGTTTTTGAGGGTTCTCCTTCGATCGCCACATTCATTAGTTTCTAAGACTGCTGCCTTAGGTTATTCTTGAAGTCCCTGTGAAGTGCTTTATTAGTGACACTTGGATCTACTTTCTTTCTTGTCCTTTGAGGTAGAGTTTTAGCACCACTCAACCAGTGCAGGTTTCTTTTTCTAAGCCATGAAATTCTTCTACATCTTGTTGACTTGACTGATGTATTTCCTTACTTTCTTAGTTTCTCCGTTTAAATTTTAGAATGTTATTTACCAAAGCAGTTTCTGGTCACTCGTTCAAACTAAGCTTATTTTGTACAGTCGTATTTCTTTATGTTTCTGTACCTTAAAGAAAGAGAAAAGTGAGGGAAAGAGACACCAGGTGTATAAATATGTGTTTTGTTTTCTTTTGGTTTTTTTTTGTTAAAGGAGGAAACTGTTTGGACATGCAGAATATTATTGGTTGCATAAAGAGAATAGAGTTAAACTCCTGTGTAGGTGGACTTTCCAAGAAAATTCTCTTTGTTTAAAAAAAAAAAAAGGTTGCTTGCTTAGAGAAATTGTCACTTATGTTATGTTTGTTCAGTTTTTAAGTCCTTCAGTGACAGAAGTTCTTGAAGTAAAATTGATTGTCCAGTCCCTCAAGTGGATTTAGATTTCTTCTTCAGTGTTTCTTTGCTGCTATTGTGGATATGTGGATGTGTCATTTGGGTTATTTGGTGTCAAAAAAATCTGCTAGCTGAAACATCTGAAGATAACATAGCTGTCATCATAAAGCATTTTATTTCTGTCAGTCTAGGTTTGAGAAGCCAATGTTTCCCATAAGCGCGTTGTTCTAGGCAATATGTGCTGCTTTTTGCCGTGACATTGCTGAAAATTCTGTGCTCACGTCCATCTAAAACACAGCAGATTTTCAGTAACATATACATCTTTAGAGCCTTTGTCAATTGTTTTCAAAGGAAGAGTAAAGATGGAAGGCATTTCTGGAACAGCAGCCAGCTATGACAATACATCTGTTCATATTTTATGTTCCCTTTCCCATCTTTCACTTTAACTTTGATTTTTTTTTTAACGTTTTCTATTTTTCAAAGCCAATATTTAAAATGCAAAGATGCACTGTGTGAGTCCAGAAATGCTTTTATTTTGAGTGCAATTTTTGTGTGCATTTGTCAAAATTCTTCTGCATTCAAACTTTCCCATTACCTATGATTGAGTACAGGAAAAAGTTACCCTAAAGAAATAAAAACAGAAAAAAAAACTGTTTTTATAAGTGCCTTTAGATTGTGCTGTTTAAAATTGCAAGTCCCTTATGCATTATTGTTGGCCTATTTGAAGAGCATATTTACTGGGTGAGTGACTAAGTGCACGCTTGGTATGTATTTCAAATGTATAATATCTATTGTGGTTGAACAGTTCTACCCAAGCATTACTTGTGATTTATGATAAATTACTTACAAGTATCATTTTACAGACTTTCTGGTGGAACATGTGAGCTTTTTAATGTGTAAACATCCATAGTAAATACAGTTGTTTTCTTTTAAGAAACAAATTTTATGTAAAGAAGCATTGTGTTATTTTAGATTTGGTTGGGGGGAGAGTTGGGCATAGGCTTGTTGTTCTGTCATCATCCCCTTGAGAGCGATTATCGTAAAAGCATAATTGTGAGTGAAAGGGCATCATTGAGTTGTCACTCAGAGCTGAGGGAGTAATTAAGAGCACCTCTTTTGTAGAGTTTTTCATGTCATGCTGACTTTTAACTGCCAGCATCCATCTTTCAGAATTGCACAGGAAGAATTTAAAGGAGGGAGTAGAGGTCAGGCCTGATGGATTACTTTTACTGGACATAAGTAATTTTTTTTTTTCCTTTTACAGAGTAAAGATGGGAAAACACCTTTGCACATGACAGCAATCCACGGTAGATTTTCAAGATCTCAAACCATCATTCAAAATGGTAAAAAAAAAAAAAAAAAAAAAAAGTGGGAAGGAGTAGATCTGCCATCACCTTTCCCGTATTTCGTATACTTTCCTCCTTTGTATTGATGAAAGTTTCTTTAATATCCATTGCCAAGTAGTAGTTGGGTTAATGGTGGAGTCTGCTATGTCTGCCTATGAAGTTTGAAAAGTTGCGTTGAAGAGCTGTTTATTTTTCAGAATACAGAAAGAGCTAATTTCTTTCTTATAACCAAAGTTGCAGAACATTTGTTCCATATTAGTAGATATGCTTCTCTCCATTTTGCCCATTGTTAATACCAAATTCAGAACAGTTATTACTGAACAGCTATTAACATTGCTGAAATTACTATCAATGCTGTTTTTCTAACAGAAGTATCTGTATGCCAATGTGTATTCTTAGTTAATTATTACTTTTTTAATTATAGGAGCTGAAATAGACTGTGAAGATAAGAATGGAAATACTCCTTTGCACATAGCAGCTAGATATGGCCATGAGCTATTAATCAACACTCTGATTACGAGTGGTGCTGACACTGCAAAGTAGGTAACATTTGCTGACATGAGTGCGAGCTGAGAGAATTTAGAGTTGTGTTTATTAGACTAACAAGTCTACTAGGATCTTTTCATATTGTCTAAAATTTGAAATAGGAAATATTTTCTGTATTATCCTGTACTGTGCTTTTATGTATCTACACAATACATCACAACCTGTACAAAAAGGATTTTTTTCTCTGTAAAGCAGTATATTTGAAATAAAATCTCTGCTTTAATTGACTGTTGCACGGAATTAGTACACCCTGCCTAATAAGAAAGAATTTAGTATTTGAGGTTTTCCTATGACTCAGTATTTTAATTAGGTAGTTTTGTGAGCAAGCCATGCATGTTCACTTTGGCATAGTCATGTTTGTCTTATTTCAATTGTAATGAAACTGTGATACCTGATTATGGTGTATCTTAGGCGGGGTATACATGGGATGTTTCCTCTCCATTTGGCAGCATTAAGTGGATTTTCAGACTGCTGCAGAAAGCTCCTTTCATCAGGTAGGATACTCTTTAAAGTCTTATAATGGCTTTATAATTAATTTTTATTCCATAGAATAACTTTTAAGTCTTAATTTAGTAATACACAGGAATCTTTAGAGTTTACTAGTAGCCTGGGAACAGTGTGTATTTGTTTGTTTTAATGGACAGTCTGTAGAAAAAGTGAAAGTAAACTTATACAGAAGTTATTTCTTTCCACCAAAAAAAAAAAATCCATATTGAAGTAGTGTCTCTACAACTTATTTTATGTTGGCCAAAGTGATGGAGTGACTTGTCTAGGCTATAATATGACTTCAAAAAGAAAGGCTAATGATCTAATTATTCTGTCCAGCATCTTTCATGTCCCTGTGTTCCGTCATGTTCATGTCCCATCATGGTCATGATGTCTTTAGTTTTGTACAGGTTGATTTATTCCTGTCTAATCCTATAGCAGACAGCCTGATAGCTCTGAAGACTTTGTGACTGCTCATTTAAAAACTTGCATTGATGTTTTATTGTTAATGCAGCTTCTTGCTTTAAAATAAGTTGAAAGTGAGCGCGTGGAATGGAGTCATGGAAGTTTTATTTGCATGAAACAATTCTGAGGTCCAAGTTCTGGTTAAGATGGAAAGTAGTTTCAATTGCTCTACTTTATTACTGCTTCTGTCTGGGTGAATCTCATGCTGATTTTTTGTGGGGTCATTTAAAGCAGGAGTCAGTTTTGCGGGTTGCTTTCTGTAGCTAACACTGCCCAAAGGAGAGAGTTTGTGCCCTTGCGTATTCTTTCCAACACTTGTGTTACTCTGTGATGTATAATTCAGGTGCTGCCTTTATAAATTCCATATTTGCAGCACAGCAGGATAAGAATCAATTAGGGAGCATGAAGTTTATGAGTAGAAGAGTACATGTGTGCTGATTGGTGTCAAATTCTAAGAAATATCCCTTCATTTGGAAGAGGGAAGGAGGGGTTGTCCTGGACGTACAATTTGGCTGAGATGTTTGAGATGTCCCATTTGTTTTATTTGACCGTGTAGACTTTACTTCTACTGCTACAGCTTTTTCTTCAGATACCTATCTTAACAAAGATAAGTTTGACCAATCCGTTTTTAGTTACTTAATTAGTAATGCATGGAGGACATTTCTCATAGAAATGTCAGGACAAAGTTAAGGCTTAACTGGTGACTTTAGTATGGATCTCCAGCTTAGTGAGGATCTTTGCCTGGCACTAGAGAGCTAAAATGAAAGATGAAATGTAAGTTGATTCTGGATTTGATAGTGTTGACAGCTCCCTCTTTGTTAAAAATAATTAAAAAAAAATTATTTGCATAACATGTAGAAATTCTAGCTTATTCTTAAGTTTTCCTATTATCTTCATAGATATTATGTGCAGTACTAGATGATACAGAAATACTAGCAGTTAAATAAGATAAGGAACAACATAACTTCCTCAACACTGCAAATTTTGTTTTACTTTTTCCTTTTCAGTTTTATTTGAATGCGCTTTTCGAAATACAGCAAATAACAACAGTTAGTTTCAAATGAATCTTGTTTTCAGTGCTTTTCCTCAAGTAGATGCTAAGTTTGCTTTGCAAGCATTTCTCTTAAGGGTAAATGACAACGGTTTTGTGAAAGCCTGCATTGCATAACTGCTTTACAAATACTTGATTTATAGGTTTTGACATAGACACACCAGATGACTTTGGCAGAACTTGTCTTCATGCAGCTGCAGCTGGAGGGTATGTAAAAAGCAGTCGTGCTTTTATTTTTAGTGTTCATTTTTTAATTGCTGATCATTCCTTTTTTTTATTATTCTTTTCTTCTTTGCATCTCTCCTATGCTCCCCCCTTGGAATTATGTAAATGTGAAAATAATTTCAAGATGGATTCCATCTACAAGCAATAAAAATTAATTAAATATTCAGCTGTATAAGTAATTACTGGAGTACAGTGTCCAGGTATCATCAGCTTTATCTTAGGTTTATGCTTGGGGATGAACTGGATTTTATTTTGATTTCCCGTGGGTGATGATACAATTTCAAAGATGTCGTGCCCTTATAGGTCACCACAGGACATGAGGTGAAGAACAGCAACTTTGGGAAATACGTTTTTATCGTATCCACAAACAAAAGATCAGTCAAGCAAAATTATAAGTTTTGATTAAATTCCAGAGTTTAGATGGATGAAGTGGTCAGAACTACTTGTTCATCACTTGAGTTGTGATCTATATTGATTATTGTTATTGTATTGTAGGTTATCTATAGCAGCTACTCAAAATTGCCTGGAAGAATTGGGTAATAAATCTCATGATACACTTTGTGGGACACAAAAACTCCATTATAATGATATTTTCATTTTCTATTGCAATGTTACTTAAGTAATACTGCTAAATAATCATTCTCAGTGAAAAGTTTCTTGATAGGTACATTCTTGTTACAAATGATTAAGGTTAAAATGCTGTCTTTCCGTATAAAAACACATTGTTTGTGACTCATTCCCTCATTCATCTACAATTTAGAAAAATTTTTGTTTAAGATTTTGTTTAAAGAGGCAATGCTATACATCTGTTAGTGTGGTCATATTGTATTGAAAATGAATTGCTTAAGTAAAATATTTGCATTACATTATAACTTACATTTGAGCTTCAAATATGTACCTTAAAAACTTGTTTCTGTGTTGGAATCCTGGTAGCAAAAATCATGTGCTGTTCAGGTATAATTTTTATTTCATTTTTTTTAAGAATTGAGTCTCGTAATTAGGAGAGTTAACATCCATGCCCTTTATGCATGCCATTTGATATCAGTACAGTTTTTGTATGTGGTCATGAAGTAATTTGTGTTCTTTTCTGGTTTGGTTCTGGAACTGTGAAATGTGTATTACATATACAAATTCACAGAAAATATACTTTTCAGAAGTTTTCATATAGTATAGTTGCAAAAAATCATCTAAGATGCAGTTCTGGCAGTTATAAAGGCCAATATTGAGAAACTGTAATCTGCAATCACAAGCAATATTGCATTAATTTAATAGGAATTTGGAGTGCCTAAACCTTCTACTGAATACTGGTGCAGACTTCAACAAAAAGGACAGATTTGGGAGGTAAGAGATTTTAGAGTTGTATATTTTGAAGGGTTTCTAAAGTGTTATAAAGTGCATATTGCTATGTGGTCAAATCCGTTCATTTCAATTTGTTTTTAAACAATTATATCCCTTATAAAGTATTCTTCAGCATATGTTATAGAAGGCTGCAGACATATATATGTATTTCGATAGGTGCTCAGTCTTGTTCTTAAAGAGTGCATTACATGGTCAGCTGCAATGCTACGAGCCTTCACTGCTTAGAACACGGATGCAATGAGTTTATATTTCACTCATTCAAGGACATTAGCAATGTTTTCCAAATTGTATGTCAGTCTGTATATTTGTTACCATTTCTGAAGGCTTTTTCTTTAGTCAAAAGTCCAAGGTTTTATTATAACTTCCTCATCTACTTCTCATTTTATCCATCTGTTACTGTTCCTTTCCTAATTTGTGCTCAGAACTTGTTTGGAATGACATGAATTTCTGTTTTTGGTGTAGAATTATTTAAGTTCAGTTTGCACGATCACTACTTGTGCAAAATCTGACATCACATCCTGAAATCATTGCATTACTCATGCACTACTCCTGCCATTCACATTCTGGAAAATCAGATTTCCTGAGATGTGAGTGGCAGTAGTGCATGAGGGAAATGTTAAGGATATAGAATTGTGCTTCGCTTGGAATTCTGTTCTTTCCTGAGAAAGCAACAATTGTTTGGCGCAACTTTTCTCATTGGCAGCTTTGTTCTAACTTGCATGTTACACAAAACAGTTATTTTCATGGATGCAAACTATTAAAATAGTTAAAATTTAAGAAAATTGGAAAAAATAATGTTGGAGAAGTAGAACATTTTGAAGTGCCTCCTACCCTCAAAATGGAGAAATTTGTAGAAGCAATCAGTTTTTATAAATAAAAACTGAAATTCTTTCTCATGAGGGTGCTAAACTGCTATTTTGAGAATTGGAGATAAAATAAGTTTCCCTTGATTCATCAATATCAGTATTTTAGTATGTCATGATTTTGTTACAAGGAAACGATGTATATTTTCAAGATTTTTCTTTAACAATACCTCTGTTACGTTATTATAGTTAAAAATACTGCATGCCTCTATTAGCTAGAAATATGAACTTTTTGCAGAAAATATTGACTTACTAACTGTTGTATTTTGACCTTGTTTAGTTGCTGTGCAATTCTTGAATTTGTCCATATTTTTCACGTAGCTTGAAATTACCTATTTAATTAAACTAAAACATCTAATGTAAACTATTGTATGTTTAAACAAGAAAACTCATATAGAACTTCATACCGCAGTATGTGTATGTGCTGGCTGACAAATATGTCCCCCAGATAACCTGTGTTATTAAATGGCCCCTCAAAGATAATTCTTAACATTGTATTTATGCATTCTTCACCACAAATATTTGCTAAAAAGGGAAAGGAGGATTTAAGTTTCATTTTCATTTGCATTTTCTGTCTCTCTAGTATTATTTTGCTGTTATTTACCTTTGTACTTTTTATTCAAATGTGTACTAAAGAACTCCACTCCATTATGCTGCTGCCAATTGTAATTATCAGTGCCTGTTTGCCCTTGTGGGATCTGGAGCTAGTGTGAACGACCTTGATGAGAGGGGTTGTACACCTCTGCACTATGCAGCCGCATCAGACACAGATGGAAAGTAAGTGTGGCATGCTTTGTCCTACAGAAATTATCTTTAGAAACATCTGAGCTGGGGCTTTTGGGTGCATTCTCCCTTCAGCTTTGCCGAAAGCATCTTTTATGTTTTTTTAAAGGTTAAAACTGGCAGTGACTTGTTCATTGTCTGGAAAATATTTCTGAGATAAATGAATGTGTTATAATTTCTTTATTACATTCTGTAGTGCGGATGTCCTAATGGCGAGCAGAGATTCTGATCCACCTGCTGCGTAGTAGTGGTTGAGTAAATGTGCGGGGGTGCCATGTAACTTTCTGATGGCTGTAACCAGTAGGGTCATTTTACTACAAGATCAAACTGTGACGAATGATGAGGTGTTTTGTGAAGGTTTCTTCACTTTGCCCCCAGATCTGCATAGTTAGTCAGAAATACTTTTTCAAACCAATCTGTGAATAACAGTAGGCCTATACCAGGATAAAGGTGAACTAGACATTCAACTACGAGACCGCTTCATCCATTTGGGATTTGATTAAGCTATTCATGTTCAGCATTAGAACTGTCATGGTATAAACTTTTATGAAGTAATTAGACTTGCGTTAACAAAATGCATCCAAAGGCCTTTATAAATCCATAAGTGCCTTTTGTGTGTGTTAGTTTTGTAACTAATGATTGTACATAAGTAAATTGGAATAATGTTAGTGCATACACATGAAGCTTATGCAGGTAGCTACAAAATTTGTAGTGTCAGTTGTTGTGTATGTCACAGGCTTAAGGGGAGAGTCTCTTCTGCGTGTGCACATTCACACAGCGGTCAAAACAGACTGGTGTGCAGCATCCCATTTTCAAAGGCATACAGACTGTGACCTTCCTGGAAAGTAATGCCTTTTGATGCCATATCTCGTTTAAGTACAACAGTTTTTAAAAGATGGAGTAGCCTTTGGAATGAGGCTTGTAACTTGATGGGATACTGAAGGATAAATAAAGAATATTTTCATGGCCACGTAACTCATGTTTTTCAAGTAAATGCCTCTTCTACATAAAGACAAATTTCAGAAGAAAATTGTCTGACAGTTCATACAAATGCATTCAGTTACTTTCTGTTGAGATAGTACTGCTTTAACTGCACTCCTACATGTGTCATCTGAAATCCGGGAAGAAAACTCTCTGACTCCAGTGTGGTATGAGAAAGCAGCATTCCTTTATTCCTCAAGTCACATACCAGGTGACCTGACATATCAAGCATTCTCTCTCAGAGTTCAGGTTCTGCATGTAAACAGTTAATACATTGGCATACATATTCATTCTTTCCCAAGAACTCATTAATATATGTTAATGGCCCTCTGGGCACACATGATAGCAGCCTCTGGTGGTTTTAGACCACTTACTTTCTCCTCATTTTTCTGCCATCAGCTTCATCACAGTGACTTTTGGCTGCATTTGGCTGTTCTTCCGCAGCTGGGCAAATTTCCATTGCATGTTACACCATAATGAGCAACTTTTGTTATTTTAGTGCACTGAAACCCAAAACAATATACGTGAAATCTGGGGAAGAAGTTCTTGCACCTGGTGCATGCAAAGATAAAAGTAGTCTGTCGTGACTCCAGTGCTCCTGTGTAGCAGGATAGTTAAGAACAGCAAGGTTGTTCACACACCAAGCACAGCTAAACTGACAAGTATTAGAACTAGAACTCATTAATTCTTTTTCCTAAACTAATATATTGGTCCTTAAACTAATATACTGATACCTATTGCCAAACCAGCCTCTTCCACAGGTTGAGCTAAGGTTAATTTTAGCTTCACAGTTGCTGAGAAAACTTCCAAACTGCAGTAGTTCTTCAAATGGCATCATTTTTTCCTCCTCCCTCATAGAAGGGACAGTTGCAAATTATGATGGCAATATTGCAGAGCTTTAGGAGATAACTCAAAAGCTTGTCTTGAAAAGCCATGCAGTTTTACTGTTCTGATGAACAGTTGGCTCTCTGCAAGTCGGTCTACAGAGCAGAATGGCCCAAGGGAGCAGCTTTTAATGTTGATGCAGCGAGATGATTAATAACAGCTGGAAAGCCAGTGCTGCTCAGCTCATATTCAAAATAGGACTTAAGCTAAAAGCAATTGCTGATTTGGAATACAAAGCCTGGGAAAAATCTCAGGAAGTGATCTACAAGTATATGGAAATTCCAAGTATATTTAAGTGTGTTTTTATGGTCTTTGTTCAGATTCTCTCAAGACCAAATTTAGAGAAAAGGATGGTTTTGTTGAAAATTATTTTCCTGTTTGTTTCTATGTGCAAAATGCTTCGGATCTTGAATGTACGTTCAGTAAGCTATACTTTGGCAATACTAGAGAAAGATGCTCACAGACTGAACCAAACTAAGCAGCATGTTAGGGGAAAAACACATGATCTTTCTACATATATGAAAATTATTTAATAGTGCACTACCAAATAAATGAGAAATAAGCTAAATTTATTTGGGCATTCAGAAATTTTGCTTTATCTCCTTTTTGAGAAGCCTTTTGAAGACACCCAAGTATTCAAAAGATGCAAAGTTAATCTTTCTGATGCAAAGAAACAGTAAAACTGTTGATTTGGGTTTTTATTTGTTAGAATGCTACTTGATAACTTTAAAAGACTTCACTTCTTACAGAGCATGTTGAGTTTTCTGCGAAAAGACAAATTCACAAAGTACAAAAGTAAAGAAATTCAGATAGATAAGGCCATTGATGTTTCTTGTTCCTTGCAAAACTTTGGTTAAGTGGTGAGCAACATGAAATTACAAAGGCAAGGGAATCGTATAGTGTTCATGTATGAAATCTTTCTTAACAAAAAATATTACTAGTTCTTTAAGAGAGAGCTGACATCAGTATCTCGTTTCTCATCCTCCTGGCTTGAGTGTCAGTGCTTGAAACTGCTGATTGCGTTCTGCCTTACAACCTCAGGTTACAAGAGGAATGATTGGTAGGGTATGAGTATGTCATCAACTGTGTTTAGAGTGTGTATATATATAAATCAATACATTAATGTCTGGTAGTGGAATGGAGTCAGTGTGGCTCTACTGGACTGTAGATTCTGAAGAACTCAGCTGTTAGTTTTTTTCCTTCCATATTAGGTGCAGAAAAACATAATGATACATTGTATAAAATACAAAAATATAGTAATCGTTAATATTAGTGAAAGTATTGACAGCTGTGTTATCTAAGAGAAAAATAGAATAGCCATGGAATATTGTAGCCAAGTCATGATTCAGAAGGTTCTGGACATACGCAGAGAAGGATTCTTTCAGATTCTGGAAACTTTGTGATTGACTTTAGCACTCGGTGTACCCAGTTAGGTGTTCTTTAGTCCCAGCCAATATCACATATTAAATTGCTAGTCTTCTTTGTTACATTCTATTTTCCAATTGAATTGGAATGATTTATCACTTACTATAAACTAGAAATTCAACATTTAGATATATGGTTCCATATTTCAATTTAAACAGGTGCCTGGAATACTTGCTAAGAAATGATGCCAATCCAGGGATCCGAGACAAGCAAGGATACAATGCAGTTCATTATTCTGCTGCTTACGGCCATCGCTTATGTCTTGAATTGGTAAGAAAACTTTATTACAGGTGAAGGATATAACAGCTGTCCTCGCAGAGCAAAGGCCAGGGCGTTCCTCCACCTTCATTCTTCATGTTAGCTTAGTTAGTGGTTTTCAGTTCCTGTGAGAATAAATCTTTAAATGCTTGCTACTCTTAAAATAGAGGCAAGATGGAGCGGTAAGGTGGTAGACACTGGTGTAAAAAGATAGCATATTTGGAGATAAGGTTAGACTGGTTGAGGATATGTGATATTAGTTTTTCGTTGTTTTTTTAATTTAGAGTACACTGTTAATTTTTTTCCTTTATGGCTGAAGTAAAATACCCACACGTATCTTCCTGAAGAGTATTAAGAAATTTAAATATGGGGAAAACCTGTCAAGTAAGGGCGCCTTAAAGTAATTTCCGCAGTAAGAGTAAATTAACTGCCTTACAATTGAATTTGAGATAGTCAGACCTCCAGTTCATTTTTGATGTATCCCTTTGCAAAAACATGCATCTTACTTGATATGAGAGAATTTTGTCTGCTCTGTGTTGTACAACATAATATTTTTATGCAGATAGTACTTTTATATTCTAATGTATTAAAAAAAAAATCTGAATGTTTTTAATTGCAGATTGCGAGTGAAACGCCTCTAGATGTTGTAAGTGTGTGTGATTTCTCACTTTTAAAGAACTAGGCAGCAAAAGGGAATGTGTCATTTAAAAATACTGCTCCTTATCGTTTAACTTAGTCAAACATTTCTTCAGTGCCTGGATGTATTATTTAATTTCAGTTGCAGTGAAGAGATAATTGTAGTTCAGCATTGTAAAATACAAAAATATTTTTAAGCCATGAGCTGACTTAAACTTATGTATGACTGCTATAAAATCAGATTGTGGAAACGTAGTGAACTTGAACGTATTGGGTGTTCGCGAACACTGTGTTTGTGTTTTTCTAGTAAAAAGCTAAATACATGAAAAACTCATGAAAAAGACCCAGGATTAAAACTTGAGAAACATTTGAAAGTATCAAATAGAAATATGTATGCATTTTTTTCCCTGCAATTGTACTTCTAACCAGTCCTGAACTTCCTTCTGTGTGAATGTCATCTATTTATTTCATACGATTGCTTTGGAAGGTCTTCATTTTACATTAATTTCTGATTTGGTTATTGCATTATTAGGCAAAATTAAGCAACTTTAGGAGATGAGTATGGGGGAGGGGTTGCAGTAATTGCACTTGAAAGCCATTAGAAAATTAGAATGAATCTGGAATTGTTAAGGAAATTGTAGTCTTTTTTTTTTTCTTTTTTCTCCTAATATTCTGTCTTATTTTTTAATCTGTGTATACTGGAAGCTAGCAGTTATTGCTGCATGTTTTTAAAGGTGATGAGTTTTTGTACTCACTCAGACTTTCTCTGTTAAGCTAATGGAAACGTCAGGTACTGACATGCTGAACGATTCAGACAATAGAGCACCTATAAGTCCACTGCATTTAGCTGTAAGTATTTCAGTAGTCAGTGGTGGGTCCTCCTCTAGTTGCAAGAGTTGCTGTCATAGTTTTGGTTTTGGTGTTGTTTTGTTTAAGTATGCCAATAAAATAAACCAGAAAATACAGTGCATAATCACCCTGAATACAGGATGATTTTTGCCTTTCACTTGAAATTTGCTTTGTGGAACTGCCTTTCCTTTGATTCATATAATTAAGATTTATTTTATGAATTATATTAATTAAACTTTTGTAAAAACTTATTCTGTGAATAATAGTGTTTTTTTGGTTTTTTTTTTACCATCATCATTTATTATGAGAAATGTTTGTCTTTAATACTTTTGCAAAATTGCAAAAACAGTAGAAGAGCAAACCTGCTGAAACTGTCAAGAAGTTGGGAACTGAAAAACAGCTCAATGTGTAACTTTATTCTTTTCACTGGACTTCTAGCAGTGGAAAAACCTCAATGTACTTTCTGAAAATAGCCTAGGTCTCATGTAGTACGTATATTGCTATATATATGGCTAAAGGAAAAGTAATCTCATGCTGGTAAAAGAAAGCTGTTAAAGAGACTGTTCCTGGAAATGAGCTTTTTCTGGGAATGGAGCTTATATGTCTATGAGAAGAAATTTAGAGTTCACTATGGAAGCTATAAAATCATAGTTGTTTATTTTCATTACTTATTTTGACGCTTTGTAATGATGCTTAACTACATTTTTTATGTTTTGTTTTGTTTTATCCTTGTATATCCATTCTTACATTCTTCTGTTTCGTTTTCTAAGTCCCTTCTATTTTTACCAATTATGGTAGCTAATTGTACTGTGTTTTTTACCTACAGAATTTTACACCTTTTTTTCTAAAACGTTTTATTTAAAACCTCATAGGAATTCAATATGCTTGCATATGTTCTTCACTTGAAATAGTCTGAGGATTATGTAACTTCAGTATAAGGAATGTAATGTGCAGTATTCAGAATACTGATGGTTTTACAAATTGGAAGCGGGGAAAATCTTATGAAAATACTTTGTTGCTTATTTGAAGAACGAAATGAAAAAGCACCAACCTTCCTGCTGAAAGAGTTTTCAAAATTAATTGCAAATATTTTGTAATGATCTATATGCTGCATCAGGAGCTCTTCCATATGTAAAAATAAAAATACTGTCTTCACTGTTTCATTTATGTATGTTATGTCATGGGAAAACTGATGAACTTTCTCATTCTCTTAGGCCTACCACGGCCACCATCAAGCTCTGGAAGTGCTGGTACAGTCACTGTTAGACCTTGATGTGAGGAATAACAATGGAAGGACACCACTGGATCTTGCTGCCTTCAAGGGACACGTCGAATGTGTAGATGTGCTCATTAATCAGGGAGCATCAATCTTGGTGAAAGATTATGTTGTAAAGAGAACCCCAATACATGCAGCAGGTTTGTGCTAACTGTCAAACTCTAAAATTTTGGCTTTTGAAGTGGGTCTTCCTTCATCTTTGGAAGTCTTTTAGCATTCTATGCAACGGTGTTATGGAATGAGTGATCGCTTTTAGGTTACTGTTAAGACTTAAGACTTCTAGATTTTTATATTCTTATAGGTATAGATTATATTAATAAAGGTAACAAAGCACTTACAGTGGAAACCTGTATTAATCCCATAAATCATTTCAGCTTGTGAATTACCGTTCCGTGCTACTCTCTAAAAGGGTGCATGCAGTGTTTTGGGTTGAAAAGGACTTAAGACCATTTAGTTCCAAACTTGTGCATTCAGCTAACTGCCTAGTTGCACTGAGAGGTGTTGGCAGTATGTTCTTTTTCTCTCCTCATCTTTCACACAGCCCAAATTTAGATACGTGATTTGTGTTGCCTGTCCTGGCTGTAAGATACTTCTATCAGTTTGAGAAGAGACTAGAAAACTGTGTTCTGTTTCTTCTGTGTTTTTAAATCACTCCTTACTGCATATTTTCAAATAATAGCAAACCTTACTGACTTCCAGGAAAACATCTGTAAACTCAAAATATGGCAGTCATGCCTTATTGTCATTTTTTTTTTCTTGTCTTTGAAAATAGGCTTATTTGAATTGACATTATTGTTATAAGCTGCATGGCTACACTTGCTAACAAATTCTGTGTATGACTGTGTGTGTGTTTGCTTGTTTTAAGGCACAGATATAAGTTGTGATATTATATTTATTTATTCCTTTTTGTGGACAGTGTGTAAGCATATACTCTTACAGCTGATGTGTGTAACCCCATTTGTATTCAAAAACAAATACCTGTTGGGAATTGACAGTTGCCATTGATTCTGTGCAATACTATATAATTGAGAATACCTCATATCTGAAATCATTGAGTGCTCATATTTTTTGTTACTATGTATTAATACATAATACATGTTTTATATATTAAAATCATTTATATCAGTGATAAAGCTGTACACTGGCTTCTCAAACTATGGAGTGTTAGCATGGGCAAGTTACTATTCTCTTTCTGCTGCATACTTGAAGACATTTCTTGTAAAACTGGTATTTTGATGATGTTTTACAGCTACAAACGGTCACTCTGAATGTTTGCGACTATTGATAGGAAATGCAGAACCACAGAATGCAGTGGACATTCAAGATGGAAATGGACAGTAAGTTTTAAAAATACACAATCTAATATTCACAAATTACTTCATTTTATAAAAGGGCAAAAGTAAATACAATTTTGCATTGGTGATTTTTAGTTTGTTGCTTTCAAAGGAGGTAAAATTTCAACTAAGACAAATGAGTGCGTATTTTACAATAAACAGCTTTGGCAGCAAAAAATGTCTTGTTCAATTGGGAATACTTTACTCAGGAATTCTGAATTAGTGGAAGTAAATTTATTTTCTTGAATCTCCTGGCATTCTTGGAATGAAGGTAGTGCTAGAGAAGCTTATGGATGGTCTAAATTTCCAGTACTCTTTGATAGTGCCCAGTGCCAGGATGAGGCAACAGACACAAACTGAAACATGGGAATTTCCATCTGAACATCAGAATGCTTTTCTTTGCTGTGAGGGTGACAGAGCACAGTCTGCCCAGAAAGGTTATGTAGTCTTCTCTGTGGGCATCTTCAAAAACCATCTGGACATGAGCTTGGGTAGCCTGATCTGGCTGTTCCTGCTGGAGTAGGGGTTGGACCAGGTGGACCCAGAGGTCTCTGCCAAACTCAGCCATTGTGTGTGTTTGTGTGCACAGAAGTCTTTTTTATACTTCAACTGAGCACTAGTCTGTTACATTTCCATGTAAATTATGCTTTAATTTCTCTCTCTGTGTAGGACTCCTTTGATGTTATCTGTTCTCAATGGGCACACGGACTGTGTTTATTCACTTCTCAACAAGGGAGCAAATGTAGATGCCAAAGATAAGTGGGGAAGGACAGCATTACACAGAGGAGTAAGAGAATATTTCCTTTCTGTCTTTTCGAGTGTTGTACACACTGAGTTAAAATACAGGCTTAGTTTGTAGCACTAATGAATTTATTATTATTTTGATAATGCCATTCTTAGCTTTAGATTGTCTTTTTATTTGCTTTCAAGGCTAGCTTTTGCTTGTTTGCTACATAACCTCAGAATTCTGTTGGATTTCCTTAGTCTCATAATGATGCTATAACCTGTTGGCTGCAGAAGACCTGAAGTGCAACTTTTTGTCATGGGGTGGAGTGCATGTTAATGGATGAAAGAAAATTGTTATATGTGCCAAATACGTTTGGGTTTTCTGGGTCTTTTTGTTGTTATTCTTTTTTTTTTTAATCTTTGACAGGTAACTGAGCTGGCCCTAGAGATGAGTAGTTCATTCATTATTATTCCAATAAATTATCCTGTCATCAATATAAAAGTACATTGCTGTTTTTCCAACACAGTGTCTGTTTCCAAATATTAAAAACAGTAACTGTGCTTATTTTATTATTCCTTAAAAATTTAAGACATTACCTGCAGTTTGCTTAGGTTAGTTATACAGCTTGATGTTCTACGTGAATATTTGCAGACTTGTTATTTCGTTTCTTTCTCGCAGGCAGTTACTGGGCATGAGGAATGTGTGGAAGCACTACTTCAACATGGTGCTAAGTCCTTATTAAGGGACTGTAGAGGGCGAACCCCTATACATTTGTCAGCTGCATGTGGACATATAGGTGTTCTAGGAGCTCTCTTGCAGTCAGCTACATCTGTGGATGCAATACCTGCAATAGCAGACAATCATGGCTATACATCACTGCACTGGGCCTGTTATAATGGTAAACATGAAAGCATGCTGGGGGGAAATGTATCTCTCTGTAGGCACAGTGTCTCACAAAGGATTTTCAATACAATTAAAGCATTCTGAATCTAAATTAAGTATTTAACAATAAGATAAAAATTGAGAATCAAATGAGTCAAGAAGAAAAGATTTTCTCTATTATGTTGGGCGTTTTCTGGGTGAAAATGTACAGGGCTGTTATGTCATGCTTATTTTTGCTGCTTTCAGAACGGTAATCATCACATACTTGTAAATCTTCCTTTTCAATGAATTGAATGTCCGCACTGTATTGCTTAAAATCATATATCTCATATCTGAAATCTTAAGATAAATGTCAGAATGTAGATGTAATTGCAGAGGGAATCAGCGGTTACAGGGAAAAGCCGAGGGACAAAACAGTGCATTAACATTGCTGGATGCAGTGTTATGTTTATGTCAGGACCTGGAAATCATTTAATTAATAAGAACAGACTCTTCTACTAACATGTTTGGGGAGGTGCTAGCCATTTATGGACAGCTTTCATTTTGACTAGTACAAGTATTTACGTTTTATTATATTCTGCAGTCAGTCATGTACAGGTTATTCAAACTTGATTTTGTATTAACTGTAATTAGTGAAGATAAGTGACAAAATGAAGTTTATATATAAATAGTTTTGGATTCCATAAATAGGAAGCATCTTCATAACTTAACAAAGCAAAGCAAACTACTAAATTGTAGTTGAAATGGTTTCCGGGTGTAAAGAAGTACCCAGATGCTTCTGTTTGATTGTTATATATAAAATGTCCCATTATTCATTTTATTCTCTTAGTCTTGGAAAAAATGGGGTTCATCAATTACAGAAATACAAAGGTTTTCACACTCTTGTGTACTTTGTTTCTCCTAGCAAGCACGTGTTCTTTTTACTGCAAGACTTCTCCTCCATCAAATGGGTTGACAGTTAAATGCATGTAATTGTTAATACTGAGATAGATGTTACTAATACTTTAAAACTACTTTAAAGATTGAAAATAAAATACTGCTCAATCCAATTTAGATAAATATTTCTTCTAAATCATAAATAGTTCTTTTCCTTTATTTATTTATTTATTTAAACTATCTCTACATTTACTTCAGGTCACGACAGTTGTGTAGAACTTCTCCTGGAACAAGAAGTTTTTCAGAAAATGGAAGGAAATTCTTTCAGTCCATTGCATTGTGCTGTGTAAGGAAAAGCAAAATTATTTTTCATAGACTTAATCATGGTGTTTTACAAAAGATTTATCATTCTGTAAATAACAGCTTGTTTAATTCTTTTTATAGAATAAACGACAATGAAGGTGCTGCAGAAATGTTAATTGATACATTAGGTGCTGGTATTGTAAATTCAACAGATTCAAAGGGAAGGTAAGAGTGCATCTGCATGGTGGAAGAATATATGTAGTGGTTGCATTCACTCTGCTGAATTCTGTTGTTTGTGTTTTTTAATGGCTACTTAGATTATTTCCAACTTCCCCCTTTTTTATTCTTTGAACATTGTTTTAAATTCTGAGTAAAAAAAAAAATTTAATCTAGTTCTGATTCAGTAAACCTGAATGGTCTTTTTGTTGTGTGGGCATCGTTAAAATTGCATTCATGATACTCATGACTTCATGAGTGTTATTTTATGTGTACTTTTTCTCTCTGAGTCACATTCTATCTGTACTGTGAACTAGACAGATAAGAGTTATGTATTTGAAACTTGAAGGTGATTTCTTGAAGGCACCAGTGACAGCTATTAATATTCCTGATCCCATCTGATCAAGGGGAATGACTGCCCAGTCTCTGTACCTACAGTCAGGTCTGATCACAGTCAGTGTGTCTGTAGAAAGCACAGCTGAGCATGACTGTGTGATCTGTTTCAGGACCCCTCTTCATGCAGCAGCTTTTACAGATCATGTTGAGTGTCTACAGCTTCTACTCAGTCACAATGCTCAAGTAAATGCTGTAGATGCTTCTGGGAAAACACCTTTAATGATGGCTGCAGAAAATGGACAGACAAATACTGTTGGTAAAGTATCTATTTCTGCTCTTCAGTGCGTTGATCTTACCACAGATGAAGTTGCCTTGTCAATTGATTATTGTGGATATATTTTGTCAAAATAACATATTCATTTTGCACAAATGTGAACTATTAAAACTTTACAGACTGTGCTTTCAGTTAATACAAACCTTTATTTCTTGCAGAGGTGCTGGTTAGCAGTGCTAAGGCTGATCTGACTTTGCAAGATAGTTGTAAGAACACAGCACTCCATTTGGCTTGCAGCAAGGTAGGTGCATAGTCTGATCTCACTGGTACTCATTAGCATTTTGTGTTATCAAACATTGTTTACAAATAAGTGTTCACTTGCAGCCCAGTAGTGTGCCCTTGCAGCCCAGAAAGCCAACTGTGTTCTGGCTGCATTAAAAAAGGGGTGGCCAGCAGGGAGAGGGAGATGACTGTTCCCCTCTAATCAGCTCTTCTGACGCCCCATCTGGAGTACTGCATCCAGGACTGCCCCCCCCCCAGTACAGGAAAGATGTGGAGCTCTTGGCCCCCCTCTGGACCCACTCCACTAAGATGATCAGAGGGCTGGAGCACCTCTCCTATGAGGAGCAGTTGAGGAGAAGGTCTTGTTCAGCTTGGGGAAGAGAAGGCTCTGGGGAGACCTCATTGTGGCTTTCCAATACTTGAAGGGAGCATATAAACAGGAGGGGGAACGGCTGTTTACAAGGGTGGATAGTGATAGGACAAATGGTTTTAAGCTGAGACAGGGGAGATTTAGGTTAGATATCAGGAGGAAATTTTTCACACAAAGGGTGGTGGTGCACTGGAAGAGGTTGCCCAGAGAAGGTGTGGATGCCTCGTCCCTGGAGGCATTCAAGGCCAGGCTGGATGTGGCTCTGGGCAGCCTGGTCTGGTGGTTGGTGACCCTAAACATAGCAGAGGGGTTGAAACTAGATGATCTTTGAGGTCCTTTTCAACCCAGGCCATTCTATGTTTCTATGATAAGAACTTATTACTTTGGAAAGGCATTCAAAGCTATTTTTGAAGGTTATTTGCTATGTGACGAATGTTTATTCTGTATTTAAGGGTCATGAAACTAGTGCCTTGTTAATACTGGAGAAGATTACAGACAGAAACCTCATCAATGCCACCAACGCAGCCTTGCAAACGTATGTATCTGCAGAGTGTTTTGTTGTTTTTTTTTTTCTCAGATTACTTTTTGGTGTGTTTCTGCTAAGACTTTCTTATAAAGAGAAATTTTTTTAAGAGATTTTTTTTTTCCTAAATTGGTTGAATTGTGTTTGAATTACTGAATGCCAGGAGTTGGACCAACCTGAAGTGAGAAGGTATATTGTTCAAACCTGAACTTCTAGTTTTAGCTGAGTGAAAAGGATGAGAAATCTTAATGTATTGTGGTTCAGGGAATCCTGTGTGAGATTATTGCAATCCACTGAGATTATCTGTACACCACTATATTTGTTTTATAAATTAAATTATTTTTCACTTAAAATTCAGGTTTTTTTTAATTTATTGGAGGCAAATTACGTTTTTTTTTCATAGCTAGCCATTGAAATCTAGCTAAGTGTGCTTGTATTATTCAGCATACCTTCAGTTAGTAATATTTATCAATTATTGAGATGGAAGACTTTGTTTTCCATTCCATATTATTTTATCGTTCTACATTATATTCTCAATATCCCAAGTTGGAAGGGACCCACAAGGATGGATCATGAGGTCCAACTCTGGGCTCCATGAAGAACCACCCAAAACTCCAGTCCTATGTTGGAGAGCATTGTCCAAATGCTCCTTGAACTCCAGTGGGCTGGGGCCATGACCACTGCCCTGAGAAGGCTGTTCCATGCCTGACCACCCTCAGTGTTCTCAGTGCTTCCTGAAGATCTACCTTCAAGTAGAATTAAGCCTGTTTTGTTAGCACAGCTATAGGAAAAGCTTAGAATGTCTAAGTTGTACTGGGAAATGTATTTTAGAATGAGCTACCAAAACAACTTTTCTGCTTTTTTTTTCCTTTTAAAGACTGTATTTGTATTGTAGGCAATATTTGACACATGATAAGTAGCTGAGTTACACACATAAATTCTTGGTTTGCTTTAGGAATATTATCACACAGACCATTTAGAATAAACAAGAAAACTTCCAAGTAACTTGTACATTTCTTTGGCCCTTCTGCAGTCTGTCATGTTCAAACCCCTACAATCTTACCAACTATTCTGAGAAATCTGCAAAAGAAAGCAGAGTGGAAGGAAGCTGATTATTCTGTTTCTTGCAGAGTTGTGGTAGGATTTCTTTAAACCAGTGGGAATCAATTCTGGAAAACTATTTCATTTAAAAAAGTTATAATCAGAGTAGTTGTGGTAAAGTTACACTTTCCTTGATACACACAAGACATGGTTAATAGTTTGAGGTTTTCAAAAGTAATTTGTTTTTCTCCTTGCTTTATGCAGTCTGAATTTTTCATCTCTGGTCACAAAGGAATGTAGTGGTTTCTGGAAGGCAGATTGATGAAATGCTTCTTGATGTCTTGAAAGTATTAATATGCGATAATGTACCGATATTTGCATTCTAATGATTATTGCTGGTGACACAGTAGATCTCAGATGTGAAGCAATCTATTAAAACTGTTCAATGAAGAATTTATTAACAGGAAGGTATAGGTGACTCATTTTTTATTGTGATGAAGTTCATAAGCAGGCGTATCATTTCCAGCAGCTACTTCCTCACACGTGGTTCCATTAATAAAAAGTAATAATAAAAATACAGAACTATTTCTGTCTTGATTCTCTACAGCAAGAAAATTGCTTTGTTAATTTTTCCTATCTTTGTTTTGTTTCTCCTATATTTAGGTAATGTGTAAAGAACATACAAGTTAAAATATGTCAGTAATCATTTAACGCAATGCATTTTATCTGTCTTGTATATTATGTTTGGTTCTAAGGTTTATCTACCAGTTTGTTTGTCTTCACAGACCTCTGCATGTTGCTGCTCGAAATGGACTAACAGTTGTAGTTCAAGAACTCTTAGGAAAGGGAGCAAGTGTACTGGCTGTGGATGAAAACGGTAGGAATGAATTTAACTTTGTTTCCCCATAAGCAGCTATGCTTTTAAACTCAACTCACTGGAACGCAGTAAGCATGTGGAAATTTCATATGAACCTTCCAGTAGGTTCCACCGTAGAAAAAGCAGCATGTTCATGATGGGTCATTTTAGCAGATGGAAAGGAAAGTTTTCAGTACAATGCAGCTCATGGTACAGAAATATTTGGTATAAGTGTATGGTCTGAAAATGTGTATACTATGAATATACTTGTGTATTGGAAACAGAAAAACATAATGGTCAAGGTGAAGTAAGACGTTCAGTTGTTAAGCTGGATGGAATGGCCACCCATTTTGTCTGCGGTAGATATATTGGTGTTAGCTTTTAAAAGTGAGTGTGAATTACAGATCTCACTGGGTCTCAAGCTTCTGGCTCATTAATGCTTTTTGTCACATGTGAATAAGAAAACGTAATGGAATTTAAAAAATCTCAAAGAATAAATCCCACAGCTTGTGAGGACAAAAGTACGTGAGACATACTGACTTCTTGTTTACATATTTTCACATATTAAATCTATGATTTCAGTTTGCCTTGTAACTGAAAGCAATAGCTGTTTTGGGGTTGTATTTTTTAGTGATTGTTTTCTTGTTTTGTTACATTTCTGTGGGATTTTTTGTCTCTTTTTTTCAGACAGGACATGCCTGATTAATAGTTCTAACTACATTTCCCCTTTGGAAAGCTTGTCCTCTCTTGATGTTTGCTGTGACTTTCCTTTTACAGGGCTTCTCAAATTGCACTGCTTAAATTGACATGGGAGATTTAAGGATCATTCCTCCCTTGAAACAGGGTAAAGGGTAACTGCTAAATGAAACTCCTTAGAATGAAAAGACAGGAAAACGTCTTTTTTTTTGAGTTTCAGCTTCTCATCACAAGTATGCTGACTGGAGGCATCATCTGGTTTCTGTAGATGCTTCATGTGCATCCCATCAGTGCCATGCTGGAGTGGATCTTTGGCATAATAGTTGTCCATACAGAAGTCACAGTTCTCTGGCAGACAGAGGATATAACTAACTTTTACTCTTCTCTTTAAATCTGCTAATATTTTAAATTTAAGGCAACTCCTTAGTGCTACCTAATCTAATTCCTCTCTGTGGTTCCTAGCATTTCTTTCTAATAGCAATTACATTGCTCATAAAATCTCAAGCAGCCTTGAGCGTATTCATAGAGAATACTCTGAGGTGAATGTCCCTCAAAGCACTGTGTAGACAACGCCGTGCATACTTTGAGGTGAGAGAGAGCGAGGGAAAGAACTAGAATGTGGTATTTCATTCCTGCTTATGGGAGCTCAAAATCTAAAATTGAATATTAGCGTAAGTTCTGGGCTTTAGAGTTATGGGTTGTGTTTTTTTTTTAACAGAAACAAGTTATTTTATCTTTTTGTTGACCTTCAGTTTTATTTTTTTTACAACGAAGTGGGATGCTCTGTTCCAGAGGTGAATGAGTATTGTCTTACACATCTGAAATACCCACTTCTTCCATTGCTTCTGCAGACTGTCACTGTTGACTCTGAGCTGTTTAGTCAAGGCTGTTTCTTGCCTGCTGTTTGCTTATGTTCTAGCCACAATTAATTTCCTTTGGGGGCCTATCTGCTTAAAAATTCTGTACGGTGTGGTTTAACCTGATGGTAACTATTTCTGAACCATGTCCTAAAACCTGACCTGCAATAAAGGTGATACCTTAGTGGTTGCAATATTTGCTGGTAAAATAAGCATTGTCTCATTTTTCATGCTTTCCAAGTATCTGAATAGAAGCCTATCACGTGGCTTACCATAAAGCCATGCATTATTAAATGCATGCAAGTAACTTTAAACTTAGATGCTTGTACACCTTCAAGCTGTGAAGTGGGAGTAGTGTGGGACTTCAGGCTCTCAAATGCACATGGCCATTAGTGTCTGCTCAGCAGAATTAGCTGTCACCTGCGGTTGTGCTCATGCTGTGATGAACAGCGATAGGGAAGTTTCTGGGTGAAGAAATATTTTGTGTGCTGTAGTTTGTGCAGTGACTCCGGTAAGTGCACTTAGTTCCATCCCCTTGGCCAGTTGACCTCCGCACCATTGCCAGAGCCAGGCTTTTATGGTTGTCTGAGAACATCTGACTGTTTAAAAAACCCTGACATCTCTGTTCCAAAGAACTCTGACTTCTGGGATGCATTTGTAACTGAAAGCTCTAAAAACAAACAAGCAAACAAAACAAAACACAAAACAACCTTGTGATGAATTTAATTTTATGGCCCTTTTTAAACAGTGTGGAACTAAGTAATATGAAATGGTTTTGCAGCTGAAAGATGACATGACCTTGGACAAATTTGTACATTATTGTTTCGTTTTTCTTGGCTTCCAGGTTACACACCAGCTTTGGCCTGTGCACCCAACAAGGATGTGGCCGATTGCCTGGCGCTCATCCTGGCCACGATGATGCCCGTTTCATCAAGCAGCACATTACCTTCCCTTACATTCAATGCCATTAATCATTACACCAACACCTCTAAAACTGTCACCTTCGATTCCTTGCCAATCATGAGGAGTGATCATAGCTCTTACTGTACTTTCAACAATATTGGCAGGGAGGATGGCTACCCCTATACAGAAGAAGATGAACTCAATGACTCAGATTCTGAGACCTATTGAACACTGCATTTTGTAGGGCTGAAGAGTGACCCCTAAAGCTGGAAGGTCGTCACATCTGTGCTTTTGAAAAAAGCTGTTGGAATTTGAATACAAAAAGAGGACCGACCTTTGGAAGATGCTTTTTATTGTGGTTGCATATAACAGAATCCATGAGACTCTGGAAAGATTTTTAAGAGCATATTTTGCAGAAGCAGCAGAAATTCTTGAATAAATTCTTGGAAACCGTGGCAAAAAAGAAAAAAAAAAATTAAGAATGTCAAAACTGCTTTATTTAACTGTTCTACCATTCTGTTTCTGGTGCCAGGAGTAACTTCTGCAGACTGGGCACCCTCATTGATGTAAATGAACGACACTGTTGTACAACACAGAGGATACTAGATTTAAATATTGTCAATAAAACGAAAATCATTTTGAAGGCAATAAAAGCGTTTGGTACAGTAGGCATTGTTTGTGCTGCAAACTGCCAAAGGACCAAATAACTTAAAAGGTTGTTTTTGTTTTTGTTTTTTTATTTAAATACATTTTTGTGAAAACTGGAATAGATTCTTTGAGAAGTTGTTTTAACCAAACCTTAATTACTTCTGGGAAAGAAGCCTAGATTTGGTTTTAAGTGTTGACTTTTTGTTTACCATCTAAAAACCTTCCAGCACTATTAAATGTACCATGAAAGAAAGCAGATTTATTTTTAAGTTTCGTTTTCTTTTTCTTTTAGACAACATGAAAATGGAACTTGTCGTACTTTTCTAATACTAAAACTAAACCAGCTAACAAGGTGAAGTCAGGGTGAAAAATGTACAGTGTAATAAACAAGGGAAGGGTGGGAGATGGGGGAGGGAAATGGTCATTGTTGCACAGGTTTAGACTGTTAAACTTTGGTGGTTTGAATTTTTTTTAATTTAAAATACGTAACTTGGAAACTATGAAACTGCATAAAGAGAATGGAAATGTCTCCATAACCCCACTGGGACTGAGAGTTCTTTGCAATGATTGGTCTCCTTCCTTACATCGAAAAAATTGTACGTAAAGTTCAAATTGTAAATCCCTATCACTTTTTTTTTAAATTTTTTTTTGTTTTTTTTTTGAATCCTGGAGTTACGGGGGGTGGGGGAGGTGAATTTAAAAGTATATTTCCCTATTAGAAAGAAGTACAGTGTCTGGTCTGTGGGAAGAGCTGTGTATCTTTGTTGTGCTCCATTTAGAAATGAACAGCAGAAGCAGGTCCCCGTAATGTAGTTCAGCCTCACCTGAAGATTTTTATCTTTTTTATTTATAACAGACTACTGCATTTTTTTAATTGCCTGAAGAATGAAAAAGTGACATAAGCAAGCTGAAGTCTCACCTGTTAAATATGAATATTTACTTTATTTGGCTTCGCTTTAACTAAAACTGTTACTTTTCAAGTGAAATGGCTTATGTACATGCAAGGAATCCTTGCGTGTCCTGGTAAAGTACAAATAAATTACTGCAAACTGATTCAAATTTCCTTTTTATCCTTTTTGTATTGTGAAACTGGAAATCTTTATGATATTGTAAATTATCAGCTGGTTTTCTGAACATAAAGTGGAAACACGGGACAATATTTTGATCTGTTTGATAATTTTGTGGGTTTTTTTGAAGAATTAATGAGCATGTACATAGAAATAGTGACTGCTTGAATACTGTACTTACCTGCACTCTTTCAGTACTTCAAGATTCTTGTATATTTTACGGAATATAATAAAACCCAAATGTGAGTTCTACTAAGGAATAATTTATTTGTATCTATAAAGTGTTAATGGCAAAGTCTCTTTTGTTGAACTGTTAGAATTTATAAAATCTGCTTCCCAAAGGCTTTGTAATCCTAAACTGAAGGTGAGTTATTGGAATTTCAAATAACCTAAAATGTTAGATTTTTTTTTAATTATTCCTCTAGGCTTTCTTTTAAGTACTACTTTCTTAACCACTTGTGCCTGTGTTTGTTGTTTACATATGCAGTGTTTGTCTTGGAACAGAATTAGATGACTTCAGGGTGATGGTGATCCCTATTTTCTTCCCTCTTGAAGTACACAGCTCTGTGGGAGTGACTGACTTGCTTTGGCCGAGCATGCGGGCAGCTGAAAAGGTCCGTATTGGTCTTTAGATTCACTCTATCTATCTAAATACCAAGGTTGAAACAGCATGGATCCATTCATCCTCACTTAAATCAGAATGTCAACTAGCATTTGTGCTATTGGAAAGGTAACAATTAGATGTTTCTGTTAATTAAGCTGTCAAGTTTTTAAGATGTTTGATTTTTACTACAGGCTGTTAACTCTGTTTAGGGATTCAGAGCTGCTTGTATGCCTCATCATTTAGAGCTTACCCAGTGAGCCTGGATATCTCAGTTTGCATGAATTTACTTAATGGATAGGACAGTAATTGTGCAAAGTAAGTGGTAAATGGGACTCCTACTAGAAAATATGACTCCTAAAATGGAACAAAGTTTGTTTAACAAACTCACTGCTCTTGTTAGCTTTCCTAATGAGAGGTCAAGAAACAGAAGATTCCTTGTTTCTGTGAAACAAATAACACTGCCTGCAGTCAGTGTCATTGGGTTTTTTTAATCTTCATACCTGAATGGAGGTCTGCTGCTTTCCAGAAAATGATTCTGCATCCTCTTTTTTCCCTTCATCAAAGCAACCACTTGAGTTTTCACCAGAAAAGAGCAAAAAAGGCTGGATCACTGAAGCAACGTAGTGGGATAAAATAAACCCTTTTTATACTAGGGGAAAAAAAAATAATAAAGTGAAGGGACGTGAGTAATGACAACAACCAGCTCTGATCAGCTTTCTGTGCACTCTGACTGCTGCTGTGTGTTATGGGTTATTCAGTTCTCAGGATAAACATTATGCAGTAGAAAATGCCAAGTTAGCACAGAACTTACTGGACTGAGTAACTGTTGTTTTCAGAGAGTGCTGTGTTTGTAAATGCCTGATCCTGACACAAGCAAGAGGTCATCTTTTTTCTTCCTTTTTGTTGTTGTTGTTCTTTTTCTTCTCCTTTCAGGAGTGACCCCTCTGTAATGAAGATTTTTCTTGTAACATTGTATAAAGTCTTGCCTCCTACTTCTTTATTTCTTCCTACTGTTTATTGCTTATCCAGTACTTGGATTTCTCCAAAAAAAACATAGACGTTTTGCTTCAGTTAACATCTGAAAAATGGGTGCTAAAAAAACCCCACAGCTGTTATGTTCCATATGAGTGATCATGTCCATAGGTTCTTCAGCCCTGTAATCGTCTTTTAAGAAGTAGCTTCCTGTCTTACCCAAAGATTCTGTCCATTTAAAAGCAACAAATACTGTAATAATCCAAATACCATTTTCCGCTTATATTCTAGTTTGAGAGTTCAGTAAAACCTTCTAAGCAGAAGTGAATACCATTGAGAGCAGATAGTTGTGAGAAGTTCATGATTAAACATGCGATTAAACATTTTAACAGTGCCAGATGTGTCAGGGGAGTTTATAATCCTAACTCCATATTTGGAAGAATGAGGTTCACATCTTAAAAGCAGAAAGCTATGTTAGAAGCAGCAGCAGTTCTGCAGAAGTGGAGGGTGTGCTCTTTGCTAAGAATGGCGTACAGCAGTGAGGGGAGGGAGGTCTGTAGGATTCCCTGCCTGCAGTTGCAGGAGCGTTCTCCTCGCTTCCCCCTTTGTCCACTCTGTGGCTGCTGATAGTACTTAGCCACTTCTCAATGCAAAGGCCACTGTGTTTTTGTTTCACAAAGCGTTCATCTGTGATGATGATACTCCCTGAACTATCCAGACTAGATTCAGAGTATTAACTTTGGAGTGAGTGGCCTTTATCATGTCCTAATAAGTAGTTTAGAATTTGAACACCATTTCCATAAATCCGTATTTAAACTCAGTTAAGTACATTTTAAGATCAGTTGAAAAACAGCAAGTATTGAAATTCTTGAAGTTTATCCAGTGAACTCAAAATAATCCTTAAATCTGAGATAACTGGTAATTACGGCCACTTGCAGTAATCTCTAATGACTGCTGAGAACTTTCTTTTCTTCTAATATGCTGCAGAAGTTGATGGGTGGTTGAAGAAAACTTCCAGATTAGGACTAAAACACTTTATAAATCAGTAGCTGTGACTACTGTATGAATTGGACAAGGAAAGAATTTATGAAACCTCAGTCTTCTTTACAGACTTAAACCAGAGATTTTTAAATATAGGCATAATACAGATCTGTTGATTTCTCTTGTTAAGATTACAGCTTTGGTTTTATTTTCATGTAGTCCTCCTCGCTATAATATCAATATATATATTGAAGACTGTTAAGGAAGGAACCAGATGTATCCATTTGAAGTGTCAAAACAACTGGTTATTCTTCAGAAAACTACCCTGCTGTCATGTACAGTCCTACAACGGGGCCCTTAGTCTGATCCACACATCCTTACCTACTGAAAGAAAAACTGTGAGATTTCAGACATTGGGAAGAGTTTTTTTTTTTTTTTTTCAGCTGATCAGTAACCTGAAGCTCAGCAAAATGCCTTGTTTTTTTCCCTGGGAAACAAAGTTAGCCTTGACTAACATCCCCAAACTGCAGCGTGATTTTGTTTTTCCTGTTTTGACTCATCTCTCACCTGGTGGAACTCTTTCCTGGCATCCCAATCTCGTAGCATTGATACTTTACTTCAAATGAAGCAGTATCTAAATTATCAGTGCTTCCTAGTCACTGTATATCATGGTAAACTGAACTCCCTGTCTTCCCATACTTCATTTTAACAATTTTCAAGCTGAGTCTTGCAATATTTCACTATGCAACTGTGACCACTGCTGAATAATACGGAATCTGAGGAGCTTTCAAGCTGCCTTAAAGTTATTAATATCATTGAACATTTAAAAACAACTTACATTCTCTTGTGCATTAAAATTGCAGTACCAGTAATCAGAAATTTAGCTCTTTGAATTCACAACAGAATCAAAAGAAGCCCTCATTTCCAAGCATTTTCAGGGACAGATGTACAGGTTTTCTTCTCCATTGTGTTGCAGCTCAGAAGGACTGACATTGATGTCTCAGCCTCAGACACTGTTAACAGTTTTGAAGCAAAATGTAATATTTAATTCCCTCTTATATATCTCCTCTCCCCTGCCAAGCACCCATTATTCAAGCTGCCTCCATAGTTTTATTTAAATCTTCAAGATATTTATTGAAATTCATTAACTTCTTACCAAATTCAACTTTTCTAATCTCTTCTACTAAGAGCTTGATCTGCTGGGGGTATCACTAACTGTTGTAGTACCAAGGTGCCTCACAGACAGCATTCCCTACTCCTTCTCAGGTTGTTTCTTTTGAGTCAGTACAGACACCTTCCACATCCTGAAAACATTAAAAATAATCTGCTGATTTAAAGTTGTTATTGATTTAAGCAGTATTTCTTGTATGGCAGAAAGTCCATGCTTTCTGGTTTGATTTTCATCCCAGACAGAAAACACTTAGGAAACTTTACTAAACCTGTTTATATCCATTGAAGGGAAATGATGGTCATATGGGTATGTTTCTTCTGCCTCTGTGACCTTCAGCTTTGCTAAGGGCTTCTCACGCTTTCAGGAAATGGTGTGACTATTTTCCTTTATGAAACCTGAATGTGAATTTATCCAAAGCAGATTATTGAGCAGTATAATACACTTCTTTCTGCAGTTCTTTGAGTTTGAACACATTTTGGAACTGCCTCAGCCAAACTGAGAATTACACATCTCCTGTTCACAGCTCCTCCCAGCAACTAGGACAACAGATTTAGCACCTGGAAGACAAGGATGCACCAAAGGAACAATTATGTTTATTAGTCAGTTACTTAACAGCTTTTACACGGAATAAGTTATAACAGCCAATGAGCCAAAATTATAATGGTTCAGAAGAAATTATTTTCTCTAATTTTAAGGCCAAAATATATCCTTTAAATATCCTTTTGCAAGCATCTCCACTGCAGTAAAAGTTTGTCATTGCATGACAGTATTTATAGCATCCAGTCTAGCTATGGCTATGGAAAGAATGCTGTGTTTCAACAGCAGGAACCTGCCAGCTGGCACACAATTTATGTAAAAACCCTACTGTCCCCCAATTCATTGTCTGCTTTTCACAGCTCTTACTGAATGAATTTACAATGTTTGAATTGTCTCAAAGTCAAAAAAAGGCATGTAATGACTTCTCTTTAAAAATGGGAAAGTCAAAGTACTGAATTAGTACATAACATAGTTGATGATAATAGTTGTTGAGCTTTATTTAAACATAATTTCTTGCACAGAAGCATGGAAATTATGCCCTAATAAAGGCTGTTACGGTGTAGCAGTTGATGTACTCCTTCCCAGACTGGTTGTTCTACAGATGTTCACAGTGGTAACACTTACTTGCTTAGTTACTGTTGAAAAGTGTGAGATAACTCACTGAGGTTGCTAATGGCCAAGCAAGTGGCTAGTAAATTGTAAAGACTTCAGAGGGGAGCAGGGGGAAGGGAGTTGAGAGTAAGGAAAAAACCTTAGCACTCTAACCCAAAATCAGATGCTGTTCAAGGGATATGCATCTATTTTCTTGCATATATTTGTGTAATCAATGCTATTCCCTTTCCTACTTTTCTTCCTCTTTTAATTGTTTTCTACTTGTTTCATTTCCACTCCCACCAGAACCCCAGAGAACCAAAGAACTAAATTAAAAGGGGCAAATTCAGTTGAAATGAGATTATTTTCCTAATATAAAGTATCTCAAACACACTGTAACAAGCCTTTAGACTTGCAAGGCAATTCAGTTACTTGTGGAAAGACGTAAGTTTCCAAGGTACACACTTGGTTTATAGTCTCTTTGGTCATCATTTCAAATGTGGAATCTAATTAGACAGTCATGTAACAAACATACCTGAAGATTCTGAAGTACAGATGTTCAACAGTTCATGTTAAGATATGCACTCTGAAAATCTGATGCAGTTAAATATCTGTGCTAGTCCTTTTCATACCATCGTCCATACAGAGCAGCTGTCAGCAGGCCATTAGAAGTTCTATTTTTGCTTAGGAAATAGTAGTTGTTTTTCCAGCCCATGTGATCAGCATAGTCCAAGGTAATACCAGATGTCAGCAGTAAAGGAAAGATATAAGGAGTACTCATATTTCCCCATAGCTGGAAATCTATCAGAGCAGTGGCATGTGTGACCTCCTGCCCACAAGTGCTAAAGCTGAGACCTCCACACTTCACTAATGCACAGACCTGGACATAGTATATGCCATTCACTGTATGGAGCCCATCAAAAGCTCCCAAAGCATATAATTCATCAGTTAAAACATCTCTCTTATAATTTAAGTAGCAACAAAGAGTATTGGCACAAACCTGAAGTTCTCCTTTTTCTGCCCATACAGGAACAAAAGTAAAATTGTCATACATCATTTCTGCATAGAACAGGGGAGGCGACTGTTCATTTCCTTTTTCTGATACTTTGCCCGGGGCCTCCTGTCCTTCCGTAAAGCAAACTTGGTCATCCTCTGAGGTACTTGTAAAAGTAGTGCATGAATGATGTCCATTCTCTCTAAATCTTTCATTATGCTCCAAACCAGTTTTGTAATCTCTGCTAGTGATGGGAATTTCTGCTACTATGAGCTTGTCACCATAACTTTCCATGTTGTGGTAGATAAATGATTTGACAGGAGTGTATATGCCACTCCCAGTCATGCCCAGGGTAGGGTGGTGGATATTAGCTGCTAAAATATTGACACTAAAAGCTGTTGCAAAAGCTTGTTGAAATTCTACAGCAGACAGGAGTGGGAGCTGGTTCATCCAGGCAGTCGGATAGACAATCTGTTTTACACTGTATTGTCTGATTAGATTCACTGCTGGCTCAAAGAAGAGTATGTCAAAGCAAGTAAACATACCAAACTTGCCAGCAAAAGGGGTATCAAAGAGCTTATAGTCAGGCTCTGGAGGGGTATCAAAAGCATATTCAAAATACAGATTATGTTTACGGTACGTGGCTACCAGTGTACCAGCATCATTGAACACCACGTTGGTATTGAACTGGTATCTTCCATCACGTGGACAGTGAGGGTCGGTGTGCTCACAGGGTTGCTTAGTTCCTAAGTTTGCCACCAGGAATATTTTGTTCTTCAGTGCCATGCAGCTCAGACGTTGAAGAACCTTAGAGAACCAGGAAATGGAGAGGAAGTTTTACTTCCACAACATTGAATGCTTTTCAAATTACTATTTGCAACTGGAATTTGTATACACTTAAATTTATCTGTCAAATTTAAACATAATGACATTTTTATGATGAAAGATATTGGAAATCATTGTTTTCTAGACCAAAAAGTACTTCAGATACTAATTGCAGAATGGCCTTAAAAATTATCTAATTTTTATTTCCTGCAAAGTAAGTGAATACATAAATCTCACCACTTTTGACCATTGCTTGGAACATCAGTGGCTTTAAAACACTGTAAGACAATTGAAACCTTTGAGTAAACGGTATAGCTGATTTGTGTGCACCTTTAGAAAAGCAAATTTCTGATACTGATTATTTGCACCTGCAGCAGTTTGTTCCTGCAACTACTTTAGAATTTTTATTATAAACTTATTTTAAAAAATTACTAGCTACAACTCACAGAAGCAGAGATCTAAAAGCTTTTTGTTAGTTCTTAGAAAAGAAATACTGAACATTGCAGTCTGTACTGTTGGCATGTTTCTTCCAGCTCAGAGAAAGTTGTGTTTTAACTGCCATATAATTTCTTTGAAGGTATGACTGCCCAGCCTGATGCACCACGGTGCAGCTATTTGAAGCTAAATCTGAACAAGTACAAATAACTTATTAGAACTTAAATCACTTTCCTAAGGTTAACCCCTACACTACATAGTGTTGCTGAGAAGGTAAGCATATCACTCAGGAAGAACAGTTTACTGGCTTCTGAGTCCCAGAGCACTTGGGATTTCTCTCCATAGCACTGTACCATTCAGATCTATCAGCCGCCTTCACTCAGACTGTGCAGATCTTTTTTTAATGGCTTTTTACATAATGGCAGGTTACCACTGTTGTCTAAAGCTATGTGTTTACAGAAAACTTACAGCTTCAGGACATTTTTGATGTGATTTTCTGCAGTTATGCTGAAATGAGAATGTGCGTTAGCAAGGGTACTGAACCCTGGTTAACTGCAACAAGAACCAAAGCCTTCCAGTATTGCAAACTGAGTGTAAGATCTGAATGTCAAACTAAATTTTTGTGTACTTGTGTATGATATCAGTAATAACGATTAATAGGCCAGAGTGGGTCAGAATTTACCACTGTATTGTTTAAACCTAAACTCTGATATCTTAGTAGGCTCATAAATAATTACTTAGTGTATTGATTACTGTAACATTAGAGGAATAAATAGCTTGTATTCCTAAGCATGGCAGAGTTACTTTAACATTAGGTCCAGAAAAGTAGATGAAAATACTATTTTTGCAATTTGCAGATCACCTCCTCTGTAATTACACACCATCTATGTTGAACTGTGACTTCTATTACACTATCATAGGTCCTTTCCTGTTTCTTGAGCAAATCAATTCATACACAGTTAAATGAGTCAGAATGTTCTGAAGTCATTATGTCCACAGAATGCTTGGACTATTAAGACAGAGTAATAAAGCAGTGACAATAGTACGATATTGTTTTATTAAAACAATAGTCAAAATCCCAAACTACTACTAGTGATGTATCTTATTAAAGTGCCATTTCATGGGCCGGGGATAGGGAGTTTAAAAGCCCACAGGACTCAAACAAGCTGAAGCTCTTCCATGCATCTATGCAAAGTTTTCTAAGAATGAAACCAGCATAAACAGAGTCCATTAAAACAATCTGGTGACTAGGAGTTGTTACAATTCATTTTTAATTCCCTAAGCAAAACTAGATTTGTGCACATGGAGCATAAATGTAGCTTTTAGTTATTCCCCTTCTCTACAGAAAGTGTTCCTATATTTACCTCTGTGTCACTGAACAAATACTTCTCTCTGCATGGATTCCACTTCACAGAGTCAGAATGCGGAAGAAAGTCTAAGTAAGGATAAATTGATCTTCTTGTGAAGTTGAAGCCATGGATTCCATCTTCAGGAAAAACAATGATCTGTGCCCCCTGTGTGTAAAACAAAGGCATGTTTTGTAGGAATAGCAAAGCCAATCTAAGTATGAAATGAAAAAAAAGGGCTAAGGAGAGTTAAGGAAAGTTAAGATAACTCAAGTAGGTTTTGATTTGAATGTTGTTTGAAAACATCCTTTCTTTAACAAACATAGTAGGTGTAACTGTGTTTAAAAAACAGGCTCATTTAACCTGACTCCTAACTTTACCTTGAGAAATAACTGATCTGGCATTATTTCAGGAGAATGCAAATATGAGCAAACTTCATCTGAATTCTTGCCAGAAATAGTCTCCTTTTACATGAGTCATGAGAATATTATCATTCAGGTTAAAGACTTCTTTCCAGAACTATGCCATTTGTGGACGAAGTCTATCAGAGGTGCAGTATCCGCATCAAATATATAGCAACTGTATCAAAAGTGCAGCACAACTTGAACACAGCCTATATACCTCAGTTAGGTACATAGGGCTGCAGAGAGCACTGGCAGCAGTTTCCAGAAACAGTTTGACTGTGGAAGCAGTACATACTTCAGCAGCCATGCAGCCATCACAAGGCTGGCACTGCCTAAAATTATGGGACAGCTGTTGTTATTAAAAAATATTAATTCCTTTTAAATCAGACAGAGCATCAATCACTCACATCCCCACGACTTCTCAGAAGTCAGTTCAAACATGCTATCTTTGCTACTGCTTTGGGATTATTTATGTTATCTCAGATACAGAACTGCATTAAAATAGCTATCGTGTTTCTGGACCCGCAAGGCCTCATAGCCTGAATTTCTCAAACAAAAACAAAAAAATCCACATTCTGAAGTTATGTAAAAATGGTAGTTCTGTTCCAAAAAAAAAAAAAAAAAAAAAAAATTCTATGACTTGTGTAACTTGCAAGTCACTTCTTCTCTGCATAGGGACAGTAAGGACTATTTCCTCTGGGCTAGAACCACGCTGAGACTTCTTCAGGAGGAAGGGAAAGGAGGCTGTGCATAAGAACTGTCAGAAATACCACTCTTTCTCCTCACAGTATATTTAGACTGAGTACCAGCCCATGGAGGGAAGGAGAAAGGAATGGAAAACTTCACTTCCATAAAGCTGTTAATGGTGGAACATTCATTTCCAAGGCATTAAAACTTCAGTGTTTAGAAACATGCAGGAATTTCCATTGAGAGTGCTGGAATAAAACCAAAGCCAAAGACAGAAAACAATCTTTTAATAAAAACATTCCACTGAAGAAAACAGAAAGGAGCCAGGTATCCAGATTAAAATAGAAAATTAATTTCCCTATACTAAATAACTATAGGTATTTTTTTCCAAGCTTGGAATAACTCAAGTCAGACAAGCTGCTAATAGGCTTGATTTTTTTCAGAGCTGCTGGCAGGTCAGAACGTCTGAAAAAACAGACCATACTTATGTATATAAATATGGCTGTAGTTGCCTGGGAACACAAATGTGAAAGATTATCCTCAAATAGCACTTAGTGTATATATACATAGGACACCCACAACTGCTGCTAAGCCACTACCTGTCTTGCAGCAGCCGCTACTTGCTGGTCATAGATGTCCAGGTTTCTGCCCATGAGTTCCAGCGCAGACTGCCGATCAATGAGGGCTGTTGGGTCAGGACTCAGGATGGACTCGTGTTCGTACACAGCAGCCACATAACGTGCCTCCTCTTTAACTCTTCCTGAGACAACTTGATAGCAGAAAAAGCAGACAGACAGCTTCCAGCACAGATCCACCATGTCGTGTGCCATAAATCTAGAGCAAAAAAACCCAAACAGGTGTGGAGGAGAGGGGGGAGCTTCAATGACAACTCATGCCAGGAATTTAAATTTAATATTAAACATGGACAGTAACTGAGACTCTGCAGTGTTTGAACTGAGCGTGTTGTTTTTAAATTCCTGACCAAAGACGTGCATATTGTGTATTGATAGAACTTCATTCTATCTGTGATGTTGCTTTAAAAAACTGCTTTTTGCTACATATGTAGTCGCACTGTCTCCTTGCTTGATCTCCCTTTAGCTCTTGTTTGTCTATAGATCTATTGCACCACGTAACAAAATATCTCTGGGAAAAGCCAAATGCAGCTCACAAATGTGCACTTTCTCCCCCAGCTGGTAAGGGTGGTGGTTTACAAGTATCAATTCCTAAAATGACTTGAATGCTGTATTTAGGAGACAAGTAACAGTATATACCATTTTATCCATTTAGAAAACTGCCAAAAAAAAAAATTGAAACTACTGCATTTATCTGTTTTTCTATCACAGGAATGGCTGTCCTGATGGATTCTGAATTTTCATTTTATTCCAGCTCTGCACATGTGATAAATAGATTCATTTGGCCTTTTTCCAACATCTATAAAAATGCTGAGTGCAATTCAGATCCACGTTCCTCCTGTACAGTGAAGACAGGTAAACTAACACATTTTGTGGTAATAATAACAAAGCAAGAATCCAAACAAAATGCAAGAAAAGTGCATTACTGAGCTTTTCTTAGATTTAATTCTTTTCCCACCTGGTTCAATTCCTTAGACCTCAATAGCAGCTTCCTTAAAAAGAACATATTGGAGAAATCCCTTTATGCTCCAAACTTCAGAGGCTGAGCAACAGAAACAAATGAAGAATTACAGAACCTGGAAGGCTGGGGCACCCTCTCCAATATGGGCTTCCCATGTAGCCTTTTTGACACTCTGACTACATCCTGTACTTATACAGTAAGATTAATGAGAGTTCAGGTATTTGTTGCCCATGTTGAGTAACATTAAGAAATTAAATATTGGATATCACCAAAGTTGAAAGAGCATGAAGGAGAGATGTGCTGATGTTAGATTGTGATGGCCTCCAGTATTCAAGTTCAGTTACCAACTCTTTAGTTGTATTTCTTTTTTGGTAACACTAATCTAGGAAGGAATGTGCTAAAATACTGTGTTTTTCAATCCTTGTGGTCCGCAACACCCTGACCTTTCCAAAGCAAATACAAGCTTTCTCTAGTTCTTACTAGAAGTTCAGTGGGAAAAAGAGACCAGTTTTAAACTGCTCACACTTTTATTCATGTCACATCAAAAGTAGTTTTCTACTTAAAAAAAAAGGAAGTGTAGTCACACTATCTTCGATTCCAGAATGAAAAGCGGGTGATAATCAATTCTCAACGCTGGTACAGTTTTTCTTTCTTTCTTTCTTCCCCCCCCCCCCCCCCCCCCCCCGCCATTATTTTTCCTAAATGCCAACTTGTACAGTATTCAGCAATGAGCAATTTGAAGTGTGCCGGAATCTATTCAGGAAACATTTTCTAACATTTTAATTTAAACCACCTGTTCATTTCCACGAGCTCTACATGGAACACTCATTTAAGAGCAACACAAGTCTGTGTAGGACAGGAAAACCAAAACCTTTGTGATTAGACAACAGATCTGTTTGCATAACGAAAACATTCTAGTATGCAATAATGCCTGTCAGGGGCCAGGTGTGACTTAGCTACTCAGTGCCACTAAGCTCAATGTTACGTTTGTTTTTCTTGACCTTGTATTTGACTGTGTGCCCATATATACATGACTTCAGCAGTGAACTTAAATTACCTAAAGCAGCATAAAAATAGAATATAGCACTGGCATCTCTGGAAACAGTTGTGTTAAGAATACTCCATTTATATAAATAGTTCTGACAGTGATGTACAGTAAGTTCCTCTTGCTATTCTATAACGCACTCCTCAAGGAAAGGAGTATTTAGGGGGAGTGATTGTGCAATGCACATCAAAACCTGAGGCTCCACCTTTGTCCTGCACAGCTCTCTGCTTTGCTAATGACATCTGATCAGCATTTAGCAATACCCAGGTGCAAGAAAATACATAAAGCAGTAGCAGGGAGTAGTAAAGAGAAAGGAAGCCTCTCACTGTTAAGGAAGCCAATGAAAATAAATAAGCAGTTGGACTTCAGTGACAAAACTATCTTTTCTATCTGTCATTCCTTCAGAGCCAAAATGCCTATTTAGGACAGGAATGGGTTCACATCAGCCATTCCTTAACAAAGCTGTCAACTAAGATGTAATTAGAATTCTTCTGTACTAGCAATGGAAAAACTTGCAGTTTCAGATCACGATTGAATTGCAATGTATTAAATATGTCTTATAAGCCAAACATACCAACATAGAACATTAACAGGGCATCCAAGAAGGGAATCACATCAGTATCTCAAATGTTTCCAACAAGCAGAAAATAAACCATGGCTGAAAAATGAAAATTCTCCAGGCTTACTGGTGAAATGCAACATTTTGTAGTAGCCCTTCTTTTAGATGCACAAGAGCTTTAGCTCTGACTGTACAAGCTCATCCAGCTGAACCTGTGACAAGTAATTTACTGACTAAAATGTTTCCCAAGTCCTTGCCCTTGGCTGAGATTACTGTTAGTTCCATGAACAACTGAGGCCTTGGGAGTGCTCCCTAAAGCCCTTCCCCTTCTTGATAGCTTAAATAATGGGACTTCGCTAGCAAAGACAGTGCTCTGAACAAGGAGAGCTGTGAAAAGCTCCAAGCCTTAGGGACAGTAACATTTCCAGCCAAAGGTAGGACACCACTGGGGTTTACTCATCACTTTTTCTGTGAAACTCGGAATAAGTCTCAGCTTTTATTTTTTATTTCCCTAATGGAAAGCACTATGCTATCTAACAAATCCTTTACCTGAAGAGTGGATAATTTGTTTAGGATCTACAGAGCTGTCAGCTCACCTGAGTCACAACTCAAAAATAAATAAATAAATAACCAAAATGCTTTATAATTTTATTTCTTTTCCCCATTCCTGTAATTTACAGTCTCTTGCCTGGCAGCTGTGTTTCAGTATGATCGTCTTACAAACCCACCTGCAGGTATTTTGTAGCAGTATTACCAGCATGCAGTTGCAGTATATTAATTATAGCACTATACACAAAAGTAGGGAGGCTGCTGTTTTAAGTTCAGATGCTAATTCATAACAGTGTTTCCCCCAGTTACAGCATAGGATGCTTTTCTATTAGATCTATCAGAACCATCCACTCTCAGCACAGTGAGTAAGGGCAGCACCCAGACACCAGTTCTATGACGACTTTGGAAACTTACCAGTTTGCCAACTCTTAACGCACATGGATCTATACACAGAGCAAAGCAGGGTACACTCTGCTTCTTAGGACTTTTATAATTAGAAGAATCTAATAGACCGTGAAGCAGCACTCATCCGGGTCCTCTTAAACGAGTAATAGCACATGCCTGGTGAGTCATGTTAACAGTGATAACTACCAGGCAAAGTACTGACTTTGCAAAGAAATAAAAGTATTTTTTTCAGTTGAGTTATGCTCAGACGTTATGCAACATTGCTAATCTTCACACATAGGTTGCTCCAAAAGTAATGCCTCCTATTCATTTCCATACAACAAAGATCACATTAAAACTATTTGAGCAAATTATCAGCTAGGAAGAAAAAGAAAAAAAAAAAAAAAAAACACACCACCATTTTTTTTTTTTAACATAGTCACCACCACGAGCAGTGCATTTTCAAGTGATGAACAAGAGCCTGCATGCCATGCTGAATAAAATCTCCACCAGCAGAGGTGACCTGCTACTGCTGAAACACATCAGCACTGCCTCATCCACTGGTTGGACTCCAAAAGCGTTCAACGAACACAGATCAGTGTCATTGGTTGCCATTTTTCCTGCACGGAGGAGTTCAATGCTGTTGCTTCATCCACGCTTCCATGTCAGATGCCGTTCTGTCAGACTGCCCCTGTACTGCCACCTGTCACACGGCAACAACATGGAAGGGAATCTTGGCGGGAAGGCTCGACCTCAGCTGCCATACCACCAACATCACCTCTGACATCGCTGGCCAACACAATAAAACAGGAGGCATTCCTTTCAGAGCAGCCTCCGCATAAACACACAACCGCACAGACGTGGATCTAAAAAAGTGCACGATCTCCCACTAACCTTTTTCTTTCCCCACTGACTCCTCCCATCTGCTGATTTTGAATCCCCTGCCGTCTCTTAACACTTAATTCCGTGTTTTTATGGTGCTTTTCTTTTGGCAACGCTGTCACAGCGTTAAAACACGCGTAAACACGCCTCCCGCTTCCATTCCTGCTAAGCGCTCATTCCGTAGGTAACGCGTTACGTAACCTCGCTCTGGCTTCTCGCCTTTCACCCAAAGCGAACTCAGCGCTGCCACGCCGGGCCCCAGCAAGCCGGGACGGCGGCCCCACAGGACCGTACGAAGCGGGCAGCGCCGGTGACGCGGTCAGCAGGGCGCACCGAGGAGGACCTCGCTCTACACCTACGCTTCTCCTCACAGCACGGCGATGAGGAGACCCGCACCCCCCAACCCACCTGTCCTCCGCTCCGCCCGTTGGCGCCGCCGTTTAACGGTCGCGCACGCGACGCGCCGCAACCGCCCCCTGCCGGCCTGGCCGCGCACGGAGGCGGCCGTTTCCCGCCCTCTGATTGGGCGCCCACTCTAGCCAATAGGAGCCCTCTCGCCGCCTGCCCGCCGGGTGAGAGGCGGAGACTAGTCTCGCTTAATCCCGCCTCCCCCTCTGTCTCATTGGCCGGATGGCCTGCCGGTCACCGCGCGACCTCCGGCGCTACGTGAGTGGCGCTCCGTCTTCCTGCTGCGCACGAGCGGCGGCATGGAGGAGCTCAGCGGCGCTCAGCTCATCGCTGAGGCTCTCAGAGCGCAGGTAGGAGCGCGAGGCTCGCGCTTGGCGCGTTTTTAAGCCGTCTTTTGGAAGCCGTCCTGATCCGTGACGTTTCCGTTTTAGAATATCGAGTACGCGTTCGGCGTTGTCGGCATTCCGATCACTGAGGTGGCGGTCGCAGCGCAGGCAGCCGGAATCAAGTACATAGGAATGAGAAACGAGCAGGCTGTAAGTATGCCTGCTTGGATCCCAGGTGTCCCGAGCGAGCCGTGGGGACGTCAGCGTTTTGATGGCATCGTGCCGGTTCTGCCTTTGGTTTTTGTTTTATTTCCCAGCGACATCAAGTTTATATCTGGCTTTCAAGAATCGCCCGTAGCTCACTGCCGGATGGCTCGCAGACGGCCCGCCAGCTTTCCGCGCTCGGGTTTTCACCTCCGTGCTCGTCTGTCTTCTTTAGCTGACGGCAGAGAACACGATTCCCTTCTCTGCTGAGCCAAGTGGCCGTGAGCTGTGTCTTTCTGCTGTCTAACCCCAGCATTGTTACGTTAATGAGGGTGAGGACTTCGAGAGGAATATGTGCCTCTACATGTCTCTAGAAGACCTGTCTCTAACACGAGAGAGGCAAATACAGACTGTCATGTTTTACAATACCTTTGGTTCCTTTGAAGGATTAGGAATTTGACAGTCTTTATATTCCTATGGGTCGTTTAGCAGCTATTCTAACTTTAGTTTTGGTTATTAATGTGATTAAAATTAGTAGTGTCTGTAATTAACAGAGAAGATTGCTCTGCAATGCCAAATTAGATGCTTTCCTACTTATCGCTGCTTACTCTTTTCTGATAGAACAAAGAAGACAAGAAACACCTTTCTCTGTAAATCACAGAATCATAGAGCGGCTTGGGTTGGAAGGGACATTGAGGATCATCAAGTCCCAACCCCGCTGCCTTAGGCAGGGATGCAAGCTGCTAGATCCTATTGCTCATGGCTCCATCCAAACTGGCCTTTAACATCTCCAGGGATGGAGTATCCACAACCTTTCTGGGCAGCCTGTTCCAGCATCTCACCACTCTCACAAAAAATATATATATATATTCCTTTTACTTCCAGTAAATAGTGAGATATTTTTACTTAGGGGAAGAACAATATTACAAAGACTTGTTTTAGTGTCAAAATGTTGAATTTTTTTAATGGCATCCTGTGAGGGTTTTTGTTTTCTTGATTGTCCTCAGTGGAAACTTTGGCAGTAAAGACAGCAAGATCCTTGTATACACATTATATTCAGTGTATATTTACTATTTATGCATCATCGTTCTAGTTGTCCAAGTTTATTAGTTGTATTGTTGTGGTGCTTTTGTACAGCTCTGTACTCCTTTGTAGGTAAGGGTAGATGTCTATAATCTGAGATGTATGGAAGTCAGATGCACACCTCATTTTAAGACTGTAGCAAAAGCACATTTGCAGAATAAACTGTTAGATTGGAAATATCAGACTAAAGCATGAAGTTGAAAGCTCAGTGACACTGTCAGTTATCTTTAGCTAATCTCCCATGGCCTGCAACATGGTACAGATGTGCTAGTAGTAGTTTAACTCATGTCCCACATGGCCCTTGAACACTGGGTAGTTATGTTGCAACTCAGTAGGGGCGTGAGTCTTTCCCCGAGTAATTACAGATTGCTGTGATAGATTTATGGGTTAGTTTTAAACTTAACAAACAAACAAACAAACAAACAAAAAAAAACCACAACCCTATTCATTAACACACATTGCTAATGTTTACCTCTTTAACAATAGTTATCACTAGATACTCAAAGCAGTCTGATTTTGAGAATTGTATCCTATTTATTTCATGAGTATCCAATATACTGTAGCTAGTGCAGATGCTCATAGCTGCCAAGGAACCAAGCTTGAGAATCTTCCAGTATAAGGAAGGAAGCAAAACAGACCTCTGTTTTCAACCCCCCTCAGGTTCACAATCTCATTTTGTACAATCTTTCTGCCTATGAACAGTTTAGAACCCTTGGCCTTCCTGCCTGGACTATGGACAGAGCAGTACTGGATATGTGTTAATTTCTCAGGCCAGGACAGGTGCCTTACCCTGTTACACATCTGGGGTTTTTTTGGTCTGTTTTTTTGGCTTTTATTTTCCCAAGCAGAGCCACTGCCACTTCTTCTAAAAAGTTACAAAAGCACAGCCTCCCCTGATCTCAAAGATCTCACTTTTGCATTGGCCAATAATTGTCCAGGTTGGTTCAGCAAGATTTTGCAACGCACTGATTGCAAGTCCTACTGCCAGTCCCGGTACATTTAGCATAAGGGGCTGCAGGGTTGCTCCTTGACATGGCAGTATTATTTTTACTGGACCAGTGTGTACAAAAGCACTTAAATGTAGTTTACTAGTTACATTATTCTGTGATTATGTTAGTTTACTTGTATTTGAGTTGAAAACAGAGTAGTATTTAATCAAACCTTCCTTGTCTAGGAGCAGCATCCTCTGCTTTGGCTATCTTTCAAACCCAGTTTTCACATGAGTGGTTTCAAATTTGAAGTTCAGTGCCTGTATCTGTTCTACCCGTGTTTCTTGCTCATGTTGATTTTAAGTTTAATGGACTTGATGGTCTTTAGTGTCCCTTCCAACTTGAGATATTCAGTGATTCTATAAACACATCTTTGTAATGGGAAAGGCAGAGAGCTGCTTCAAGTTCTATTTAAGCTGTAATTATCAGGGAAGCATCTTTACCTGCTTAATTTCAGTACTGCTGTTGAATGTTATTTACATACTATGACATGTGCATATGTTAATAATAACTGTATAACTCCACAATATTTTCCATAGGCTTGTTATGCTGCATCTGCCATTGGATACTTGACTGGCAGGTAAATTCTATATTTATCAACATTTATAATGATATAATTTATATCAACTATATTGCATTCAGCAGAAGCTTGGTTTGAAGCTGGGATTTTTCAGTGTGTGCAGATGTAGGACAATTACATTGAAACTTCAGTTTTAAACTATTTGTCAATACAATTATCAGTATTTCTATTGGTACGATTCAGGGCGGGAACAAAGAGATGCTGAAAGTCGTGTAATACTGTGAATCTTATAACTGCCTTAAATTTTTCCCTTTTGGTTTCTTATGAGTAGTTTAACACTGCTGGTATGAAGGGCAGAACTAACATAGCCACTGTTTGTTGCAACTTGGCAAACCTGCGCTGCTATACCTTCGTCTTGTCATATCACTCAACAAACACCTTGTTGATCCGGAGACTAATTATATGGTTGCCTTTTTGTCGTGTGCTTCTCCTGACATGAAATGCTGGATTTTCCCCTTCTGCATTTTGCTCTTAGCACTGCTGGGAAGTATTCTGTGGCCTGTGAAATAAAGGGCATTGCTGCTTCGGTATCCTATGGATTTTTTCCTGAAGTCAGCAACTGGTGTGCACTTACAAATGCAGAGTTGATGCAGATGATCAACCCTTTTCCTATCTGCAAGTATTAGGCCTGTTTTGAGGTTTTTCTTCCTTTCAATAATCCTCTAGAAATAAGCTTTTTTTTTTTTTTTTCTTATATCTACATAGCCCACAGGGCTGTTGGAGAATGCCCAGTAATTAAAAATGATGATTTCTATCTCTTTATCTGGAATAAGACATGCCTCTGTAATAAAGTCAGATCATTTTCTCTCCTCCTGAGCTCTTTGTTGATACCCAGTGCTTAAGTTGAGTTGAGACAACTTAGGTGGCTTACCAAATTCCACATCGGCATTAAAGGATGGAACAGATGTGGCAAAACAAATAAAGTGCTGCATAATCACGATGCTAAGTATGATAAGCCACCATATGTTTTGGACCTGTCTGTGGGTAGCACATGACGGCTGTTCACTTGCTTTTTTATTTGCACTGGTAAAAATAAATTATTTCTGATTGCATTATTGTGGTTAATCCTTCTTACAAATCCCATCTTGTTCATGCATTTTGACATCATTAATAGAAGTTCAATATCTTATTTTTCAACATCTTGCTAATTTTTGTCTGTGATTAATTGGATGTTTACCATACTCACTTTCCTTTTTTCTTTCTTTTTTATTTTTCTGTCCAGGCCGGGAGTATGTCTTGTAGTTTCTGGTCCAGGCTTTTTACATACCCTTGGTGGGATGGCAAATGCAACCATAAATTGCTGGTAATTTAATTCCACTTTCTCTTTAAAACTCTTCACTGTTATTTGTTGTAGATATTGAGCTCTGCTCTATTCAGTATATGACTTTCTTTTCTTCTTGTAGGTAGCGAGTAGTGAATTCTTCATTTGTGCACCCTAAAAGTAACTTAGTTCAGCTTTTTGTATCCTCATGGATAACTTTTCCTTTTTGTCCTACCCTAGTATGTGTTTATTGAAAAGTCTATCAGTATACCTTATTACGTGGATGCGTTTGAAAATGAAAGTAAGATGCAGCCTGTAACACTTTACTGAGTTTTGGAAGAATATTAAGAGTTTTTTCTATATTTGAAAGCCATAATACTTATGAATTACTGTATTTTCCATATTTCATACACGAACAAATTGACAACTGCATCGTTAAAATCTGTATTTGCTCCCCACACAGACATTTTGAGGGGTGATTAAGCACTGAATTAAGAGATGGTATAGAGCAATAGCATTTACTCCCACAAACTTTCACCGAGACGTGGCAGCCTTAGCTGGTCTGCCCCTAAAAGCTGTTCAGAATGCTGCATGAAGTACTTGGGGCAGAAGCTGTATAATACCACATACGTGTGACCTTGAGAAATAGGTTTGTAATGGCTGATTGACAAGGGAAGGTTGGTAATGGGAGCTCTACTAAACGAAGTCTCTGGCACTGAAAAAGTTCTGTAGTGTTCAGACTTTTTTTAATTTGTCAGTAGTTATTGACCAAAGTTTTGCTATCCCTATGTGTCTTTAGATAAATAAGTTTTTCTCTTGAACAGTCGTGGATTTAGCAATGAGAAGAAATGTTTATGGTGCTTGCTGATGAGTTTACAGGACGTTGCTCTTTTCACTCAAGCTGATTCTTGTATGAGATAAGCTTTATTTACCCAATTCATCTTGTGTAAGCCTCTATTCTTGGCAAAAGGATGAGGGAGTGACTTGTTTACTTGAAGACACTGTAGTAAGAAGGAGATGGATTTTCACTGAGCAAACCACAATTTTTGAACAGGCATTTTTCCATTAGTCCTATCAGTCTTGCCTTTTGCCTGTTTCATGCCTTAGGGAGAGAAATAAGCATACACAAAAGCTAATTTCAGCTTTATGAAAGTCACTTTACTTGGCTCTTTCATTATTCAGAGCTTCCACTGAGTGTCAGGGAGTCTCAAGTGTTTTCACCTTTTCAGTTGGTGTTCCTGGTGAAATGCATGGTGCTTTGCTTCAGAGAGGAAGACTAGTGATTTTTCTGTTGAGTTTACTGGCAAGGTTTCTAGTCTGTTTCACTAGACAGCAGCATGAAGACTTGGTCAAGCATTAAGGAGATAAAGTGTTAGAAGAGAAGCCAAGCAAAGGGAAGGAGAGGATCACTTCATTCAGTAGCTTTTCCTTATTCCTGCTTAATGCAATGATGAAAACACAATACATGCTAAGGAGCATGGTAATACCAGTCTGATTGTCTGCCATGAAAAGGGACGTAGACCCAAATATTCTCCCCTTGTTGTAGGGCAGGATTAGAGTTCACTGTTGTGTCTTGTAACTTCATGGTATTATACCTGGTTTGGTGACAAGCTGCTGTGATCTGAATTTCAACTCGCTTCTCACAGAAGTGGGCTAATAAGTGAACTGGCCCCAATGGTTCTGACTTTAGTAACTCTAAGTGATAGTCCACAGAGCTCAGTCTGAGTTATCTTCCTTGAGCCTGGAAACCCATTCTTCTGATTCCCCTCTGTTTAGCCCCTCTCAGGTGAAAAACCTCTTATCGATTGACTGGAAGAAAGTCAAGCACTGGCTGACTGAGTAGAAGTGCCTTAGTTTACCATGAAAGCTTGTCCCAGCAAGCTGTCAGTCATGTAAATCAAGACAACTAGGTAGCAAGTAAAGCCTTGGTAAGCTACGTTTCTGAGTGTAAAATGTGTTAAAAATTACCTGCAGTTCTGCCACCTTCTCTCCTGCCTCATTCTGGATAAAAGTAGTCAGCAAAGAATAGTTTGCAATAGTTTTAAGATTTCATTAGACTGGCATGGTGCAATACTGTTTACCTGAGATTGCAGTTGAAATGTTTTTTCAGTTTACGTAAGTTCTTCACTTGCAAATCCATAATGCTTGGCACTCTTATTTGTTTAATTGTAGTCATTGTTCTTCCTGTTTCACTGTTTTGGACTTAATTAAATCTAACTAGCAGTAATAAGCGCTGCTCTTACAAATGCATACTGTTGGACCAGTAGTATAGTATGGTGATCACGTAGAGATAAACCCTTATTTCTGGTTGCAGTTATGTAACTCAAGCTCAAAGAGGGTAGATGGAAAAAGTCTTCTACAGTGAGGGAGGTGAGACAATGGAAAAGGTTACCTTGTGTTGTAATTGATGTCCTGTCGCTGGAGACTTTCAAGGTGAAGCTGGATAGGGCTGTAGGCAATGTGGTGTAGCTGTGCATCTCCCTGTTCATTGCAGGATTGCTAGGTGGCCCTTAGAGATCTGTTCCAACTCCAAGGATTCTATGATTCTAAGATTTCAAACAGAGCCAGATCTTTTTGTAGTGTAGCTGTTGGAACTTGCCACATTAAGGATATAACATTCTCTTCATTGTATATGTATACTGGGGCTACTACTCCTAAATAGTGTTTATTTTGTTTTATTTATTAGAACTTTTTAATAAAAAGAATTGAAAAAGAGAAGTGAAAGGAATGTGAAGTTTATTGCAGTGAAACAAACTGATTGTATATGGATAGAAGTAATCATTTTGCTGAGAGGAGAGGAAAAAAACCCAGTACCATCAGCGGAATAAAATATCTATGGACTATTCACCAAATGCATTTTCCATTAGGATTTGTAATAGAAGTGAGATACAGCCTGAAGTTCTAATCTCACCATGTCCAGGTATTCACATTGAGGTTTAATTTGTGGCAGAGAATAGTCTGAATACGAGTCTTGGATCTAGACAAACATATCCCAAAATCCTAGGAGTATCTAAATTTAGGGCTATGCTTCGAGTGTGCTGTTAATGTTTCATCTTAACACACTGTATATGTAAATACAGTCAAAGGAAAGGCTGTGTCTGAGGAGAAATCATTTAGAAGCCCAAAGAGCTATGCTTGAAACATTGGGTCTGCTGTTTCAGTTCAGTATGGAAGAATGTGCAAAGGAATAAGAGAGCTTTCTCTTCTTGATCCAGCATTTAGCACTTTAGGAGGTTCAATTTTGACCTACAAACTCAATGGAAGACCAATTTTCATTCATCGTGGGATAATAACTGATTGTATTTTGTGGAACTGACAACAAAAATGTTTTAATGTGGAATGTATTACCCATATTGTAAGCTAGCACCACCTTTCACACATCGCTATAACCAGTTTAAGAGCAGGGCCACTTACAAACAGGTTAGCTTTTCGTTTGTCTCCTTGGTCTTTTGAAGTAAGAACTGAATGCAAGGAGAAGAGCTGTCAAATACTCAGGTTAATTTCTGTTGCATTCCAAATGGTATGCAAAGAAAATTGATTCTGAAAAGATCACTTTCTACTGTGTTTCTTAATTCTATTGTTTCTGCATATTACAGTGTCTCTTGCAAACAAGTCTTAGTATTTGTTGTGAGAGATATTGTTATTTCTCTTCAACTACTTTGCCACTTATGCTACCAAACTAATTAAAATAGCTAGCAATGTGAGGCTTTTTTAGAGTTTTTATGTTAAATGGAGATCATCTCATATGACCAGAATGTCCTCAAATTGATGAATCAAAGGATGCTAGAAAGTCAAGCATGATATTTAGGATTTACTCCTGTAGTATGCTGGTCATTCCCTATTCCTGCTGAGGTCCTGACAATATTAAGATTTCATTGTAAAGTAATTGTGCAGATGTGATTGCAATTATAAAAATATATGTATGCATGTTTATACTTTCCTAGGCCTTTGATTGTAATTGGAGGCGCTTCTGACAGAAATCAGGAAACTATGGGAGCTTTCCAGGAATTCCCACAGGTATGCAGACATATCCATTTCTCCAAAATGGCTTCAGTTAAATAACTGGTGAGTTTTTCCTCAGTGTAGGAGTAAGAATCTCAGACACTGGCATTTCCTAGCAGATTTTATAATGCTGTTGATTTGCTCCATCTACTGGTTTAAAATTGTCACTGTGTACTTCACCAGACCTCTTGGCATTTTTTTTGTCTACAGCCACGCTAGAATTCGTGCTGGGTTTTAGGTTCTCAGCTGGGATAAATCACCCTTGTCTGTCTCATCTGAGATGAAGAAAGCAAAATAAACTTTCCAAGAAAATGAAACGCCACTTTCTGGGAAGAAATATGTAAGAGCTTCAAGAAAAAGTATAGCTTGCCAGTTTATACCATGAGAAGAGCTGCATTTTTCTGTGTGGGGTTTGATACCTTGTTGCTTTTAATTTGACATTTTTTCAATGTATTCATGTTGAAGCGAGTTGGAAAAGATTGGATTACATTGATAAATCAGTGTAATGGTTATATGCATTTCTTTAGGTTGAAGCTGCTAGGCTGTATAACAAACTATCTGTCCGCCCAAGCAGCCTGGAAGTCATTCCTGCTGTTATTGAAAAGGTATGAAAAAGTACTGAATTAACAGCAGAACACCAAGTAGATGACTCCTACTGCATAAGGTCTGTGGGGTTTTTGTTGTTTTTGTTTGCTTGCTTGTGTGTTTTGGGGTTTTTGCTTCTTTGTTTTGTAAAGTTGTAACTACAACTACTTCAATCCTGCCAATGTTAGGCAGTGGTTAACTGAGTAAGATCACAACCAGAGAGGTATTTGTATTGGTACCACTATCAAATATGTTAGAAATAGATGCTGGTCCTGTCTGATGTTTATTTTTATGAGAAATGCTTTAGGGAGATGTGCAAGAACCAGAAATACAACACCATAAACTCTGAGAGAGAGCTCTGTTAGCTCTCGGGCTCTGTTATGAAGTGCTTTCATTATGTGAAGGAGATTTGGAGGGATGGGGGTGAAGATGGTTACATTTAGTTTTGGGGGTTCTTTTTTGCTTGTTTGCTGGCTTTTGTTCATTTGTTTGTGTATGTGTCTATATGAGAGAAAGAAAGGGTTCTTATCTCTGTGCTTCAGAGTTAGGAAGGTATCTTGTTTCTGTAGTAACGCTTCAGCCACGTCAGCCTAAATTCTGCAGGCATCATAGCTGTTTTCAGAAATGCAAGTTCAGCAGAATTTCTACCTGTAACAGAAGAAATAAGAACATAATAGAAAATGGTTGTCTTGCTTTTTTTCTCTGTTCGTGGTACTTGAAATAAAAATTCAGCATAAAAGTTTACTTTAGTGTTTCCAAATACAAATGCTTATAATACAGTTGTCTTATGGCAAATTAATTAAAGAATATAAATCTAGTACTGTGCACAGACAGAAATGTAAATAACAATCAAACCTTAAATTAGTTGGTATAAAACAATCAATGGGAATTTTCCCTGTGAAGATTCAGTAATCTTGAAACAGTATGTACCTTCACTCCTGTGATCTTCAAACTTAGAGGTTTTTAACAACCTCTCAAACAATGGTTAAAATTCTGATCATCTTTTTTTTTCTAGGCTGTAAGAACCAGTATATATGGCCGCCCAGGTTCCTGTTACATTGACATACCTGGGGATTTTGTGAATCTTCAAGTGAATAAGAGCTCTGTCAAGTGCGTACGGCTTATATTTAGTTTCCTGTCATTTTAAGTTACTTTGCCCTAAGAAAAAGATAAACAACAACAGGAGATTCAGTGTTTTTACTATAAGGCAGCAATGATTATCATCAAAAATTCAGCCTTGAATTTTAACTTTCAATTAAAACATGTGATATGGATTGTAGTTTATGTTGAAATGTGTGAAAATGAATCAATTCCTGTGATGGTGTCTTAGTCACATCAGTCTGGATCTCTGAAATGATGCATGTTTCTTTAATCGTGCAAGTAGCATCAAAAACTTCAGAATCTGTTTTAAAAATATGCTTGTCCTGTTCTGATAAATTCTGTGGGTAATGCAGGGATTTTTGTGCTAAGCAATAGGTTTTATTTTTTATTATTCCTTGTTTTGATTTTATTTTCTTTTTTTTTTAAAGACCCTCTTCTGCTTTGCTTCCAGGTATGTAGAATGCTGCCCACCACCTCCCATCAGCACAGCTGAGCACTCTGCTGTATCTGAAGCAGCATCTATCATTGCTCATGCCAAGCAGCCTTTGCTAATAATTGGAAAAGGTAATATGCTTTGTCTGTGTAAGTGTAGGACAAGAGCAGTGACTAAAGATATTCCTTTTCCCCTTCATTTTACATTCTACATAAAAACATTGAAATTTGATGTTAAAATCTTCTTTTTTTTTTTAAGCATTTTATTTTTTTCTGTTTTTCATCTATCTTAAAAGAAGAGTCAATTTGTTGTGAAATACAAGTTAAAGGAAAAAAAAAAAAAAGAAAAACAAACAAACAGTCAGATAACTGGATTCTTAACTGTAGAACCAGTACAAGAAGTTCCAATGTTCCAGACAAATTGAATCAGAATACAGAAGATATTCTGTATCAGTGGTAGATATTCTCTACCATTGTCAAGAAACAAATTAACCAAAGGTCACTTTCTCATGTGGGCCTACTGAAAGTGCCAGGCTTTCTGTCATGAAGCAACACAACAGATGTTGCTGTTACTGCTGCTTCATAGATTTTCCATCATACTCTGCCAGTGTATTTCATTTCTGAAAGAGGAGTGTCCCTAAAGACAGGGAATAATTGTTTTCTGTGCTGATTCACTTGTTTTAGTCACTTCTTCTGGAATTTCAGCCAATGCAGGGGCATTTCTATGGAAGATATGGGTTCACAAGGTGCAGTAGAACTGAAATAACCAACTAATTTCACCCACACAGTTTTCCCCCAGACTTTGGAATAATCTGCATCTCAGAGAAGGATTCTGTTTTTAACCGGAAACTGAAATAATTAAGATTAGATGGGTCTTATTATTAATTAGTTAGTGAAACAGTAGATAGTAAGTATTTCAAAAGAGATTAGTTTGTATTTTCCTTCCCCCTGACTTGATAGACATGAATCAATGGGTGTTCTGTGACAGGTAGAAAGCTCAATGTGTTTTGTTGATGTCAGCAATTAAGAAATGCTGGTTTTTTTCTACAAATGTAATTAACAGATGTATCCAGATGTTCTTCTATGTATTCTTGTTAGCACAAACTCATGGACTTAAGCCATTGCATGGGGACCAGTCAATTCTCAGCTGTCTGGGCAACCTCAGTTCAGCTGCTTTGTACTGCAGAAAGCACCACAGTAAATGTATGCACAAATAACTACCTTCCAATAATCTTTGAGCTTCTCTTCACTAAAGGCTTATCATAGACCTGCTGGGGTAGATTGTTATAACACCTTGTGATACAATGGCATGAACAGGGCAAGCAAAAAAGGACATGATGTGACACAAATGCCATCTCCCATTGTTGCTGCAGAGCTCTCTGTACTGTAATACAGAACTTCACCTATGGGAAATGTAAAACCAAATACCTCTTTTTGGTGTGTTATCTTTTGAGTTTTCTAGAGTGAAAAGTAACTGACAGCTTTCATAATGGGACGTACTACTCTTTCTGCCACTAACGTAATCTAATTGAAATTCAGCTGGACGTAGTAGGTTTCTGTAGTGTTAAGCAGTCCCTTTTGTTTCATTCAGGTGCTGCTTATTCACGTGCTGAAAACAACATCAGAAAGTTTGTGGACCTTTCTGGACTGCCTTTTTTGCCTACACCAATGGCAAAAGGAGTAGTTCCTGATAACCATCCAAATTGTGTAGCTGCAGCAAGATCCACGTAAATATAAAGCAAGACTTCTAACATCTGAGGAAACAACTGGGAGTTGGGGAGGTTTACAAATTCCAGGGAAGACAAAATATATACATAAGAAATTGTTTCAGCTATATTTTGTACTTCATTATAGAGCTCTGAGGATCTTGCTGGAAAAGAAGCAACAAATTTAGGTGTATTGCTTCTGACAATGCTTAGAATGCTGGCCAGGAAGATAATTCATCTGAGATAATATTCTGTAGCTAATAAAACCTATGTTGTTATCATGCATTTCATGACGTTAAAGGAAACTGATGAACAGTTTATCTGAAATACTTAGCTTAGTGGTCTAGAAAAACTATTAGCCTTTATTTTAACGCCTTAAACATAAAGAAGTATACAATGCACGCATTGCAGTTCAAGTTCTGCTGTCTGCTGTATTTGCATGATGTTTGCAGTACACCTTCACGGAACGGAAGAGTGGAGCAGTGGATGTCAGCACAGTGAGATGGTGGGTGGTGAAACACTGTTCATAAACAGTGGGTCACTTCTGCTGGTGCAGGTGTCTATCAACACGGTGTGCAGGCTCATGTTCATTGCTGGCAAAAATGCATAGCTAATGGCGGTGGCTATGTCAAAAATAGTGTTTTGTAGCTGAGATTTTGCTCTGTCACGTAGTGTTCTCGTGCTCTTTGTATCTGTTGTAGTTTCCATGGATCAAAATAGGAATTACTGAGCAACCTGGGTATATTCTTGTGTTTGCTGAGATGGTTAGGATTACTTGTAATTTTGAAAACGCTGTTAAATTTATCAATAATTCTTTCTCATCTAATTTTTTTATTTACCTTTGTAGGGCATTACTACATGCTGATGTAATCATCTTGCTTGGTGCAAGGTTGAACTGGATTTTGCATTTTGGACTTCCACCAAGGTTCCGACGAGATGTAAAGGTTATTCAGGTGAGGAAGAAAACAGTTGTCATTTAAAGGACGTCCTCTGTGTTCCAGCATTGCCTGGAGTAGTTTTTCCTAATTATTTTGGTAGCATAGTTCATGTGAAAAATACTGCCATGCAGACAATGCAGTTGAGTGCATATAGGTCTGGTAGTTCTGTAGAAATAGTTCTGATTTCTTTAATTTTTGTTTAGTTTTTACTTCCTTGCATTTTTTCAAAAAATGGTTACAGAATTTTTCCAGCGATTAAGGACCTGGTGTTGATGTCGTGGGAAAAGCAGATGCTTGTGTGCAGTTGGCTAATGCAGGATTAGACTCATGATGTGTATGTGATATTTGGAGCACTGGAATTTCAGTGATTGAAAACAAATTGTCCTGAAATTTGAAACCTTTCTCACTGTTTGACTGCCCTCAGCTGGATGTTTTCAAAATACAATTAGCTTCAGATTCAGAGTCGTCTTTGCAAGAGCTCAGTCACTCAGTAATGCTCATGGGAAAAGAGAAGTAAAGGCTGTTTAACAAATTAATTATTTGGATGTGTACCAGCTCATAGAAAAGTTGCTAAACTGATTATGCCCTCAAAATTTACTGGTAGAGTCTATGATTGAGAAGTAGTTGGCTTACTTTGATGTGACTCTCCAGCTTTCAGTGGTCTGGAGCATCATCGGTTTGCAGAGGAGTAGCAAATATTAAACTAGAATGCCTTTTAACTTTTCAAATCAATATATCTTTTATGTTTTCTTTTTCTTAAAAAAAAATTTCATCTTTTTCTTAAGAATACTTCGTAAGCTCCTTTACAGTAGCTTTTTAACTGTCAAAGGTGGATATTAAAATTTTATTTTCAGTGAAGAATTTCCTGATGTTGTTTCAGTGAAAGAGAAAGAAAACTATCTGTACAGCCAGAACAAGGTATAAAAAGACTCAGACAATGTTCCTCACTTGAATTGGGGAAAAAAGAATCCCTCTAATATCTTTGAGTTAATGGTAGTTTTTCTTTTTGAAATGCAGATTGATATTTGTGCAGAAGAGATGGGGAATAATGTGAGGCCAGCTGCCCTGTTATTAGGTGATATAAACGCCATAACTAAGCAGGTAATGTAATGTCAGATGTCTTTCTGTTTTTACCTCAGTCGTCCCTTACGTAATTTAAAAAAAAAAAAAAACACACAAGAAGGAGCATTTTTTTCATGCTTTACATCTGGTTTAGTGCTCAATTAGTGGTAAAGATTCTGATTTGTGCAGGTATAACATTCCTGATGTTTGTGGTATTTTTAAATATGTTGAAAGAAATCTACAACATCTCAAATATTCTTCCAGCTTTTAGAAGAATTCAGCAGAAGACCTTTGAAATATCCCTCTAATTCAGAGTGGTGGAAGAGACTAAGAGAGAAAATGCTGAACAATGAGGAAAGATCAAAGGTAGTATTATGTTAAACAGGTCTGTTTTCTCCCCTTAGGAGGGACTGATAGTCAGTTTTATCACTACTCTGTTCTCAAACTCCTCATTTACTTTGGACATTCACACAGAATGGATTCATTCTTTGTTTTCCTCTGTAATTGTGCTGTTTAGCAAGGCTGGTGGCAGCATAATCTATGTAAAATGCAAATAGCTTTTAAAGCCAAGATGCCACAGACACTTGGAATGTGTCTTACTTATACAACTTGTGTTCTGCATGTTCAGATGCACTTTTCCAAAGTGGATTTTTAAGTAGATTAATTGCAGCACATCACCCATTTGAACTACCTCCCAGTACACAGATGACAGTATTTAGAGAGATCAGCAGTGGAACGTGTGGTTGAAAAAAAATCGTGCATCTCTCAGGTTAAACTGCCAGCCAAGGGAGCAGGTTGCTGACCCCAGTGAGCCTCAGATAAATGTGTTGTGTCACCACAAGTGACCTTGAAGTGTAGCATGGAAGTCCAAATAACTTAATTTCTACCTAACATAGTACATTCTTATTTCCGCAGTATTCTTTACATGTCTCAGTTCTGCACCTTATTCTAAATTCTTTTATTTTTAAGGATTTAGCATTACAAAAATCCCTGCCCATGAATTATTACACAGTCTTTCATCACATCAGAGAATTGATACCCAAAGACTGCATTTTGGTAAGCGAAGGAGCAAACACCATGGACATCGGGCGAACTATGCTTCCTAATTATCATCCCCGTCAAAGGTGTGATATTTTCCTTGTTGTGCTGGCTCAGCAGACTAGATTTATATAAAACAAAAGCATTATGGTCCAGAATTTCTGTCATGCTTTTTAAAGATTCTAAGTAAAATAAACGTATGTATGTTGGAGAAGGTCTGAAGGGATGTTGTACACGTCTATACTAATGTCCTTTTGTAGATTTTAATCATTCTCCATGATCTGTCTGTGTAGTTTGCAACACAAGAGTGAAAGTTTCTTGTTATTTTTTGTGGAAAGTGAGTAAGAAGTATCACATTAAATTCCCAATTTAGGTTCTTATTTCTGTAGTGTAAGGTAAATCTTGATTTAAAATGAAAACAATAGTTTAGAGTCTGATACTGAAAAGAATTAATACAAAACAAGCTTTTCTCTAAAAAACACTTAAAAGCAAACAAACAAACAAAAAAAACCAGTAAAAACATAAGAATTACCTCATTTTGAAAATTGTATTATATATTAAGCACACTTTCATGCAAATCTGCATGCTTAAAATGTAGGCACCCAAATTTGAAAGTATGGGTATGTCATTTTATTAAAGCTATCCCACCCTTATAATGATTATAAATGGGAATTAAGTACTGTTCTTTGATCAGGAAGGAAAGAGCAAGTTCTGACTATTGAAGTGATGCTTCTGATCTGACTGGGAAGCTTAGAGTCTTTTTGTGAAATTAGCACTGAAGTCTTAAGTGACCCTAAATATTTCTTTGTAAGTAAAACAAAAACTAACCAACCGACCAGCGAAACTTACTTCCAGTGAAGTTGAGAAAGAGTTTACATTTTTCCCCCTTTTGTAAATAAGGACACATTAATTGTTGCCTTTTTCACATGGGATCGCACATGTCTGAAAGCAAATTTTAAAAGCTAACCCTAGAATAATGTAGTTCTTCTTTTGTATCCATTATGTGCTTCTGATTGAAATGATCTAACTTAATTACAGATTGCAATTTGATTTCTAAAGTTGAACAGAAGGCTGAAGTTTGGACAGTATTACATAATTGATGGCCTTCAGGCTAAATTTTCAAGGAATTAAATATAGAAAGATTTCATGTAGTCTGTCTATCTCTGGAGTAACCACATGTTTTTTTGAAATATTGTTACTATGCAAGTTAAGAGCATGTAAGAATAGACTCTCTTTATTGGAATTCTACTAGTGTATAATAGTTCTCAGTTTTAATTAGTTCTGGTATATTTGTCTCAAAACATTTGCAGTCTTATCTGATATTTAACTGAATATTAATAATCCATATATCTGGTATCTCTGAACATATGTTTATGAAACATTATTTTAATAATCTGTGAGGGAAAAAAAAAAAAAAAAAAAGTTGAGATAGAGCTTAAGTAGTTAACTTGGAAAGTAATTGTGTGTTCTCACCCTTAGGCTTGATGCAGGTACTTTTGGGACAATGGGAGTTGGGCTGGGTTTTGCCATAGCAGCTGCACTGGTAGCCAAAGACCGAACACCTGAAAAGCGAGTCATCTGCATAGAAGGAGATAGTGCTTTTGGATTTTCTGGGATGGAAGTGGAAACTATTTGCAGGTAACTGGTTTTTTGCTCAGGAAGGCCTTCTTCATATGTTGCCAGTATCAATTAAACTAGAAGGCTGAGATGCAGCTATTAGACAGGGTACGCTTAAAAACGCATGAAAACAACCCAAAAATATACAGAGTAGTTTTTCTGTTCTGCCATGTGATGAATAGATTATTTTTCAGATTGATGTGATAAATGTATATGTATATTCTATTAATCATTTTATTTTTATTAAAAAGGAATACTTTTAATGCCTTACGAAAAGGCGCAGGTATTTCCTAATTCTTCCAAATACATCTCTTTGTAGGTACAACTTGCCAATCTTGATTATCGTAGTAAACAACAATGGGATTTACACTGGTTTGGATGCAGGCAGCTGGAAAGAGATGTTACAGTACGGAGATCCTGTTACAAGGTGAATGACTTCTAAGTATGTGTTGTTAATTAAAGTAGAAGTGGCCAAAATGGTCATTCTGTTTCACTTTTAATACTTTGTGATCCAGATGGAAGTTTTTCATGAAGTTAATTTAGTAAGTTCATGTAAATAAGAACCTGTTACCAAAGGCGAGGAACTAATATTCCAGACTATTGTTTGGACAACTGTGTGGCAGAGAAATGGTACACTTGGTTAGTCTTCTCAGGTTTCTGCAGTAGTTCAAGCTCCATGGTATGGAGTTCATAGTTGGCCAACCTCCAACATGCCAGTCATCTCCAAAACTACCTGAGGCTTTTGTTGCAAGTCTACACTGGACTTCTGCTTCTAGAGCTAAGATCCCTATACAGGGGGATCTAGGCAAAAGACTGCTGATGAGTGTCTCCAGATTAAAATGCAGTCCAATAGTGGTATAGGAAACACACTCCTCTAACCCAGAAGAATTTATCAGGCTGGAAGAATAATAATCTTATACTTGAAAATCAGTGCTAAAGTAATTAAATTTGTCAATCTGGCAACTCTTCCCTGCCTTTTATCAAAGGTTTCTATTTCTTCACAGTGTACCTCCTGTTTCCCTCCTTCCAAATGCACACTATGAGGAAATTATGTCTGCCTTTGGTGGTAAAGGATACTTCGTTAATACACCAGAAGAACTGCAGAATGCTGTGAAAGCTAGTTTGGCTGACAAGCAAGCACCTTCTCTTATAAACGTAATGATTGATCCACAGTCTGAGAGAAAGAAACAGGTATTTGTCTTCAATTTTTTGTGAGCTTCATGTGGGGATGCATCTTAAGTACTTAGGAAGCATCACAAAAGCTGCGGAGAACGTTGAGGTGATTGCAAGGCAAAAAGATTCTCTTCAGATTTGGGAGATTTACCCTGTGTTGTCTTCTTTCCTTGTTTTTTTTTCTCCACCGGCTCTTACCAGTACTCAGCCTCTTTACTGACAGTTACTAGAAGTAGCAGTTGTTCTTTTTCACTCTTGACAAAAGGAGACAAAACTTTTTTTGTGATCAGACATTCTGAAGTAGATTCCATCTGGTAGTTAATGCATCTTTGTATCCTATTCCTCTTACTGAGTAAGCATTCTGATGCATATTTTATTCTGTTGTTTTTTTGTTTGTTTGTTTTGCTTCCAGGAATTTCCCTGGCTTACTCGTTCTAACCTGTAAAAGAAGATGACGTTGGCCATGGTGCAAGACATGCATGAAGCAAAACTAAATTGGTTTCCAGAAGAGGGAACAATACAACTCTTACATAAACAGTGGAACAAAATGGAATTTAAGAATTGATACCAGAGTAATGTTTAAGTGATGAAATTAAGTAAATGTGTACTGAACAGGACACGTTTTAGTGTATATCAGACTCTCTTAGCAGATTGCACAGAAATACGGATGATAAGGCTGCTTTACTTTTCATTTACTCAAATTTATAGTCATGACGATTTGCTAATTAAAATTTTAGACATTCTGGAAGAAGAGAGTATGCTGACAGTTTTACACTGTTAGAAATACAGAAATTGTAGGCAGTCTGCAATTAGAGTAGCTTCGTTTTTAACTGGTGCTACTTGTTTTGAGACCTTATCTTGTCATTACTGAAATGAAGTATTGTGCAAGTGCTCACTGGCATAATTGTGCTTTGGAGCCAATTGGGGAAATAGTCACTTAATGATTTTACGTGATGCTTTTTTAGCTTCTATTCCAGATAGAAACAGTGTGTTAGAAATAACTTCTTCATTGTAAGGGTGATGGAGCACTGGGGCAGGTTGCCAAGAAAGGCTGAGGTGTCTCCTTTTATGGAGCTACTTAAGACCCATGTGGACACCTACCTGTGCGACCTATTGTAGGATACCTGCTTTAGCAGGGGGGTTGGGCTTGATTATCTCTTGAGTCCCTTCCAACCCCTGCAATTCTGTGATTCTATGATAAGGACTGATTTTGTCTATTGCACTTGAATTTGAGATTTTGAAGAGGGCAGATTGGTCTACTTGAGGCTATATCTACTGGCTACTTTGGTGGCCCTGCTAGGCAGGGGGGTTGGAACTACATGATCCTTGAGGTCCCTTCCAACCCGGGTCATTCTGTGATTCTGTGATACTGCATCTTCACCTGTTGCTGCATCTGGCAACTGAACTAGAGCTCACACTTCAAAAGGAGCTTTTTCTCTGTGCTTCTGTCACAGTGACCTACAGCAACTATACTTCTGCAGTACACTACCAAGCGGGTTACTTTTTTTGTTCTTAAGTGCACTGGGAGGTTCTTTGTTATATATGTATAAGAGAAAATTCTGGCTCTGATTGGGTTTTGTTGTCTTTACTGTCAGTTATTTCACAAACATTAAATGTTACTTAACCAATCAAAGACATTTGGATGAATGAAGATAGGGACTGGGCTGGCATGAGATCCTTGGCTACAGTTAGGTTTGCTGTAAAAAGCAAACCTTAGTTCTTAAACTTCAGTCTGGGTCTGGCAGGAGGCTGTGGATTACTATTAAGCAGAATTATCTCCACACTTCTCACAAGACAAAGATCACTGCAGATTACTGGAGATAACGCTACACATGCAATGTGTTTGGTGATATTCATAGTGCCGCATGGCTACTTGAGTCTATGAAGGTAATATCCACAGGATGGGTAAGAACTGCAAAAAGATAAAATCCATTGAGTAGATGCAATTCATGAATAAGTATGAGACAGGAGAGTTTTGTTCTGTGGGGCCTTCTGCAGGGAATGTGGAATGACATTGGATCTTGTCACAGATTTTCTTCCATTCTTCCTTCATGGTCTCCACAAATTGATTTTAATATGTTGCAGCAATTAAGCACACTGCATGATTGGTGATTCAAAATGGTATGGTGATTCAACTGGTGATTCAAAATGTCTGTAGAAGATAATGCTGGGACTGATCAGAGGGGAGGTCATTTGTATTAGATAAGCACATACAGAGATTCTTGTTTTATACTTTTTTAAATCAATAAAAAGTGATTTTCATGGTGTTTCTTCTTTAATGATAGAATCATAGAGTCATAGAACTAATGATAGCACTTGAATTACAGCAGCTTTTTATGTCAGCTGTTAGAAATCAGTTTAACTTGGATTTGTAGAAGATCTTGTTGAATAGCCACAGCAGCATGCACTGTTCATTTTAATAGTTCAAGAGAGATGGAAAATGGAAAGTAAAGAATAGAAACTGTGGAGAGGTGATAATATCAGTTTGGATGCCACTGAGCTTTTGAAAGTTCAGATAAGAATTGGCACAATTTCTGATAGTTTTTAAATAGACGCCATGATATAATGCAAACTCCTACGTTGTAACAGCTAAGGATGTGTACTTTACATTTCAGTAGAGATGGAATGTGATTTCTTCACAAGGAAAGTGACATTTGTACTGCTTTGTTTATATGGCATACCTGCTTGATGCTGTGTTTTACACCATGGAGCTGCATCTAAGGGAGATGTTAGGCAGATGAAACTGTATGAAGGACAGAGATGAGAGAGAAAGATGGTGTATCTGAAGTGTCCCCATATTATTAAAGAGAGCAAAACCTCCTCAGAAGGTTTAGGCTAGTGTTTAAATAGGTACTTCTCTGGGTTTTCAGGTAAATACAGAGCTTTTGAAATTTTGGTATATCTGCTTAGATGGGGAAGGAAACCCAATAGTTCAGGCCTGCAGCACTTGTCTGTAAAGAGAAGACAACATGCACTGAAGGAGCCTGTCACAAACCTGTGACATACAGGAGATACAAGAAAAGCATTACAGGTAATCTAAGTGTGGAACCACAGTTAATCAGCTGAAATAAAACCAAAAAAGAATCGTCAGGTCATTGGAAATGGGGAATAAGTGAATTTCCTCACAAGATAGTGTGATATGTTGAGTATGTATTTCTTCAGTATCTTGGAATGGTCAGCTTGCTAACGGTTAGTTTGTAGTAATTTCTAACTGTTTTGTGTGAATTTTAGTCCCTACTGAGTTGTGTTCTGCTTTGGGAACATTTGGGCATGTGATGAATGCTTGCCTTCACTTGTTACAGCCTTACAGTGCATGTTAATCTTGATGAGGAATCAAATGTGTATGTAGTTTGTTTTTAAACACCAATGCTAAATCCCAAATACACCTGAAACAAGCTGCACTGAATCTTGAGGCCTGCCATAGTACCCAAGAAACCAGCAAACACTGGCTGTAAGCCCATGGAAGACTCATTAAATGTGAGTAACTTCTGCCCTGACCAAATCATGGTGTTTTATGTCAGAATCAAAATCCCCATTGCTGCTTTTATGCTATTTACAGAGCTTGATAGCTGCAGTTAATAGAGAAGTGTGTTTTCTACCCCCCTGTACTTAATGACCTTGTATCAGACACAGGTATCAGATCTGATCATTGTAACAACATACTGGCAGTGGGACTGCTGACTTATTTAATTATAACTGGGTACTGTAATGAATGAGAAACAGTAATTCTGAAGGAGATGTATACTGTTTCTTTTGATGATTTGATGGAAACCAGATGGTTAAGGTTTAAAGAGGCCCTCAGTAAAGCAGACCTTCCTGCTAATTATGGTACATGCTAATATAAATGGAAATGATTTCAGTGTCTGTTCTTTCCAGGAATATCTAGCTTGCCTGCAATAGTGTAGAAATAAGTAAGAGAAATTAATAGAATGACAATTGGCTTACTAGAGCTAATAGGCCAAAAAAAAGTTTTTGTTTTCATCTATCTTTTCAAGGCAGAAAACCACAGGAAACACACTACTGAAAAGGTTGCATGGAATAATTTATTTCAGACTTTTTTGACTTTTTGAGTTGTCAGCTTCAGCAGTCTGTGTACTTGTGTAATATCCTGGGTCAAATTCTAAATGGGATGCAATGAACGGATACTTTTGAAGACAGAGTTTGGTTACTGTGTTTTGGAGCTGACTAAATGCATTAGCAAATAGAGAACCACGGACATGAAAGTCAGTAATGGAGTGTCTTTGCACCTAGCTGATGGGAGACTTGCCTGTAGAATGTAGTGTTTCTTATGCTACCAAATGAGGAAATAGTGGAAGGCTCATGTAAGCCCTTATAGACCCCAAATGTACACAGCAACAGCCATTTTTGTCTCTTGCTTCCAGAAAACAATCACTATTTTTGAACATTTCTGTGTAATGACTGACAGTAGCTGTTGCAGCTTGAGGCATAGCATAACCTGCAAGCCTACCTGAGAACCAAATATGTTGTCAGGTGGAGAGGCCCTCCTGCTCTCTATGTGGTGGCTGCTCAGGTTTGCACATCCCTACAGCTTGCACCTACAGCGGCGACTACCAATATATACTCAGGCACTCATCCAAGCCAGAGCTCCACACTGTCTGGGTAAAAGACTCTCTCTAATGAAATCAGCACATTAGAAGTATTTAAAAAAAAAAAAACAAAAAAACTGGCACTTTTTTTTTTTCTTAAGTGCTTAAAGAATTTGTCATCTGTCTGTCTCCTTAGCACTTGTCATTAAGGTACTGTGAACATCTGGTGTTTTGTAGACCTTGGCCCTGGGAGGTGCTGATATATCAAGGCATGCCTTGAGTTTCAGTCAAAGCAATACATCCTCCTTGCAGTAAGCAGGCATGGCTGCGGTTTAGGTATGAAAGACTCATTAGCCAGGCCATAAACTTGTTCCCTCTGCAATACTGGGATATAATTCAGGTGCTCAGAAAATAAGTAGAAATTACACTGGTAAAAATCACCATTTCAGCCCTAACACAGATGTTAACTACCATAGATAAGTAGCTAATGCTGGGCCTCACTCTGTATAGTTGAAATAGTGAGACCTCTTTACTAAATTTATTCAAGTGCTGCTGGCTTTATTCAAAGTTTTTATCCCTGCATGCCAAACTGCCTCTTGGCACGGATGTCTTTGATACAAATTATGGGACCTTCAAATGTAGGACTTTAAAATGGAAACGTTGGCACAGCCTTAATAATAGCTCCCTAATTCTGCAAAGGGAGCTGAGAAAATGCATTTGTCTGGTTTGATTAGGCTCAGCAGCATCCTGCATTTGGAACAAGACAACCCTGGTGTACCAGAATGACTGGGCAATGTGCAGTGTCCAACCACTTTGTGTGCTGCTTGGGCTTCAAAATGTGAAGCATCATAAAAACACAAAGCTTCTCTACCTGCTGTCTGACCCAGCAGCCTTAGAAATCAGCAATCACCTTGTAGAAGCAGCAGATTTAAATTATGGATGTTGGCTACACATCCAGTACTGTGCCAGGGAAGTCTCTTATATTACATGGGAATTCTGCCTGCTATGCCTAGCATCTTGGTTAGAGTTTATGGTCATCCATTTGTTCAAAAATAAACAAAAAGCATAGCTGGTTGGCCACATCCTGCTGCTTCTTCCTGTGTTCTCCTGAGATCTATTTACCCCCTTTCAGTTTGATAATATAGGTTCAGGGATGTGGTTGAGACATTGTCCCTGGAGGTGTTCAAGAAACATTTAGGTGTTGTACTAAGGGACATGGTTTAGTGGGGAAATATTGGTAGGAGGTGGATAGTTGGACTAGAGGACCTTGGAGGTCTTTTCCAACCTTGGTGATTCTATGATTCTGTGATTATCTTCTCAGACCTTTGGCTAAAGCAGGAAGCACTACCTTCTGCTTCTGGTTTGGGGTTCTGCAACGCACGGGATCCCTCAGTATTTAGTGTCCAGAGGAGTCCATGAGAGAAGGACAAAACAAACCATTGGAAAACAAGACTTCAGATACTTTGTCTTTAAAATACTAAGAAGCTTTTTTTCAGGCTTTTATTTGGCAAGACACCCAGGCACATCCTTGATTTCAGGAGCAGCTTCATTGACTTCACTTGGATTCTTGAGATTACTATACTGATGACCAAGTCTTGTCCTGAATCTTCAATAGGGATCCCCTGCAGAAGGCTGTGGAGCCAGTGTTAAGGTGCATTTTCCAAGGTGCACATGTCCCAGTGTTCAGCTGCATGTTTGCCTACATCTTAATGATGTAATGGTCTGCAATGCAGCATGGAAATCAGGTGCAGGGTGCTGCATTGCCATTGTCTGTGTAGCACTCCAGAATGGAGAGTACTGAGACAGAGTGAGTGCAAAAGCAGTAATGCTGGTGTTTTGGTTTTTTGTTTGTTTGTTTTGTTTTTCAAGTAAGAATTCTTCACAGAGAAAAAAGAGAGTGGTGCATCATGTTTTTCAAGTCACCAGGCTTCTTGGCAGGTTGGATGATAAATCACTTGAAGTAGGAGTCACGAGAGCCAATTATTGCCAGATACTTCTGTTCTCTGCCTCCAGCAGCAGGGCTAGCACAGGCAGAGACTTCTACTTTCTGAGTAGAAAAAAGAAACAGTGAAGAGTCAAATGAAAAAAGATTAAAAATTTACCCTGAAAACTATTTCCATCTCCTCTGGATTCATGTGTGATGAATGCATCACATCTAATGAGCATTGGGTATTGTATATGTCCTGCACAGCAGTCTGCTCCTGAGCAGTAGGTAGACCATGAGTGTGCAATATAGGCACCAAATAACCACCTTGTACCTAAACATCTTGAGGAGCCACCAGGCTTTCCATAGGTTTGATCAACACATTCAGCAAATTCATGGGATTCTTGACTGCATATTTTTTTTACAGCACGTGCTTGCATTGTAGCTGTGTTTTTCTACATGTCTGTGGCATTAAGTATGCACACATTTCTGCCTCGGACAGCCTTGCTATTGTACAAAATTGTATACAATTTCACAGCAAATGCTGAATGACTTTCAGTTTGAGAAACAAGGTCTAAGAGGCAAATGAAACGAACAGGAAAGGGGAAGAGGAGTCATGTTGTAAAAGTCAGCAGCTGAATTATTGTTTGAAAATTGTCCTTTGTTGTGCCTTTCAGGTTTACAAGGGCACAGCGGGGTTCTTCTCATAGCTTTGATGGAAAACACTTGGCATTATCCCTTAATGTTTAATCATAACTCTTTAATGCTGTAGGAATTTGCTAGGTATCAATGTGCTGCCCTTAGGATGCCTCAAGACTGGGTGGTGCCTCACCCTCAAGTCTGCACAGGGCTTTGGTACCTGCCTGGGTGGGTGGCATAGGGGAGCTGGGAAGTCAGAGCTTGGTGAGTTTTCTCCATTGCATTTTGTGGGTCTGTTTCTGACAGGCTTCCGTATTAAATCTAAATTCATCAGCAAGGACATGATGAATGTTAGCTACGCTGTCCAAGTACTAAATCCAAACATTAGGCATAAACGATGCAGGTGTGTGAACTTGAGCAGATATTTTTATTGTGAAAAACTACTGTTGCTAAATAACTAACAAGTTTTGTAAGGAAAACATAATTATAAAGAATCTTTTCCATCTCCCACACTAATTGAATGAGCAGAATTTTTCTGTGCTACTTTGCAGACATCATGTCATTGAATTATTGGATTAACACTGGGTTGCTGTTTTACCTTTGCCCCATTCAGCAGAAGAGTGTTGAGTCTTTTGAACTGGAAAGTCTTGATTATCTTTTTCCCTTTCAATAGAACTGTGCTCATTCAGAACCCTGAGTTTAATGATATTTTGTCTGAACTCCTGCATTTTCTTTCTTGGTAAAGAATCTGCCAATAGAAAGTGAATAGATCTGAGAAACAGCCTTCTTTTTTAACAAGTAGTCATTAATTCTTGCATAGAAGAGAGAGGTTTGTAAATTCTATTTACATGGTAGATCAGCAGAATCTTTCATCCGCTTCTAAGGGCTCATCTCTGGGCTGAAAAGATCAAGCGACAACAGGTAAAGTGGTCAGGCTTTAAATGTGAGTATATATGTAAATGCTAGTTGGCTTTTGACATTTTATTAGCTGTTATGGCATCTACTCAAAATAGGATTTTTAAAACTGCAGTTAATTCTCTGTAGTAACACTATGGCATTCCATTTCTTTGGATATCAGATTGGAGATGATTTTGGTCTCTGGGATTCTCACAGTTGAAAGATTTTTAAGCCAAGTCTTCCAAACGTTGTTCTCACTTTAGGTCATGGTGGTATCTCATAAGACTTGGAAAGCACATGGCGTCTGTACTGTCCTGTGTTTCTTTCTTAAGCTAACAGCATCTGAAACAGAAGTTCTACTGAAAACATGGTGCTCTATTTGATGAGCACTGCTGGCATTAAAGCAACAGTTCTGGTGAGACACAAGTACAAATCATGTAGTACACACTCCCCTTTTTCCTAGCAACTGAATAATTCCATGAAAAAGATTCTTTTTATTCCAAAAAATTTACAGGATCCTCAGCATTAAATCACGTTAATCGCATTAATGTGGATCTTCCCTTCAATGCTGATAGCAGTTGCAGTGAATATACAAGAAAAATAAGAACATCATTAATAACTATATGCATGATAAGACAAGGTCTTCTGTTCTCAGAGCAGCGGCCTTCACTATGTCATGCAGCTCCATCTCAAGGGAGCAGAAGCTTTCCATTGACTTTAAGAGCCTATGGGAATAACTGGAGGCATGAACTGCTTGGCTGGTTACACAGAGCATAGATAGCTCAGGGGCTGAAAAACATCCATCTGTCAAACCTCCCGCTCTGTGTAAGACACATTGCTATGTGGTAGCACTTCTCCTTGGGATCATCTCTGTCACGTGAGCCAATGCCCCAGAGACCCAGAGAAGCAGCCCTGTGTGTGTGTGTCCTTGTCATCTACTGTGGAGTGCCAATTATCACTGTCATATCAAAAAGCATACAGCTGCTCTCTGCTTTATTTCTAATCGACTTCATTCTTCTCCTGCTGGAACTCTCAGCAGCCTTGCCAGCAACTTCAGCTGGTAAGGCTGATGCCTTAAAGCCAAAACAAACACCTGCACCTGCTGATTGCAACAAGAGCTCTTCTTTCTGATGACCTCATGGTAACTCCCCTAAAAACTATGGTGAACTGCAGCTACATCAGAACAAAGAGATCTCTTCAAATCTAAATCTGAACATCTCCTTTCAGGCTTTCTTTCGGAGGATGGTGTGTTTGCCTACAGAAGGAAATCTGGCATTCACTGAGTTGATTTGAATGAAGCAGGCTCAGGCTTTGGAGTGGTGGAGATGTTAAGTCAAAAAAGAGAAGAAAGCTGACAAAACATCTATTTTCAATCAGGGCTCTTCACTGAAGAACAGATGGGCCAAACATTTCTATTAAAAAATGACTGCAAAGTTGACTTCTTTTGGAGCTCAGCAGCAGCCCTGGTTTTCTGTATTGCTTCTGGTCATTTCAGGAAAGCACTTGTCCTTGTGAGGAAGAGATATTTTCCTGGTCCCTTCCTTATTTTGTGTCGCAAGGGTGAATGTAGTTTCTGATGGAAATCTTTGCACTATTCTTTATGTAAGATGTCAGTGCTTTTTTTTTTTTTTTTTTTTACCTGATCATGCATTTCCATTCCAGTTCAGAGACCAAAGTACACAAGCTGATAACAGGGTGGTGGAAGAAGGGAAGAAGGGAACAATATGTGTCCTACTGTCTGATCTTGGTTCTTCATGATACTACTGGATTCATTAATTTCCTTTTAATGCAACGTATTTTGTACTACAAACTTCTACCAAGTTTTCAGTTTCTACAAGACTACAGGAGGATTTCAGAAGGATTTGAAATTACTCAGTCACTGCTTTGAATGAGTATTGATCTGGTCAAACATTTCCAGAGGTGAATCTTTTGCATTTCAAGGACTTTTTTCCATTGTTCATGCATCTTCTAGCCTCTTATTCTCATTGTGGAAGCTTATTTGCAAAGCCTTGCTGGCTGGAGCAATGCACAGAGACCCCAGGCTGTCATGCAGGTGACAAAGGCATGGGTTACTTTTCCAAAAATGTGAGTTTTGTTTGCCTCCAGCGTGCTGCCATTGCTACAGAGCTTACTGCATTTCAGCCAATCCGTAGTGGTACTTGTATAGTTTCTTTCACCTGTTGCATGCTGTCAGTGCACTCCTTGCAGTCGTACAATGCATCACTAGTAGGGATGCTGGCATCTTTACAGATAGCATCAAATACTGATCTGCTCTGTGGCTGCAGCCCCTCAGTACTATCGCTCAGTTCTGTGCGCTGTGGGCGACTGCAAAGCACTGCCAGCCATAAACACATCAGATCACTGCTCGTCTCGCTCATTAGGGCAATTAGCGACCTGTAGAATATGATCATTCAGGGATTTTAGCCCTCCTGACGTCGGTGTCTGGTCGACGGCACCAACGGATGCTGTTTATAGTCCAGTTGATAATCTCTCTCTTTCCAGCTCGTTATTATTATCAACCAAAGTGCCTTTTTGCTTCTGTGACCCAAACAGAATCCCCCCCGCCACCGTTTTAGCAGCTAACATCCACAATGGGGGCAACTGATCCAGCGCGGGAGTTAAATATAACCGTGCCTAGTGTAAGGAGAAGAGTGAATGGGAAATGGTTGGCATTCCTTCTTCCTGAAGGCACGGCGAGAGAGGGAGCGGGAGCGGGAGAGAGCCGTGCACACACGCAGCCACACAGCCGCACAGACGCGCGGCCGGCGAGGAAGAGGAAGCGAGCAGGAGGCAGAGCAGAGCCCGCAGCTCGCAGTGCCCACGGCTGGCAGCATGGCCACCCTCAGCATGGCCACCTGGGGACTGTACCTGCAGCTTCTCTCCTGCTGGGCTTTCTCTCAGAGTCCCTACGCTGACAACGCCTTCTCACTCTCAGCAGGTAAATGGCTTTTAGTCTCTTTGCTTTGCCTCCTTCGGACCTGCACGCTGCTTCTTGCACTTCTCAGCAACTGAAAGCATAGGAGTGACAAATTCCCTTGCAGATCTGGGACGTATTTCTTGCTTGGTGGCTTTTGCTTTATTATTTCTGGTTTTATGCCCTTCCCTTCCCAGTGAGAAATAACAGAGAGGAGCCCCAGTCACAATAAAATGCTTTTTCTCCCACTGGTTTGGTGCTGCACTAATGCGTGCTGCCAGAGGACCTGGCCCAATTAGTGTATTACTTGCACGTCTGCCTGTTTCTTTCTATTTTGGATGATCCTAGGTGGATTACAGCAAAGGAAAGAAAATGAATCTCAATGTATATCTGCTTCTATAAATAAAGCCCTGACCTCAATGAGTGCTGCTGGAGCTCGACTGGATGTTAGCAGAATAAACATCATCTGGCTCTGGCTATGACACTAACAAATATTCGGATGGCTCACATAGCAAACAAGTGTCCGCTGCATGGAAAATCCCTGCTAGGCAAAGGCAAAGCAAATTAGTTGTCAGCTGAGCCAGGGCACTGGAAATCCCACTTAGCAGGTTTTACAGTGAGGTTAGCAAGACTCCCCTCTACCCATGTTCTGTGCAAAGGAAGGAGAAGGGGGACAAGAACTCCAGCCCCGTCTCTGCTTGGAGGAACTCTCATCATGTTGTGGCACGGTATTTGTAGCTGAAAGATGCCTCTAACTAGAATCCTAGATTTCTTTCGCATCAAATTTGGGATGGTTCAGGTGAGACTTGTAGGGAGGCATCAGTTTTGCCTTCAGATCCTCCCAGTGTTTCTGACATTAAGACAACCTCCAAAAGGGTGCACATTCCAAAACTGTGCATAAAATCAACTTTAGACATAGAGTTAAAGGTGCACGATCTTTCTCTCTCCGTCTCTCTCATGTTTCTGTGTTACCACAGAATTTATACTCAAGGCATTTGTGGCACTGAGGGACATAGTGGGCATGGTGGGGATGGGTTGGTGGTTGGACTGGATGATCTTAGTGGTCTGTTCCAACCTTGATGATTCTATGATTCTGACAGAGAACAATGATCAGCAGGACAGCCTATGCAGGACAACAGATTTCTGGACTGAACTGCAGAAGTGATATGAATGATTTCACCTATGGTTGGTTGGTTGGTTGGTGGTTTAAGCAAAGCTTTTGAAATACACAGAACTAACACACTGCATTTTACCCCCAGTGGTTTGAACAGATCATTCACTTAGAAATATTTGAATAATAAGATTCTGTGGGCGAAAAGGTAGTGCAGTCATCATCTGGGGAAAAGCCCTATAGCATTTAATAACATAGCCATTAGATTTCTGCAGTCATTTCAGATAGCTTTTAAGATAGCATCTAGGAAAGCCTAATGCTTGAAAAAGGCATCCCTTAAAAAACAACTAAATCCATCTTCAAACCTCTAGGAACTGGTATGTTTTTCTGCTGAGTTCTCTGCAATGCTAAAAAGCATTTTCATTTGTTATCATCTTTATTTTGTTAGGTAGGATTTCTCCATAAGGTTCATATTAATTAATGCTGAGGTACAGAAGCCATCAAAACTTATTTTCTTTGATGACAAATGGCCTTGTAATAACATGTAAATTGTTAGACCTCAGAAATTGTTTTGAAGGGCTTTACCTTGCCTTGAAGCTAGTAGATTCCAGCCAGACAAACACAAAGTTCATCTCTCTGATGCTCACATGGCCTGGCCTTTCCTATGTAGTGATTTTTCTCCTGTGGAACATACTTCAGTGCCCAGAGATGACATATCAATTGTTATCATCTTAAAAACAAAACAAAACAAAAAACAAACAGCCTAGGGAATAGGCCCTTCCAAGGGGGAAGGTTCATATATCTTGTGGCAATGTAGTGGAAGAGGAAATAGGGAGTAGAAGGGAAATGCATAGCCTGGGGTTGTCGGCACCAGTTCTTTGGGGAAAAGGTGTACCTTCATATTTCATCAGCAACCCAGCTGTGTAGCAGGGAGATATAAAAACTCTTAGAGTTCTTAAATCTGCACCAGTCAAGATAGAATAACAATAATTGCAGACAAGGAGGAGTATTTTAGAGCAGTAGTGCCACATGTAAAGGTATAACTCTCGGGGTGGTATAGTGTCAAAGTAGAGAGTGTGCTTGGGACTGACAGGATTGTTTTCTGGCCAAATATTCTTCAGGCAGCAGTACTTTATGATATGGGCAGCCCTTGATATGAGCTGCTGCTGGGCTCTGCTCCTCACAGCCTGCTAAATTCTCTAGTTAGTTCTCTATTTTCTAGTAGAAATCTCACAGTGTGTATAGAAGGTGAATTAATTCCATTTAGATTCTCAGTTGTTTTAATGATTTTTCAAGTACTCTGTGACTGTCAGCTGATTTAATTATTTGAATTTGGCACCATTTGAATCTGGGTGTGGTGAAGAGAAGGCACCAGGGAGACGTGAGAGAAGCCCCTCAGTATCTAAAGGGGGACTGTAAGAAAGAAGAGGACAGGATCTTTAAGAAGGATCTGTTGTGACAAGACAAGGGGATATGGCCTCAAACTAAAAAAGTGGAGATTTAGATTGAATAGAAGGAAGAAGTTTCTTACAGTGAGGATGGTGAGGCACTGGAACATGTTGCACATAGAGTTGGTAGAAGCCCCATTCCTGGAGATGTTCAAGGTCAGCCTGGCTGGGGCACTGCGTAGATACAGAGAGATTGACTAGATGACCATTAGAAGTTCTTTCCAACTCAAACAATTCTATGACTCTCTGTGATCCTCTCTTTCCTTTTCCCCTTTTCTGCTCATCCATGTTGCAGGTTTCTTGGGCTTTGCATGGGGATGGAAAGTATTTGATATGCCCCCAGGAGCTGAACAAGAGCAGTACCTCCCTCAGTGCTTCTTCTGACCCAGACTTCCTTTTATGTATCATACAAATGTATCACTTGATTGACTTTTTTTTCCTGAGATCAATATCAACACAAAGCCTTATGAAAAAAAGCATGGTTGATTAATTTAAAGGAATGAAGCAGGGGTGACCGTTACTGGCAGTATTCCTAAAACCTTCTCTGTCTTTGTCTCTGCTTTCCCAAAAGAAGGGAGTCCCTGTTTCACAGGGCACAACCTGTTTGAATCTGAATTACTGACTGAAAAGATACAAATTGTAAAAAAATAAAACAACAAAATTGGCTAAAATGCAAATAGAAAGGGCTCAGTTATTTGCTGCTTAGGATGAGTATCATGAACCTTCATTTACTGCAGGTCAAAGGACCAGGCGTTCCTATTTCACCCTGGTTTAATATAAAGGTCAGCACAGCTGGCTTCTAGTTGGTAAGCTGATAAGCATCCTGAAATACCAAACCGGGACTCCCAAAGTACTGGCAGATGGGACAAGCTGGTGGCCAGTTCCATTTTATTTCTGTGGGACATGCCTTGTGTTACAAGAGAAGCAGGTGTCTGGCTTCTGGCTACAGAAGTTCCCCTGGAGAGGGCACCTCAGACTTGTTTGGGGTGAACAAGTTCTGCCACCTGAGGCAGATGTGAGCTCAGGAATTGGCATGGTGTGGTCTTGGCTGGCAGTGCTGGGCACACAGGGCAGCATGGAAACCATAGGGGTGAGACATGTACAAAGAAAGAAAATTTACAGTGTACTGGCTACAATGGAAAGTGTGTTGAATGTTTTATAGATCATTGCAATTTTTAGTGTGGAGGCTTTGCTAACCTATTTCATGCTGTAGCATAGTAGGTGGAAGGAAATGGGAAAAGGCCTTTCAGCCCTCAGGGAGAATTCTTTGAGAAGGATCAGGAATAGGAGAGGGAGAAAAAGCCAATAGGAATTCACAGAAACTATCCTAAATGTGCTTCTTCCCTTCCCTTCTCTTCTCCGAGGAATCTATTTAATGAAAAGAGTATCGGGGAATGCTTTTTTATGCCGACAACTATAGTGGGAAGAGAGGATTTGGAATAGAAGATGGACATAGGAAAAGATGGGTACAGGAAGAGTGCAAAAGAGGACTGACAGAGTGGGTGGAAGGAGAAAAGCAGCTGTTACTCATTTTTGCCATTTTATATGTATCCAGGCTTGCATGCAAATATATTGGGTTGCTTCTCTTAAAGAATGCAGGGCTTCAGTTTTGGTTTTCTTCCACCTTTGGAAAAGTGTCAGTGGACTCTTTTAGCCTCTCCAACCTACAAAGCCATGATTTTTTACAACAGCAAGTCAATCAGAGCTATTTCTTTGTGAAAGGCCAAGGAATAAAGTCAGCTGGGCTGTGATTCTATTGCTGTGAGGCAGTCACAGGTCATTAATGTAGTCCACAGTACCAAAGTTTCTAATAGGAATTTAAAAGCATTTTTCTGGTGCCTTTCAGAGTGTACAGCAACATCCATGTCCCCCAATGGATTGTCTGGGACTTTCTGAGCACACAGTGGGCCAACATCAAAGTCAAGCACACTTCTGATCCATGCCAGCCCTGGAGTCTTGCAGTTGGAAAGGGATGGCAGTGGTACCTGCTCTGGTGCTACTGATCTCACAGATAAAGTGGAAGAGAAATGTGTGACAGTGAATAGCAGGCAGAAGTCTTGAGGTTGACACAGCAGCCATCTTGCATGAAGAGTTAGGCCTTCAGGCTCTTCTAGGGGTGGTACTAAGCTCTTCAATACTCAGTGTATTTGTAACATCATTCTAGATTGACAAGAAATTGAGTTTTATAATTGACTCATAAAATTATGGGGATGAAGTATTGCAATTGACAGGACTGAAACTCTCATTCTGGTTCTGTTACCAAGTCATCCATGATTGTAGGGGTGTTGCTTAACTTCTCTGTGCCTCAACTTCTCATGCATGGAAAAGAAGCATATAGAGCTGCTAACATCTGTGAGCTGTGTCTAGAGCCCTGGACCTCAGCAAGTGGAAACCAGTAGAAGCAAACCCAAACTGTCTGAGTAAATACTGACTAGGCAGCATGCCAGGGTCCGTGCTATCTGCAATAGCTTTTGAGCACCAGCTCATTTTAAACATCTCTATGTATTTATTTCTTATGACAGCTTCAGTTTGTGGGCCAGCTGGTGAAATGCGTGTGACTTCTGCCACAACTGGTGGCCACCTTGGGAATTAGGATTTCTGACACAGTATTTTCATATTTCTATCAGTTGCTGGAGTTTTTATCATTTCATCAGAGGGGATGGGAAGACAGCTCCATCCCGTAGCTCCTGCAGTACCTCCCTAGCACAGATATCAGTGCATAATCTGTAGACTTGCTGTATTTCATTGCTATATTTACATCACCTGATACATTGGAAAGGGTATATTTAGGCCATAAGGCTTATGTTCATGAGGACACTGAGAGATGTAACCTGTTCCTGAGCCCAGCTGTCTGACCCAGCTCCAGACATGAGCTCATGTCTGGAGTATCCCAGCTCTACCTGCCCACCTTCACCCACGCCTCCTCATGCTGCTCCCTGCCCTGGAAACTAGAACTTTGGCAGCTCTTAATGTTTTCTGATTTCGAAGGGAAGAGGTGGTGTCAGTGGGTGTCAGTGGCCAGAGGTCTCCAGTGGGCTGGCCATACCAGCCAGTGAATGGGCAGGCCACTGTGCAGCTACTGGAAACACGGCTTTGGAAAGCAGCTCAGCTTCTTGTCAGGGTTTGGAAAGCAGCTTGACTTCTGGTCTGGGTCTGTGAGATGAATGTGGCTGCAAATAGGGAGGGAAGCACATGTTAAATATTTTTTTCATGCCATGTCCTTTTATCCTGCCATTGTCCTTGATTCAGCTAGCCTACACCTTCATGTTTGCAGCGTGGAGGTCACTTTCCCAGTTTACATACCATTTAATGCAATGGAATCCTGTAAATCTATGCTGAACCTGGTGCAGCGTTTCCCTCTGTTACCTCTGTAGTAGCCACAGGGGTTCGCAATGTTAGGTGAGCTCTAGGATCAGCTCTAGGAGGGCTCGCGGCCCTTGTACGAGCCCTGCTCTGGAGGACACTGCCTGGGGAGTGCCCATCTCTTCTCTGGCTCTGCCTTGGACTATCTCACATTACAGCTTTTGACTTCCAGCTAGCATCAGAAGCAAGCAGTCTGCAGGAATGCAGTGAAACAATGCAGTGGCCTGTCTAAAATACCTTATTTCTTGAAGCAACCACTACTCCCATACCTATACATTGAGATAGTCGCTTTCTTGAATACTTTTTGAATAGTAAAAATAATTTTAGTTTGAAAATGCTTAAGAATTTCTATTTTAGAGCTGATTATTTTAATTGTCATGCTCTCGGAAGCCAGCTGCCATTTAGATGAGTTCAATAAGGAGTTTTTCGTTTTGTCTTCCTTCTCTTATTGAATACTTTGGTATCAAAGATGTTGGAAGGGCAGTTTCCATACAAGATGTGTAAACAAACTCCCTGTGTAGGCAGGGCGTTTGCATTTCACAGAAAACTGACAGCCCTATTCTTGGGCTGAGATTTTTTCCACTGATGGGGACTAGAGTGTTATGAAGCTGTATTTAGCAAACAAAGCTGACCTGGAGCCTAACGATATAAATTGCATTTGCTTACAGCCAGCTAGCCTAACAAGGAAATCAATGGCTATTTTGCTGCCAACTTTGTTAGCTCTAATGGTTATCATAATAAAAAAAAGTTCCAAAGAATTTCAAACTTAGATTCCAAGGAAAGGAGTATCCCAATATTTTATAAGCCAGATCTTGAGTTTACTCATGAGGACATGGTAAGTATACAGTTAAAACTGTAGATGTGCATTTATAGTTAATCTTATCCTTGCAAAATATTTAAAGTACAAAATATTTAATTTCCTAATTTCTTTTTTTTATATTATTTTTATTTTTTAAGTAGTATTACAACTGCAGCAATGCAAACCTTCTTCTGCAGTGACTGTTAGTGATCTTTTAGCAATTAAACCATGTCAGACCAGCTCTGGTATTCTTATTCATGTTGAATGATAATAAACTTAGTGAAATTGATCTAGACCATGGAATAATGTATTACTAAGAAACAGCATGATATTGGTATGTAGCCTAAGATAATATCATAATCAAATTGTATGTCTTTTTAGGTTACAAGCTACACATTGTTTTTTTAACAATATGCATTTTAGTCCCAATGCAACATGTTCAAATACAGTCCCAAAATTAAGATAACCACAGATGTATGTAGGCTTAAAGTTCAAGACTTTTGTTACAGCTGTGTAACAGTAACTGAAGTCAGGGCCAGATTGTATTATTTATTTCTGTATTTTATTGTGTGCCTGAGCTGAAGCTTTCTGTTGAGTTTGAACTTGGGAGGAAAAGTTCAGGAGCCTTTGTTGTGGACTGTCTCACCTCTCAAAAGTATCATCTCAAATAGTTTTGTTAGAGAAAAAAGCCTGCATAACATAAATCACTTCTGAAGTCTGGTGCCAGTAGCAATCTTTGGTGATTTTTTTCTTGAGAAAGGAAAGAAATGGAACTTTGTGATAAATATTCTTGATACGAAAGACAACTGAAATGAAGTTTATGAAATGCATTCCCTTGGACTCTGTGCATAGGTTGTCTCTACCAGCAAGGCCTGATTTAACCCGGCATCGGTGGAACCAACTGCAACTGGCCTCTGTGTACAAGTGACTACATGCCTGAAGTGACCCTGCCATAGCCAGTGGGTCTGTTACTGACACTGAATGAGCTGAGAGCACCCGAGCTGCTGCTTGGGCAGCCACACTGAGGTCTTAACAACCACACTCATCTGGACAGCTGTTTTCTATGAATCAGGACTGGGGAAATGCTGTCCCCATGAATGTGGGGTGGTGAAACATGATGTACTACATTTTCTGAGACATTTAGAAACCTAGACTTATCTCTGTCCCTTAGAGAAATCTGTCTTACCCTAAGATGTGACAAAAACTGGCCTGCAACCAATTTGCACACAAATGTAGCAGTTTTGCCAAGTTTATCTTGCTGTAAACTTAATTTGGAGATTTTCAATTAATACCAGATACTTCACCATAGGCTCTTCTTCCTACAGTATCTGGCTCCCTGCCACCTCTCCTTTCACAGACACCCATTCTGGCTGCCAGTGTTCAGAGGAAAAGCCAACAGGCACAAATAAATATTTACTCCATTTGATGGGAACAAGAAGATGCTGTTTCTAATAGATTTTTACAACAAGAGAGAGAGTGAGAGAGAGAAATAGATATTTCAACCCATTTCCTAACATCAGCTATCGGGCATTTTTCTGTGAGGCTGCACCTTGAGTACTGTGTTCAGTTTTGGGCCCCTCACTACAAGAAAGATATTCTTGTACTGATACTCCAGAGGCCCTGGAGTGAGTTCCAGAGAAAGACAATGAAGCTGTGAGGAGTCTGGAGTGCAGCTCTTATGAGGAGTGGCTGAGGGAATTGAATTGTTTGGTCTGGAGAAGAGGAGGCTTAGGGGAGACCTCATCGCTCTCTACAGCTGCCTGATGGGAGTCTGTGGGGAGGTGGGGGTTGGCCTCTTCTCCTGTGTAACTAGCGAGAGGTCTAGAGGGAATGGCCTGAAGTTGCATCAGGGGAGATTCAGTTTGGATGTTAGGAAAAACTTCTCCAAAGGAGTGGTTTGCTGCTGGAATGAGCTGCCCAGGAAGGTGGTGGAGGCACCATCCCTAGAGGTGTTTAAAAAAATGTACGGAGGGACGTGGTTTAGTGGGAAATGCTAGTGATAGCTAGTTGGACTGGGTAGTCTTGGAGGTCTTTTCAAACTTTGGTGATTCTATGAAAATCAACCTATTTCATAGCCATGTTAAGAGTTTGGGACTCAGCAGTAGCCTTCAGAATATGAGGGACATTGTGTATTTGAGAGACTGCATGGAATCTGAAATTTTTGCTTGGATGCTTCAGTGGACACGGGATGTAGAAAAGGGCTGTGGAATGGAAGCTCACCTTATTCTGTGAGAAATATTTGTGGTGTTCAAGACAACGGATGAGTGTTTGTATTGAACAGATCTCCCTTGTTTGGAACAGAAGAAGCAGCCTACCCACAGAGCATGCTGCTTCCTCATCCCACCGCCGCCGCCCATGTTCCCACCACCGCACTTCAGTCACGGCTGGAGCTCTGTAAGTGTGGCCAAGGGGCCTTTCTCTTTTTCTTACATGAATTTTGATGTTTGACAAAGACTGACACATCCTTTCTGAGCACTTCTTCATGGTGTCACTCAGCAAGTACCTCTGGCTGTGAGAGCTACGGATCTGGCTACAGATATCCTATTTTGCATCACTTTTCCCTTTGTTATATAAAGGTCCCAAAATCCTTTTGTGGAATCTATTTCCACCATTTTGCAAAAATGAATGTTTGAGTGGCTGGTATGGATTTTTCATTCACACACATATGGATATTCCTGCTTTATATGGTATGTATCCATCCATCCATGTTAACATAAACAGCACATGGTATACAGTGGGTATATGATACAGCAGTTTGATCACATGCACTTATTGCCAGGGCCTGTTACCTCCAATATGTTTTCCATCCCAACATGATTTTTTCCACCTACTAGTAAATCCTATTTCTTAATTCTACTCTTCATTTACCATATCCAAATATAGCAATTATTGCAAGCACTATAGAAGTAGTGATCAGAAAAATTTCTGATGAGAACTAATCCAAGAAAAACTACAGCATAAAATCCCCTGTTTTCTTCAAAGATAATGGGATTGAGCTCAGTGTATTATTCCCCCAGCCCAAAACCTAATTGCCTCTCCCTTTCTCATCCCTTGCCTAGCCCTCTCCTGCCTTTGCCATGGTTTCCTGGGGAAGACTCAGAGAAAAGATCCCTTTAGGAAACATGGTGTATTGCTTCAGGCCCCTTAGTGAGAATGAGTTTGGGACCACAACCAAGTATTCCAGAAAGTAATCTGAATATAAAATTACTCCTGGCACCATCTCCCATAAAAATAATGATAATAATAATTAAAATAAGTGGTTACTAGGAAAGTGGGAGCTGTGTGAATTCTCAGTGTGGACTCTGTGCTTTGAAGTTGATGGTTGGAATTTTTCCAGAAAATGGCTTTTCACTTGGATGATGTGCAGCAACTTTATTAACCCAGTGTTTCTGTCTCAGTGTTTGTTTTTATTTCCAGGGGAGATAGATATCTTTTCTGATAGGACATAAGCATACCGGTTTGCTCATGCAAGCCCAATTTTAAAGTCAAATGATTAGAGATCCATTGGTCTTTAAGGGAATTGCCTCTGGTCAGCGGTGAATGTATGCCTAGTTGATATCTACTGGAGCGAAGTTCACACTGCCCATATCCCTGCTGAGTGCAGCCTGTATTATTAGAGCAAAGCTGCTATTTTTGGAGAGGAGTTGCCACTTGTGAAGCGTGATGGAGGGAGCAGGATCAAGGCTAAGAATAGCCCTGGGTCCCACGCTGGCTAAGGGGGATGCGATAGCCCAGCTGCGGCGCGCGCCTGGAAAAGGAGGAGGAAACATGGGACAGAACACCATGCTGAAGTGATAATGTTGAAGCATCCGTGAAGATAACCTCGTGACAAATCACAGGCTTCTCCCTAAGGCAGTGAATAAGTGCTCTTCAGGCTGTAGTGGCTGTGTATTTTTCCGTGTTCTCTGTAAGTGCTCACTCGTACATTTTATCTTACGTAGAGGCTGTTTGATCTGGACGTGAAGGAATTGTGTCAAGAGCTCCAGACAACACAGGCCTTCTCTCTGCCCGAGTCACATTGCCCTGCAGGGCCTCCTGGCCCCCAGGTGAGTGATGCATTTGTGACCAAACCACAGTACTCTCTCACTCGCTCCAAAGTCCTTATAATGCTGTTAAACATTTTCTGTAAATGCTTTTTATAGCTTAATAAGCATATCAAGCTCTGGCTTAATTTCATTTTGACATGACTATGCATAAATCGTGTAGTTTTTTTTACCTAGTGTTCTCATCCCTGCCCTGGATATTCCAAGTTCAGCTTTCATTTTCACGGAGTTTTACAGTGGGTAGCAACCCTGAAAAACCCCAGAGGTGCCGTCACCTCCTTCTGAGGCTCTCTGTTGGTTGGTTTGTTTGCTTTAGACTCTTGTTACATGAGAAGAAAGCCTGCAGAACTGAGGTGCAATGAATTCAAAGGTTTGTGGAGTACCTCCCTGAAAAGGAAAATACATACACTGCAGGCTAGGGACAAGGAAGGGCTTTTGGGTAGGTCTCAGGAGATGTAGGGTCTTTCAGTGTGTCTCTGTCCCTGGCTTGCTGGGCAGCCCATTTGATCTCTTCTTTCATTTTGTACAGTTAGGCAAGGAGGTCAGAAATCTACTGAGAAAATGTTCCATGTGTAAAGGAAAGTCTCCAAATTGAGGAGAATGCCACCCACCTGCTTTTTCATTCCAGTCTGTACCATCCAATAAAGAATAGAACATAAAGGAAAGTCGTTTATCATGTAACACCCTCAGTAAGTTCGCAGACGACACCAAATTGGCTGGGAGTGTGGATCTGCCTGGGGGTAGCGAGGCCCTGCAGAGGGATCTGGACAGGCTGGAGAGCTGGGCTGAAGCCAGGGGGATGAGGTTCAACAAGACCAAATTCCGAATCCTGCACTTTGGCCACAACAACCCCAGGCAACGCTATAGGCTTGGGACGGAGTGGCTGGAGGACTGTGTGGAGGAAACGGACCTGGGAGTGTTGATTGATGCTCGGCTGAACATGAGCCGACAGTGTGCCCGGGTGGCCAAGAAGGCTAACGGCATCCTGGCTTGCATCAAAAACAGTGTTACTAGCAGGAATAGGGAGGTAATTGTCCCCCTGTACTCTGCACTGGTGAGGCCGCACCTCGAGTATTGTGTTCAGTTTTGGGCCCCTCACTGCAAGAAAGACATTGAGGCCCTGGAACGTGTTCAGAGGAGGGCTACGAAGCTGGTGAGGGGCCTGGAGCACAGGCCTTATGAGGAGCGGCTGAAGGAGCTGGGATTGTTCAGCCTGGAGAAGAGGAGGCTCAGGGGAGACCTTATAGCACTCTATAACTTCCTGAAGGGAGGTTGTGGTGAGCTAGGGGTCAGCCTTTTCTCTCGTGTAGACAGTGATAGAACTAGAGGCAATGGTTTCAAACTGCGCCAGGGGAGATTCAGGCTGGACATTAGGAAATATTACTTCTCGGAAAGGGTAGTCAGGCACTGGAATGCACTGCCCAAGGAGGTGGTGGAGTCACCGAACATGGATGTGTTCAAGAGACGTTTGGATGTTGTGTTGAGGGATAGGATTTAGCTGGGGAGTATTGGTGATGGTTGGACTGGATGATCTTTTAGGTCTTTTCCAACCTTGATGATTCTGTGATTCTGTGATTCTGTAAATTAGGAGACATGGTGAAGTGATGGTAAAACAAATGTTTGTGCTGCGCAGTGTTGAGAAAAGTCTTCTCTGCATTATGGAGCAGCCCTGTGGCGTGGCTGGCCACCATCTAGAGCTGCAACACACGTGGAAGAAACTGTTGGGTTTTCAGTCTTCACCAGATTGTCTTTTTGAAAAACAACCTCCTTATACCATCTCTAATTTGAACAGGGAGAACCGCAATATCCATTCTGTTGTTCTGCAAGATTCAAATGATAATTAACCTCACAAATGAATTATCTGTGATCCCTCCAAGAATGTTTTTAAGTGGAGTAGGCCAACAGATTGTATCACAACATAGACAGTAGGATGGATTTAATATTGCTTTGAATTTTTTAAGTATGAATGTCTTTTTTTTTCTAGAAGGACAATGTTAGAGCCAGTAATCCTCTGGACAACAAACTTATGTCAGTGGTCATGGGAAAATAAATGCTACTGTTACTAAAAATAATCTAAGAATTAATTCTGAATTGCTTTCTGCTATAAATGTGTGAATTTGTCATAGTAAGAATTGTTTTATAAACAAATTTATAATGATGTGACTCTGCATGTAATCCCTCCCATGTTTAACCTAGCATAAAATGAAAAAAAAATAGATAAAATTTGATTCAGACTATAATTAGCTATATTTTGATTTACACTATTGAAAGCCTAAAATAACTCTGCTGACTAAAATAGTTGGAGTAATTTACATTTGAGGACACAGTTTGCTCCTGCTCATGTACAGTTTGCATCATGTTTTGCATGGTATAAGACAGCCAGGCTCCAAACCTGAAGTGAGCGATTTGTATGGTGAACATAATGCTCCTTTCAGGGTAGCTCATGGGATATCCCTTAGTCATTCGGAAACAAAAGGGTATCTCCTGACAGAAGCACTCTAGAAACAAAGCTGTTTTCCTGATTTTTTTTTTTTTTTCTTTTTCTTGAGCTGGGATTCAAGGTCTCAGTGGATTAAGAAATCTTCTGAAAGGGGAATACGCCTTGCATGGGAGACAGAAATATCTTAAAGTTTTGTGGCTTAAACAGATGTGTGAGGCTTGGTCAATCTTTACTTCAAAGACACTTTCTGTCTTTTCTAATCATGAGTTTCAAATTATGTCATCCTTGCCCATTATTTATGTCCAGCTTCCCAAAGCCGCATCTCTTCATTCAGTTATAATTTCAGGGAAGTAAGAAAAGATGTTTAAAAAGTTATTGTTGTTTATCTTTGAAAGGCATCTTTACACTACATGGGAAATGCAGATTCATGGTTTTTTAAATAACTCACAGAAAACAAGTATTTCCCCTGAACAGCTTACATCTTGGCTGGACACAAGCAGCAGGAGACTGCAGAGAATAAAAAAATTAAAGCTGAGTTTCCTGTTTAACTAGAAATTTGGGATTTGTTTAAGCAGGAGGGTTGGATATCAGAAAAAGGTTGTGTACCAGAGAGTGGCTGAGCACCAGGGCAGTGATAATGGTCTCACACTGACCGATTTCAAGAAATATCAGGTCAAAACTTTCACACATGGAGTCTGATTTTTGGATGGTCCCATGTAGAGCTAGGAGTTGCACTCAGTTTTTCCTTGTGGGTTTCCTCTAACTATAAATATTCTGTGATTCTATGATCTTTCCTATGCCTTAGGTCCTTTTTCTTCCTATTTTCTTTATGTAGGAGATGCCCCTACACTTCCCATGTCAGTGCAACCCTTTGGTTGCCTTCAGAAATGACACAGACCTGGCATTTAGAGACAGTGTTCAAATACAACATTCAACACCCTGACCTTGTGGGTTTACATCATTCCCCATTGACACCCACTGGGCTGTGGGTTGAGGGAAGGCAACCACCCGGTGCCTTCTCACAGACACAGCTCAATAACAGCATTTGTTTCTCTCCCTAGGGTCCACAAGGAATTCCTGGTATAATGGGACCAAAAGGGGAGAAAGTAAGTGCCTGTTATGAAGTTTGGGGTGGTTTTGAGAAGTCGAGGAAAAGGATTGGAGAGGGGATGTTGCATGTACTTTTTTCATGTCTGTTTAGTCTGTGATGGGACATAAATACATGTGGGGATTTGCTTTATTTGAATATAAATCTGTGGATGGATTTGAAGCTATAATTTAAGGCTTTATCTTCCAATGTTAATTTTCAATCTCAAAATATTTTTTTATGGCTTCTCATGACAATTACCTGTCTCTACATTATGGGTGAGAGAGCAGCTTGGGTGCCAAGTCAGTGCTCTTACTAATCCCTGTATTTAAAACACATGACATGATGTGAGGGACAGAGCTCTCCCACACAGCATTGGTTATATAGGCCAGCTCATGTTAAAAGCAGTTTAGATATTAATGTATGGCTTCAGACTTGCAAAGCATTTGTACCATGCTGATGCCTACCGGAAGCTGGGCACAATTGCATGCTTTTCTTGATAAGGAAGTGGTCGTAGATTCAGGTCTGAGAGTGCAGGAAAAGTGCAGGAGCTTCATTAAAGTAATTCTTCTCATTTTACTTCTGGAAAAGAAGTTATGAATGCAAAGGTATTCCCAATGCTCTTTATAAATGCACTGACTGAAGAGCCTCTGTCTACATGGTCTGTGTGGTATGTCTAATATATTCCTTTCTCTGGCAGGGGGAGATTGGCAGGCCGGGAAGAAAGGTATGGATGAAGGTGCTGCCTCAGGCACCAGCCCAACACTTGACATACACAGGCAAACTCTGAATATAAATTGGCTATTATTGAAGTTCACCCTGCCTGTGTTGCTCCAACAGCCAGGGGGTGGCAGGGAGCTCTGGGTCCAGGGCTGAAGAGCTGCCACAGCCGGTTTAATTCAGTTAATTCCATTAATAAGAGCATCTACCTCCAACCAGACAAATAAAAGAGTGGGAAATTACTTGAGCTACTTCTCTCTGGATAAGGGAAGCAGAGTATAGGACTATCATAAAAGATAAAAATAAACAAAACCAACAAAGCCAAATCAAACTTTTTACTGCTTGAAAGCAGAGCAGGGGTGGACCCAACAGCCTCTGTGGAGGAATGGCCATTAATGATTATACTTCCAGAGCTTTGGCACCAATGCAATATGCTGACTACAATCCTCTGCTTGTTGACATATGATCCATGATACATTGTCAAAAATATGTGCCCCTACGTGTGATGAAACAGAATATGTTATCTCAGTTACTAAAAGTGCTTCCATTTAATGTAATTAATTTTAAAAGAAGACAGAAATGCAGGATGAAATCAGAGATATGCAGGGGGTAGTCACTAACCAAGAAGAGAGATACTGTTCTAATAATAAGCAAAGGCAGCTACTAATCAGTGATTCTAATAAATATGAGACATATAAACAAAGAGATTTTTACATTTATCTACCTTTCAAACATCCCACAGTAAGCAAAAGTACTATCTATATAAAAATCATCAAAATTAATGTCTCAGAGAGAGCCACCCATCGAGTTACAGGAGAGTGCAAACCTCAAACTCTGATGTACTTTTACTTCTGGCAAATACTGGTAGGTCCCAAAGGAGAATAAAACAGTGTAATTCCTGCTGCCTGATTCAAGGGAGGTCACTGTTAGCTTCAAAGCTGTGATCAAATTTCCAGGATTGTATTTTCAAATGATATAAACAGTGGAATAGCACTAATCTGCAGCATTTTAGGAGCTAGCCAAATAGTGAATTACAGGCAGTAGTTAAAAGAAATAAATAACTTCTTGCTTGTAATTATTGCAAATCATGTAGTGGATGATAAAGAGCAATTGTATATGAGTATGAGTGCTCAGAATGAAAATACTGGAGGAATAAGAAGAGGAATATCATAGTTAAAGGTTTGGTTCTGTTCTTACTATAAAATGTATTTGTGTGGAGGTCTTTGTGATGCAGGTCTTTTTGTTCTATATTGTATGATTTAAATGAGAGCAAGGTCAAAGTTAATTATATTGACTTTTTTTTTTTTTTTTTCCAGTGGTTATTTCAATTAAATGTAGATTTCTCTGTAGCTGATCTACTTATTTGAATCAGTATAAACTGATACTTCTGTGAGTACACATTTCCTCCAGTGGTAATGCAAAACAGTATTATGAATATAAAACAGTATTTTTTTATAGTAAAGGTAGAGAAGCATTTGCAGATATTTTCCTGAAAATACTATGCCCTTCCATATCTCCTTTCTGCAGTGGAGACCTGTGTGTAGGAATGATGTTACATGAATTGTTGTAATCAATGTTTTCCGTTCAAGGGTAGACCAGGTCCCCCGGGTGTCCCTGGGATGCCAGGACCAATAGGATGGCCTGGACCTGTGGGGCTGAAGGTAAGACTAAAATTAATACAGGATAATCTACTAAACATCATGATCTGAACACAAGGGCTGCTCAGGAAGCCTCTACACCTCTGTCTGCTGGAGACTTTTGAGGTGAAACAGTGTGAGGACACTCAGTGCTTGCCTGATTTCTTACACTGCTCTGCAAAGACCTTACACCACACTATCAGCCTAACCCCATGTAGCACTTCTTAAAACGTGTCACAGGTAAATTGAAAATCAAGTCTAATGAAGACTCACTGAGAACGACTGTTGTTTCACAACCACATGAATCAGTGTTTCAAAACTGGCCATTGTCTCTTATGACTGCTCTTGATGATCTCTTTGCTTGAATATACTTTGACAATATAAAGGGAAAATATCAGGCTACTTTCAGGGGAAAAGAATTACAAACCATGTGGAGTAATAGTGTGTTCTTTGACCTCACTCCCATACAAGCAGACATTCATTCCAGTGAGTTTTCTTAGCTAATAGCAGTAGAAATGGCAGGACATACTTTACTACTGCAGAGTGATTACCCCATTTGTTATAAACCAAGCTGCAGAACAGTCCTTCTCTGAGTTTTACCTAACACAGATATACAGATCTACAGTGGAGCCACTGAACACAAAGGTACTACTGGGACACTTGAGGTAGAAAACTTGTTTTTATCTATCCAGCACGTATCAGGCAAAATGATGGCATATTATGCTTATTTTGAAACTGAATTTTCAAGGAAATCTTTGACTATTCATTCACTCCATCATAGCTGCTACCCCATCTCAGAGGACATGATGCCATACATTTTGCTGCTGCAAGAATAATGGTAAACTACTTCTGAATTCAAGCCATACCTGGGAAGCAGACCCTCAAGCTGCTTATGGTTGTGTTAGATGAGGAACATCATGTTCTGCATAGTATGTGGGAATGTAGGCAAGCAACTGTGTGCTTTTCAGTCAGTGTACTAAAAAGGAGCCAAAGTTCACTTTAAACTGAGAGACAGGGAATGCACTGTGCTGAGATTTCCTACAGTGGGAGGAGTGAGAGCAGAAGGAAGATACTACTACCTAGTTTCCACACAGTCCTGAGAGTGGAGCAGTCAAAACTCATTCATTTTGCCCTTTTTTGTTGTTGTTGTTTTTTCAATATAAGCTCTAGTTATATTTCTGAAGACTGTCTAAATTTGTTTTCAATACCTCTTTGCTATAGCTTTTTTCATTGCACTTCCAGAAGCTTTTTTCACATTCAGGAGTAATATTTATTCCTATAGGTTGACTGTTGTGTATTATCTGATGTTTAATGTCCATTCTCCTGCTTTTGTTGTCTCCTCTGATACAGCTCTATTCTGTTCTCTGGATATGTTCCTAACTTCATTTCTTTTGTTCCTTATAAATTTCTACTTCCTGCCTGAAGGCTCCAGTTGAATAGAGGCCAAAGATGTCTGTGCTCACTTGGTTTGGTTGTATCTCTCTTTCCTTTTTCTTCCTCTGATCTCTGATCTTCCCAGAATCTAATAGCCATCTTCATTATAGTCATTCATTGCACTTTATTCTTGCTGTAAATACCCTGAAAACTGTTTTGGTTTGTTTTAAACCATGTTCTCATTTCTGCCTTCTATTTCTTTGGTTGGATCTACTTCTTCTTCGTCAGGCGCACTCTTGTCCAATCTGTGTTTCTTCTACTTTGTTTCTTCAGGTCTTTTTGAACTGCTGAAGCAGCAGCCAACATGAAAATCTTCTCTAGTGCTGGGAAAGAGATTTAACTGTGTTCTGCTGGTAGGGCTGCTGCATGTCTGCTGAGTCTGCCCTTAGGTATAATAAGCTGGCAGCAGCCAGAGAGGATATTGTAAAGCCTTTACATGATTCATTGTATCTAAACCACTGTTAAGCCCATTATATTTCAGAATGATGATAAAAGTAATCATGCCTCTCGAAGCCATAAAGGCTTGCAACAAATACCTTTCTTTTCTGCAACTCAGTAGAAGTGATGTTTGGAAGAAACAATGCAACTTCATGTAGAAAAAGGATGTACTTCTGCTGCTAATTTGCTTTCATGTCACTTAATGGCATCTACCAAAACTGAAGCACAAATTACACACCCAAGAAAATGTAAATAGGAGAACAAGAAAATATGTGAGGTCACAGATAGAATACAATTGCTATAAGGAACTCTGACTACAACATTACAAGAAGGTCAGACTTGTTTCATGTATTTGTCACAAAGCCCAGAACACTGAACTATCAATCAGACATTCAGCTATGACCTCAGCAGAGAGCCACCATCAGTAACTCTCTTTATTGACCTCCTTAGGGTGAAAAGGGAGATTTGGGTGTGATGGGATTGCCAGGTACCAGAGGACCAATGGGCTCCAAGGTTTGTTAAGCAAATGCTGCATTTTCAGACATTGGTTTCTAACGCTCTGCTGACAGCTGCTTCCCTCATAAATTTTGCTGGAAAGCATTTATCAAGACATAGCTTTTCTAATACAGCTAGAGACGCAAGTTCTCCTTCAAGCAAGGCTATGTTTTTTGGTTGGGCTTGGCTGCATTTTTGGCTTTTCATAAAAATGCTCTGGTGCAAGTTATTGCATAATGCGAAAATTTATTTTAAAAGCAAAGCAAATATGTAACTATCCCACTGGAATACTGCAGTTCTTCAGTGTACCTCCACCATTAACTCATACCTGCAATGGTTTTCATCCACCTCAGAAGACTGGAGAACGTTTGTATCTTCTACTAAAGCTATGAGTATGTGTTGACAGTTGGATAGTAAGCTCAATTTGGTCTGGAGAGTCTGTTATCTGCACATCATTTTCTGTAACATGCCTTCTGCTTTAACAAAATTTATCCCACAATGCTTTGAGGAAATTGATAAAAAATTATGTGCGTAGATTACTCATATGAAGCAATGGAAAGAACAGCTGGACACAGCTAATTTGCTGTATTTTCTTAAAGGGAAACTCAGATTTATAGTAATCTTTGCTCAGATGAGGGCTTAAATGTAATTTAAGGAAGTTCTGCAGGGAGAAAGAAAAGAAGAAGATTATTTCTAAAAATAATTTAGATTACTAATTGTAGTTTTATTCACTTTCAGTTACAGTTGATTTCCCTTGTTTTAGTTTTAAAAGCAATATTGAATCGGCTGGCTTTAACTGGCTTTTTCACCATAGCTTTTGGGCTGATTTGTCTTGCCTTTAATTCTTATTTTATAGTTATTTTCAATGCACTTCTATAAGCTATAAATATTTTGCTGCTACAAGTAGATGCAATTAATTACTTGTGCTTCATTTTTTTTTTTTCTTCACTTTAAATCTGCAAGGAATGAATTTGCTTCTTCGGTAATCTTGAAAGTGAGAAGCATTAAAATATCTGTCATTCCCTTTAGGGTTTTCCAGGAACTAGAGGAGAAAAGGTCAGTGTAACAATAGAATAACATGTAATTTTGTAATTGGGAACAGTTGTATAAAAACAGTAACTAAAAATAAAGTCGAATTTCAATGGAGTGAAGACTGAAGGTCTCATCAAGAAATGCAAAGATGCACTGAGAAAGGTGTACAGTCTTGTGACTTGGGGTGAGATGCTGAAGAAATGAGTCTTACATCCTGTTTTCTTGTGAACAAGTTACTACAGCAAACCCCACTACAGTTTCCCAATCGCTAGCACAGGTATAATGATCCTTAATTGTTAATTGGGTTAATTTAGGCTACATATTCTTTGGCACAGAGACTTATTTTTATCATTCAGCGGGGCTTGAATTTCAATGAAGATAATTTGGGGAACAATTAAGTCTCAAGTACTACATCAAAGGAAGCCCATATTTAATATAATTACCTGAGGAGAATAAGTGCTTTTTTTCTACCAGTCTAATTCTTTATTCTATTGTAATGTCAATGAAGGTAATAAGGAAACATTTTAGGGTATCTACTGTGCCCCTCACCTGAAGATACTACTGCATTGTGCACCATGACAAATAATGCCTCACATAGGATAAACGTTTTTCATTTCCTCATGAAATTATAGTAATTATGCTGTTGCTACCCTGTTATCTCTCCCCAGGGTTCCAGAGGGGACAGGGGTGACAAAGGAGTCAAAGGAGACCAGGTACTTTTCCAGATGGCTGTGAGTTTTAGCTGAATGAGCACATTATGCTGAGGTATTTCTGATAGCAAAAAAGGCATGGAGGTGTGTTCCTGGGATGGTAAGAAGGCAGTGATCCCACATTATGTGGTCCTCTGTGTCCATGTACCCCATCCGCCCCAAGGTAAGTGGCACTTCTGACTTGTAGAGAACCGAACAGTGATGGCTTGACAAAATGTTTTTAGCTGATGAGATGATATTGCAGTAAGGAAAAAGAAAAAAGAGAAAAAGAAGGAAAAGAAAAAGAAAAGAGAAAAAGAAAAATGAAAAGAGGGGAAAAAAAGGAAGTAGCATTTGTGGGTCGGGAGGTCTATAACAAAGAAAGGAAAAGCAAATGCCTTTTGATGTAAATGGAGAATTGCCATTCCCAAAGAAACTGTGGGCATTGTCCAAGTGGCTGCAGATAGAAGCACAGCTGGTATAGTTTTGGCCTAGAAGAAGCAGGCTGTGGAGGATCAAACAAAGGAGCAGTGTTATTATACAAGGATCTTTATAGAAAAATCTTGTAAATTCAGAACAGTTCTAATAATTCTACTGTCGCTGCTACTGATGAATCACTTTGTAGGGTTTTGTTTTGTTTTTATAACTGATACCACCTCATGGCACTTTCAATTTTTCCTTAAAGGCCTAAATTGGTGCTGCTTTGTCAAAGATGACTCCAATTATTTTGATGATTTTTCTCTTTTCACTTTGCAGGGAGAAATAGGCTCCCCAGGAATGCTGGGACAGAAGGTAAGTGGGCACAGTATATTGGGGAATTGCAGTAAGTGCTGGCATACAGTCAGTAAATGGCTTTAGAGACATTCTGGAATGCATAAAGCATTAAAAGTCTTGCTTGACTCAGTGATGAGCACTTCTTAGATGAGATCAAGTTCGTTTTTTTTTTCCTTAGGAGAAAACCTAGGATTTAGCTGCTTGTTTTTTCTCTTTTATTTTCTTTTTCTTCCCAGAACGTAGGTTTAGTCATAATCTTCTTTCTATTTAACATAGTCAGGCACATGATATATATTTATGAGCAGCCTAATTGTTTGGGTTTTATTTTTCACTTATTTTTCCAATCCTGCAATTCCAAATGTGTGTCTTAACAGCAAACATGATATTGCCAGGAGTTGGAGAGTTTTGCTAGTCTTCACCTCCCTTCTAGAATATTTCTAATCTCCCATTCAGCTTCCTCTTTAAAGAGGGATCTTTCAAGGAAATCTTGATACTTTAAAATAGATGTTTTTGGCCTTCCTCTTGTTTTAAAAGAAGTTGTGAATTTCCAAGAAAAATACAATGTCAACATAATCTACAAGAATTGCATGAAAAAAAACATCAGCCTCCTGCTGTGCCATAGAAGTCAAGTATGCTCTACTTATGTTCCTTTTTCTTTCCCTCCTCACCCACCAAGGGAGAGATGGGCCCAAAAGGACAATCTGGAGCACCAGGACACAGAGGACCTATAGGAAGACCTGGAAAACGAGGCAAACAAGTAGGCCCATGGTGTTTCCCCTTCAGTTCCCTGCATTTCCCAGTGTTTGTATGATGGTGGGGTATGACTGTGTGGTTTGTTCTGTGCTGGTGCTTTGCTCTTCATCCCACTGGCAGGACTGTAGCACTTTGCATGCATGTGCAGGTCTTGTCTTCCATGCTCAAATCCCTTGCTGTGCAGCGTAGTTCAAGTAGCGTTTTCCCTAGTTTGATAACTAGCTCACTGAATATAATCAGAGCATACCTTGAACCTAAAAAGTAGACCCTTTGAATCCTAAAAATCACAGATCTACACTCTGAATTCCATCTGATAACTGGAGAGTGGATTTGTTCTGTCCATTGCATCCCATTCAGTTGTATGAGGCTTTGTCCAGGCTTGGTGCTGGTGACACAGACCATCTTGCAGAGGTGCAAGACTTTGAAGATGCCCAAGAGTGCAAAGAATCAAAGCACTGCAGCACCCCTTTTTCTCTCAGTTAATACTAGAACAATATTTAATTGTTAGACTAGGATACTTATGTGATACTTCTCACTGTAGTACAGTATGCCAGGGGCCTGTTCAGGAAGACACGCACTGACATTAAGGGGCAGTAGTATTGTATGAAACTGTCCTAGAGATGAAATGATTGCACATGCTCCTTATTCAGGGATCAAAATAATTGTGTTGGCTGAACTGATTTTTTAAAACTTTCAGATTAATTGTAAGGATTGGAAATTGGCTTCTCCAACACTGCATTTTCCAAGAAGGTAATAGTGTTAGTGGTAGCTACCTATTCAAGTCACCAGATAAACCTCTTCAATTTAATGTTTTCTTGTATATTTATTAGAGGCAATGACATTGTGGAGGAAAGGGGAGAGTAGACACAAAGTCCAACCTGATGCCAAGGACAGCAGTTCCTTTAGTACTCTGAACTACCATCTGTGGAGTCTATTTTCTTTCCTCTGACAGGGCAGGGAACAGACTCCTGCTGTATTGATGCTGTTTTTAACATGTATCTGCTCAGATACAGGAGCTTATAGATGCTGTGGTCAATGGGCTCAGCTGAAAGCATTTTATTTGCAGTCTGGTTATGCCCAGCATTGCAGACAGAGGCACAAGCTTGCTTTGCTGTTGGTCTAATGTTGTCAGCTAGTATCTGAAGAGAAAGAAAACTCAGTGTGGGGAAAAATAAAAATTGGATGTTGGATGCTAAGTCATCATATAAAGAAGATATGTGCAGTGTAAGTCTGCGCAATGTAAACTGTGCTCATCTCATCCTCACAAAAGGGATGTGCACAGAATATTGTTCTGTAGCATAAGGCAAAGGAAAGACAGTGCCTGCAGATCAACAGGAAAACAGTGCAGTGTCCCTTTTTTTCCAAGAGGACTTTATATTTGATCTTAGACATTTTGTCACATTACACAATGTCTGGATCAAAAAGCAGTCACATAGGATGTCATGGTTCAGGGCAGCAATCAGTGTGACTGAAAGAAATGTAGTCTTCTACGGAAGACTACAGACTTCTACAGAATCCCTGAGTGGGGATTCATGGAGGCTTGGTTATACAACTCCTATCTATCACCTTGAAAGCAATTTCAGCATTGATCTGCACAAAAACAGGGCTTCTCCTTCTGTAATTAAGGAACTATTTATTATCTTTCTCCTCTTAAAAACAAACAAAAAAACACAAAAAAACTTTAAAAAATAAAACGCAAAACTGCAGGTGGCATTTTAAGGCTGTGTAGATCTGACTGCTGCCTTTAAGTGCTGTAGTTATCTGGCTGTTTGTTCAGCTGATGTTTTCCATCAACATGGAGCCATTTCCTGTCTCTTGATCCAGCTGACATCTCCAGATAAACGCAGCTAAATTAGGAAGGTGTCATTTCCACTTCCATTTTGAGATACGTTTTTATCCCATTCACTCCTTCAATTCTGCTGTGCCTCTGGGGCAAGTTCTTCCTAAATGGTGGCCAGGAGATGGGAGCCTCAAGTCAGCACAGCCTCACTGTCCCCAAACAATTCATAACACTCAAAGCTCTTCCTTTATGAAGGAGGAATGATTTAAACTTTTAGTCAAGATTACTTGGAAAAAAGGGAGAGGACTGTAAATATCATCTTTTCTGAATGGTATGGGCACAAGTTCTTCAGTCTAACTATGCTAAGCAAGAGAGCATTAAGCAGGCATTCCTCCAAAACAGGAATCACAGAGTTCAGCTAAATTTCGGGCAGCATATGTCAGAATAGCACTGGATTTCCTCTGCTAGATTCTTACAGTGGGGGAACAAGATTTCCCAATGTTTTCTTTGAGGTTTTCAAAGTCTTGGTCTGCCAGTTTTGTGTATTCTTGTTGCATGATGTAAGAAGCAATTAGTGATCAACATTACTGACATTCACATAAATCCTGGAATATTTTAATGGGACAGAGTTTATCTAATAGAATTAAACAAAGCAAATATTCAATTAGTTTTTTATGGGCCATTAAAAAAAAAAAAACCTTTCTCTGTTGAAATGGTGCAAGTGACATTCAGAGGTATTCATGGGATGTGGGATATTTCTATAACAAGAAATTATTTTAGCATATATTACTGTGTATGCTTCATTACTCTGAAATTAGCTATACAACTGTCCATCATCTGTCCTTGAATGAACATTAAACCAAAGTCACTCTGTATTTAAGGAACTAATCTCACTGCCATTGAAAGAAGTATAACACAGCACATTTTTGTTTTAATAAATGATATGCTGTTACATAAGAATAAAATCAGTTATCTCAGCTTTAAGCTATGTAACACACTTCTGAAATATAAAGCTGAGAAATGCAAGCCTCAGAGAGAATATGAGCAGGAAGATAAATATAGTTATTTTTAATAAGTGTCACCATATTAAATTCAGGAGCAAAAATAGGAAGGTGTTGAATAGTTCTAGGGTAAAACGTTCAAATGCCTCATGGTATGGCTACACAAACAAGCTCCCCTGAGGCAAATTAGGGCTGATTTTACAGAATATTATATTACTGTGTGGTAACTCTATAAACTTGTCTTCTATAGATAATTTTACAGCATTTTGATGGAGTGATTAGGCTCCAGAGCAACATCATTTGTCAGCGTACAGCTGGGCAGTCACTGTGTGCTAGCTTACACTTTGCAAAACCAATCCCTTGCTTGCCTTGCAGTGATTTGTTAACAAAGGTATATTCACAGCGACAGCCAAGGGGATACGTGAACTGAGGTTCTAAAGTACTTCTGAAAATACCATGGGTCTCCAAGTAATCAGTGTTCTTCTGAAGATCTATGCCCTAAGACTGGGAAATGTCACTGTAGAAGCCCTTGTGGACTCCTTATTTAATTTTCTCTTTCTGAAGGTGCAATCAATCAATTTCTTAGTCTACCCTGCAAACTCAGCCTATGCCCCTGAATCAGAGCCACTTACCAAGGATTTCAGCTCCACCAGCCCTTTGTCTCTGAGCTGCACTGGTTCCTAGGGAATGGCAGGGATAAAAAGGCATCCTTGAAGGAAAGCCCTTGAATGACTGAAATAAGATCAGGGTGATCCCTGACTCCACACAGAGCAGATCTGTTGGTACTTTTCACTTTCAGAAAGAGAAGTCCTACCTGTACCCAAGTAGAAGATGATAGCACCTCTCTTCTCTGGAATAGTGGCTGTGAAGTTCATGATGTATGCTCCTATTGACAGATGCATTGGCTTTCTTGAAAGGGAAGCCAGTGCAGGCTGGGAGAACTTACGTGACAGTAATTGCTTAGGAAATAAAATGAATGTCTCTTCTTTCTTAGGGGCAAAAGGGAGACATTGGACCTGTGGGTATCATGGGCCCACCTGGAAGGCCTGGTCCTTCTGGCCAGCCAGGCCCCCCTGGACCTTCAGGATTAGGTAAGTGGGGATCAGGCCATCTTATGTAATGGCCATCCTCCCCACCCCCCCCCCCCCCCCCCCCCAGACTCAATACATATGCATATGTAGCCTCTTTACATAAAACGATGTATCAACAGTAAGGACAGTTTTTTCTGCAAGGCACATCATGCCTTCACTATCTATTATATGGGCTTTAAATCTGACTCTAATGCCCACATTATGGCTTTTGATGCCTCAAATAAAACAAAAAACATGACCTATATGGTTCTTGTGGAATTTTGGCAGATGGGGATGATGAAAAGCTATCCGGCAGCCTTGAAGGACTAGTTGATTTCTATCAGCAAATGTCTGCTACTTCTCTAGATGTCCTGGCTTACAGTGAAAAATCGAGATTTCTAATCAGCCAGGACATATTAACCCTGTACAGCTCTGTACAAGGAAAGTAGATGAGACTCAAGAGAAGGACTGAGGTAGGAGTTAGAGGAAAAAAATGATAAAAGTATCTCTTTTTAATAAGTGCTGTAGATGTGTGCTGTCTTCATTTCTGTGTATTGTGAAAATTATAAGAAAAGCTCATAGTTGATTATTGTACAACTTCAAAACTGTGTTCACAGAAACTCTGGGCAGCTTGCTTTCTCTTGTGAGACAAAGAATAGACATGAAGGATTGTACACAAACTGTAATGTTTAGTGGAAATGGAAGGGTTTTCCCAACCTGCTCAAGTATTGGTAAAGAAAAGCAAGCTCAGCTGGAAACAGCTGCTGTCACAAATGGACAAAAGCAGTTTGTACCTTGGCAATTTGATGTCCTTTTCCATTTTCTTTTCCCTTTTTCTTCTCTTGCTCACATCAGTGGACAGAAATTCTTTTCCAAACGATACTAATGGAAATGGTACATCTTTGAAGCTGAGGCAGCTTCAACATCTACACATCTCCTGTATCTCAGTACAAAATACCTTTAACCTGAGAAATTCAGCTGAAAGTTTTCAGAGGACAGAATTTTCACCAGGCTGATGGGAAAGCAGCCAGGATCTTGAGATTGCTTTTAAAAGGATTTATTGCATCCACAGAAAGTTTATGTATCAGGCTTGTTGGTCTTTTCCCTCTAGAATATAAATTCTTGTCCTAAATGACCTTCCTGTAATAATATCACTGCTTGCAATATGAACATGTTGGCTCGTATTTGATTCTGCAAAGCACTACATCCTTCCCAGAGTTTGAAAGTCAAAAAAGCAGTTGGTGTTTATGCATTTATTTGTAGCACTCCTTTGTTTATTGTTGGGTTTTCCTGTGCAAAAACCTTCAAAAGGTTTTTGCTGAAGTGTCCACAGCATGTTGCGGACATCTACAGAGACTGACTTAATGTCAGCCTTACCAAACTCACCACAAAGCTGTTCTGACCAGGCTGAGTTTTGTCTGGAAATCTTAAGCAAATGGCCATTCTCTTTCTCCAAAATAGTGGTTGAAGTGTGATCTGAAAGATGATTGTGGCACAAATTCTCTTCTTTCTTCTGAAGTGCTGGAATTGGTGATTCTGGAAACCATTTCCTTCCATTCTCAGTGTTGTTTGTGGGAGATGTAGATAACTCAAACCTTATGTGAACACATACATCCACCTGACCATACTTTTCCCACTAAGGCTGTGTTTGTGTTTTGTTAATTCCGTAACAGTGCAACATGTTTTTTTTGCTTCCTAGGGCAATTTGCAATAGGACCAAAAGGGGAAAGAGGACTTCCAGGACCTCCAGGAAGATGCCACTGCAGACCCCCACAGCATGTGAATAATCCACCATATGAGGAATCTGTGTTTGGACACAGGTATCCAAAAGTCCCTGCGGTAAGCAGATTTCTGGGAGAGGATGTGAATGGTTCTTAACATGTTTTTATTATAAGAATCATTGTATTAACTACGACATTGGATGTGACAGGGAGATGGCTGTATTTGGGCAGTGCATTACGTCCAGTACCCGAAATCTCTGAGATCAATCTGTGCTCAAGAATTTGGTCTTACAACCAGTCTGAGGGTTGTGTGATGGAGGTGCTGAAATGCAGCAGTTTCAAACCATCAGTAATGAGGCACATTTTTAGAAACCTTTCTCTTAGCATAAGGATGCTCTTTTCCTACTGCACACACAATCTGTTCTTTTTATTTCAGTCAATTGCAGTATATTTCAGATTGGCTGGTGAAGGAAGCATCTACTTCTTGCTTATTTATCATATTTTCTTCTACACAGACAGTGATTTCAGAAGTGAATATTGGGGTTGAACATTTCACATATACAAAGGAACTTTCCCCCAAAATACAAACCCTCCAGCTTGAGAAAAAGAAGAGTCAGACTTCTGAGTGCTGGCTATGGACATGCACTTACAGAGATAATTTCAGTTGCTAGCCTTCTTGAATGAATTCTACAAGTGAACTGGAGAAGGGAATATAAAGGATAAGTCACTGTTAAAAAGTGACCTAGCAGATTTTCATCTCTGATATCTTTAGGCTTTGCAAATAGCATTTCTGGACTTTTCCTTCAGCTGGGCCTTGATATTTTGTGCACTGTAGCACTTAATTAGCAATGAAACGTCACCTTTCTGCTGCTGCTATGTACAGGCACAGCCCTGCCACTCAAGCAAGTGGCTATCACCGGTTGTCTTGTCTCTTGAAGGAGCAGTGATTAGCTCTGTTAACTTTCCCATCCGTCATGTTTTCGGAGCTTTCTGTGTGAAAGGGACTTGATCACCATGTGCTGTTCCTTTAACCAGGTCGTTAAACTCAATCTTCTGCATAAGTTTGCTGCAAGTCTTGTCAGCTTCTTGCTCGTCCCTGTTGCACTACAAAAGATGGCAGTAGAAGAAAGTGCATGAAATCAAGGTGCATAGTGCAATATTGCTAAAAAAATAAATAAATGAATGAATAAAAGTGATATAGTTCATGGGGAGCTCCTAGGCTAAAGAATAAGGCTCAGAATGTTATGTGTCATTCTTACCACCCTCCTTCTTCACCAGGCACTGTTTAAGAGTAGAGCTTAAAAGATTGCAATGAGAGCATATCTACCTTGAATATAAGCAACCCACATTATATAAACCCTCACATGTGATAACCAAGTGCCATTTCTCTTGAGAGATGGCAAAGAGAAAAGCCATGTCTCTGGCACTGCCTGCCCCAGTTGTTGTTTCACCCCCTTGAGCAGCAGGGAGCTTAACACTGCATTTATTTACTTTGATCAGATCCTCACACAGCAGGTCAGTGTGAGGTGAGACACCCCTTGTGCCACCTGAAAACTGCATTCAGAGTTGCTCTAGCTGCACGTGGGAAGATGCAGAGAAGGTCCTCCATCCTTCTGCACACCCCCAGCACAGCCACCCACTTGCCCATCAGTACTACACTGCTTCGGGTGAGGGTAGGAAACAAAGCACTGCTTTTCTGTCACTGGCTGTGATTCAATCTGGTTTTTTAATTCTTTGCATTTTCAAAGGGCAATATCTATGAGATTTTCAGAGGGCACAATCCGTTATTGATTTCCAGAGAAACTACAGCTCTGAGGCTGGGACTTCAGCTCTTGGACACAGCAACAGAATTGGTTCTTTGCTGGCGCTTTATTTCTTTGCTCTCTTTCATTCTAGCTGAAGGCACTTTTATTCAATTGGCCTTTGTCAGGGGCTATGGGAATATTCTGCTATGCAAAAACTTCTGGGTAATTTGTTTTAAAAAGAGCCAATTCTGATTATGCTGGTGGGAATCAGGCTTTGACCCAAATCTACTTGCTCTGAATCATTCAATTTGCTTTTTCTTAATTAAAAAATGGTTTGAATCTTACTAAAATAAATCTGATTAAGCTTCCAAGGGAAGAAGTTATTTTCTAATGCCCCTTACAGCAAATTTTGTTAAATGAGACATGAAAGCAATTTGGGAAAAGAGCAGCTTGTCCTAATTCTCTCAATTTGTTACTAATATTTTTCTGTTTAACAGAAGACTCGAGTTTAGACTGAAGTATGTGCATGTAAAGAAACACAAATTTCAATGCTTATTAAGTCTAAACAAAGTACAAAGTAGAAAAAGATAAGTGAAGGTTGCACTAAGCAGTGCTTTATTTTATTTATAGCCATAAACACACCTAAAAATTATACACAAACCTAGAAAGAATACTTATGCCCACATGGATTTTGCAATTGTGCCAGCATCTAACTATTGGAACATTTCAAATTGTTCTCAGCAGTGACTGTTCTCACTGTTTGATAAGTGTTTGCATGGTCATTATCTGCGGGTGTGTAAGAGGAGGGGCTCACTGGAGCCTTAGCTGGGTACTCAGGAGTGACCATGAGCTTTTGGAGACTTGTGTCTCTTACCAATTGCAAAGCAGCATCTTATGTATGTACATTCTCACCCAGGGCTGGCATGCCATTCTGTTTCAGAAAGCAAACTCTTTTTCTGTGCGATTCTTCATATATTTGCAGATACATAATTCTGTCTGCAAAACTGGATTCTATGACAATTCAAAACACTTCTCAAGAGGGTTACCAATCACCTCTTTTTCTGTACCCCAGATCTTTGTGGTGAATAATCAAGAAGAATTGGACCGGTTACACACTGAAAATGCCTTAGCTTTTAGAAGAGACCAGAGATCTTTGTATTTCAAGGATACCTTTGGATGGCTCCCAGTCCAGGTGAAAATATGACTGTGGTTTCAGAAATCTTGTGAGTGTATATTTCATTTTCAAATACAGCAGGTATATTACCATACAGAATCACTCAAGTGAATGAAGAAAAATCTCATTTTTCAGTATTATTGACACTGCATCTAATTCCGTGGGTTTTGTTCACAGGAGTCTTCGTTACTTACCAGTGCTATAGGTTTTGCTGACCTCTCTCTGAACCAGCTGCTGAACCAGCCAGCTGGGACTGAGTTTGGGTAATTACAATAGAAACAAACAGTTTTGATTTAACACAAAATAAGGCAAAACTCAGCAGGGATAAGAGTTGTGGGAAGACACAAACCCTACAAATCAAAATCATGTATTTTCTTACCACTTCAAGGAGCTAAGTACTACTGAAATCAGCGACAGGATCCTTATTTTTTTCCACTGGGCTTTGAATCAGACTCCGTACAAACTCTGTTTCCCATTACTCAGTGGGATATGGAAACATGTTTGTGGTACCCACTTTCCACAGTCCATCACCTCTATTTGTTGAGCCCTGCTGCTGATATTCCTACACGGTAATCTCAGTGTTTTGTTTTGTTTTGTCCAGCTCACCCCTTTCTACCCTGTGGATTACCGTGTTGAAGTTGGCAGTATGTGTGGAGATGGGATCGTTCAGGATGGGGAAGAGTGTGATGATGGCAACACAGTTGTGACGGATGACTGCATAAGTAAGTCAGAAGCAGCCTCTTTCTACATGGAAGGCTCAGTAGTTGTTTCTGTGGAATAACATGCACAATGGCCACAACACCAAAATCAAGATCTTTCACACACGTGGATGCCACACACAGGCAGAAGTCAGAGGTGATGCCAAACGTTTCCCATGCATCCTCATTGAGAACCGTGTCCCTGACTACAGAGATATTTGGCACCAGAGCAAAGCCTTTGCATTCCAGGAACTGGATCCAGCCATTGTTTTACACACAGACCTTCTATGGGACAGGTTTCTTTTTGACCACAAGATGTGGTACCTTTGCAGCATACACCAAACCCCTTTGAATAAGCATGTACATTGGCTCCTTCCATCACTTTCAGCCTACTGCCATCACTTAGCTTTGATTCCTGTCTAGCTGATCTTCATGCTTCCCTGGCTCTGGACAGCAAAGGCAAGGAGTGCAGAATGTAAGCCAGGCACACAAAGAGCTATCACAGCCTTCACATCCACCCTTGCTTTCACTGCTTGGCTCCTTCCCCAGAATGCAGTTGTATAAATGCCCCTCCAAGCTTGCCTACCTCCAGAGCAATCCAGTGAGACTGAGTTTTCCAGGCTCCAAGCATGAGAAAATGATTTAATTAGAATTTGCAATCTGCCATGGGGAACAAACATGCAGGACAAATGGTGCTCATTAGCTCTAGTGCCTGTGATATTGTACAATGTGTATCTGGAAGCCCATCATGTTGATGTGTGCTGTGCACTAGGCAGAGTCGATAGCAGCCTGGCAGTACACAAACTTCTGACACTGATGTGACCTGGAGAGTTTTAATTGAATTATAAAGTCATAGGATTATCGAGATTGGAAAAGGCCTTCAAGATCTCCAAGTCCAATCATCAACTTGACCTACTGAGTCACATTACTATACCGTGTTACTTAATGTCACAAATTACTTGAATATCAGCACATCATCATCATTCTGATCTCGTAACTATATCAAAAATGGTAAGTGGACTTAATTGTAAAATTGGCTCATTGTTTTTAGAAGCATTTTCCAATTATTAAAATACAGCCCACAAACAGCAGCCTATGTACCAGTCAGGCCCTCCACAAAGTGTCTTAGTTTATGCTTTACCCTAAATCTAGCACTGCTTGCCTCTCCAAAATCCTTTACATATGGAGTGTGATAAAAATATTTCCTTCTATGTTTTTCACTAGGATGCCGTCGTGCTTACTGCGGAGATGGCTACAGACATGAAGGAGTAGAAGACTGTGATGGAAAGGATTTTGGATATCTGACATGTAAAACATATCTCCCTGGGTATGTATGAACTGTCTTCCCTTTTGTTATTTTCTTCTTCATCTTCAGCATTAAAAGAGGATTACCCACATAAACCTTGTTCCTCTGGGACCACAGCAGGTAGCGAGAGAGAAAGACCCTATCACCTTATTTTTTGTATGTTGTTAAGTCTAAATTTCATTTCTCTGTTATAAGTACATGCTTACAAAGTGAATGGTCATATAGATATATGTTTACCCATTGTTTGCAAAGATTTATTTATTTGGTATCTTTATTATTGCATTAATACTCGCCCTTAACATACTAAGAGCAGGATACACCATGATGAAGAGATGATCACATTGGCAGAAAGAAAACCAACCAACCAAACCATGGCCTTCTGTACTTTTAATGAGTGCTCTAGAGATATTTTTGTTTCTGAATCAACTATTCACCTATCAGCCTTTCTAAAGACCAGGAATTTCACTCAGGAGAGGGATCATACATCTGCTTAGCAACACCCTTCATTTCAAACATCTGTGCACTGTTGACTTGCCTCCTCTGCCTTTGTTCAAGCAGCCTCCTCTGGTGAGCATTTTGCCTCAAGCAGCAGCACCTCTATTTAACTGTCAGGTATTGTTACCCCATAACAGGAAACATTTAATTTGCAAATGAAATTATGTGCAGAGCCCTCATCATTCATGGACGAATAATGTGCTAATTGACAGGAATAAGAAACCACAGGACATCTTTGTAAATCAAGTGCTGTGCTAATCCTTCCACTGCAATTGTTGGAGCTTGCCTGGTGTAAGAGATTACTAGAATTGAGACTAGTAAACCTGACAGCCCAAAGAGCTGGTTTTAAAGAGCTCCCATCTGCAGACAGTGTGGAGCTGTTCGCCTGTGAAAGCTATTCCATCTTAAGAATAGGAAGTTTGGTGCCAAAACGAGACCCACAGAAGCTTAAGAAAGTTTTATAAATTTCATTTTCCACATATAATCAAATACTGAAATAGAAAAACCATTCAGATCCTTTATCTTTGTGTTTGTAGTCTGTAGGTTATTTGCTCAGTCAAAGAAGGAGCTGTGACTCATCAGTAAAATGAGATGAATACATGAGCTTGGCACTGCAACAGGAGCTTCACCCTCTTCTCCAACACCTCTTCTGCAACTGATTTCCTCATTATCTGTACTTTTTCCAGCCCCCAGGTTGCTCCTCAGATTTCATAAATCTTCTCTTATTTTTGTTCTGTTTCTGAGAAAGTGGTTTATCCAAGGATACTTTTCAAAGGACTGGTGCTTTTGCTACAGTTTATGGGTTATCTGATAGATGAGATTCACTTGCACTCCTGGTGGTAATACTTATGGGAACTGTTGGGTCACAGCCTGAACCACTGATTGACCGCCTGAGGCGAGCACTGAGTCAGCCCTGGGAGCACAGGTGAAGGCAATTCAGCTGTGTGACCGGAAGGGCTGGAGCCTGGCTGCACCTCTCCTAGAGCCCATTTAAAGGTTGACTGCCACTAGGAGGGATCTCTTTCTGGAGATCCCTTCTCTGTGCAGTCTTTCCTGCGAACCTAGATCTTTGGATACAGGTGAGCATTGCTTCCCTGTTTGTTACTTTTTCCTATTTTCACCACAATAATCTTTCCAGCTGTAAAACATTAAAAACTCAGCAAAATGTTTTTTTTTATTTCATTCACATCACTGGTCGGATGTTCAGTAAGTAGATTCATGGCAGCACAGTGTAAGCAAGCAGAAAGATAAAATCAGAAGTATTTTCTCTCATTTTGTAAAGGCCCTTTGCAAAGGCCTCCTTTTAGTTTGAAGGTATGCATCTGTCACTATTGTCATTTCAAGTGCATGAAAAATAAGTTAAAGGATGGGCACAGTCATGCCTGCTGGAGTCATTGGAAGTAACTGGAAAAATGCTTAACTTGGGTTCTCAGATATTTAGTTATGCTCTTCCTGTAAGTGAGCCCCAAAAGTTTCCTACACCTACGCGAATGAGTGTTTGTTTGTTTCAATTCTAATAACTGGTGATTAAGACTTTATTCATAGTGATAGGGGGGAGCATGGCAGAGGACCTCAGGAAATTGTCTTCATCTTTTCACTACCGTGTGTCACTGCACTTGGTGTTTTCTGATGTTCTTGAGTTCTTACAGAGAGCTGCACACAGAGAACATGTGCTATGAGCTACAGCATGTTTTGAAACTGAGATATTCTCTTTTATTTTAGGTCTTATGGAAAACTGCGATGCACTTCTTACTGCTACATTGACTCTACACAGTGCCGATACTTCACATGAGGGGAGCAGAGAAGGGCAGCATCCCACACATCATGGGGTGCGAGGTGCTATGCTATTGTCTATACAGGAAGGTCTGGGATTAAAAAAAAAAAGAAGAAAGGAAAAAAAAGCCATCTCTATGTGAAAACATACAGACTTCATGCTTCTGATGGTCATTTTGAGATGTTTGTCTTTTTTTTTTTTTTTAATTAAGCCAGATTCTGAAAAAAATAGGACCACTGTATCCTGTCTTAATAGATAAACTCAGTGTTTGCCAGTAAGACTCATGGGCTGTGTGTGGGGACTTACTCTATCACAAATGCTACAGGAAACCAAATGCCACTAACCAGGAATACTGTGTACAAGACAACGTTACCTCGGCTTAGCACTGTTCAGCTTAAATTGAGTTCTTCAGGGTTCTTGTTTTTCAGCCTTTTCAGCGTAAACACAAAGCATATGTTGGACACGGTGTTTATAGAGACTTTCTCTTTTATTATGATGTGAACTTCCTTCATGTTGTATCCAGGGGGTGTGTGATGATGGCTTCAGCAGCATTGTGGTTAGCTGCCCACCTTTGTGGCTCAGAGGAGCAGGGGCCTTCCAGCAAATGCTTTAAAGATCAGCAGATTGTTATTTGGGGGTGGAAAACAAAACAGGAAAATGGTTGGCTATCACACCAAGCCTCAGGCCATGAAGGCCAAAGGGGACAATCAAATGGTGATGCAGCCAAGGTGCTCTCACTCCAAGGAGGACATCAGGCTGGGAGCAAGGATGCAGGATGAGCTGATTTGATTTTTCACCTTTGTCAAGCCAACTGCATTCTGTGTGAGCCCAACAGGACTGTGGAAGTGCTGGGTCAGCAAGGCTGCCCACCTGGAAACTCAGTGCAACCAGGCCTGAACTCTGGTCTTGGTGCTGGAAGGCCTTGTTCTTCTCTAATGATCTACTCAGACTCCATCCTTCCATGATGGCTGTACCCATCCTGTGTACTGACTCCTCTGGCCTCTCTTCTCTCCTGCCGCTGTGTTTGGAGCACCCTGCAATGTGCCTCCTCACTTCTGTATCCCCGTGACACCTATCCTGGCCTAGTGTGCTTGTGGGTGCTCATTCACGCTGTATGATGTATGTATATATCTGTTTTTCAGGATGTTTGGTCAACCCTCCTAGCTCTGAGAGGAGTCAGGGTAATTATCTACTTATTTATTAGCACGCATTTGAGAACAGATTTCATATGGGAAGCATATTAAATACTGTATATACAAAAGAGTTCATAACAGAAGAAAATGGTACTAAGATGTGTGGAATGCAGGACTAAGAGCTCAAACCAAGGTGTGATTTTCATACAGGCCACTCTTTGCTGCTTTGCTGTAAATGCCATACTTGAACGTTTGAAGTGTGTGAGTTGCTTGTCGCAATGGGAGCACCACAGCAGCTGCACTTATTTGGTTACTTCTTAAAGTTGAATAAAGGGTGGATATTATTTTATGTTGATAATGCATTAAAGCAACCAAGAATACATACAATGTCTATCACTTGAATAAGAGACTTTAGCTCTGCATGTCCAAAGTGATACTGGAAATTGTCAATTAAAAGCAAGATAAAATTAACGTATTTTATGGCTATTGCTTACCTGGGCTGTTTGTGCTGTGAAGTTCAACCGCCAATGGCTGTAGCCTGTTTCAACAGATGAAAGCCTTTCTTCTACTTGCCTTATTATTTTTTATTATTATTTAAACAGAGGTCTTAATAAAAGGTCATACAACCAAAGGGCGAGGAACTTGTCGTAAGCTCTGGAAATCTGTGCGCTAAGATAGCTGCCTTGTAACATCCCACACTGGTGCAAAGGACCAGTGGTGAGATCCAGCACTTTCTCCAAGGAGTCCATCTCTACTTCCAGCCCCCAGAAGGCTGGAGTCCTTCAGAAACTGGGAAGTTTCAGTGGCCTTTTGCTTTCAGCTTTAAGTCCTGTTGTTTTTTAAAGCTCCTACCTCCAAAGGACACTGTAAAGCCAAAGCGCACCAAGGGCAGGAAAAGAAAAACAAGTCTCACACGTCAAATTGTAGTGTGCTGCACATAGAGAAGGTGTACAGCATCAGAAAATGAAGAGTGGATTTCAAAAGGACTGTGTTAATACAGCACAAAAAGTTCAATATCTTAAAAAGAAATGCAAGTTGTAAGGGAAAAAAAAGTCATGGAACAAGTTTCTTACTACCATTATCATCTTGTGTAAAGCATCATAAAAAACATCTGAGGTGGTGTTAAGTATTCATGTTATAAAAGACTGCAAATAAAGCTTCATCCTTAATTCAGGCATATCTATTATTAATTGAGGATTTGTCAGCTGGATAGTGCCTGGAATGCTAAGATTCATCTTCCCTCCTTCCCTGAGTTTCTTAATGCATTGTGCCAACTGTGGCTCAAAAGTTGATTGAGGTACTTCAGTTCCTCAGCCTTTTGTAGCAGCAAATGCCTGTGGGAAAGGTTTCTAATCAATAGTGCGCAGCTGTAGATGAACTCAGAACTAGTATGAACTTACATCATGCACTGTATTTAATGTACACTAAAAAGCCAGCTTGCACTTATTATGTGATTAAATATGTGTAATTATCTACTGCATGTGTTAACAGCTCATGTCAATAAATCATGCTACCTTAGTTCTGGCATTTTCTTGATTTCGCTTATACCTGTTTTTCACAACACAGCTTGCACGTGCAAGCTGGGGCTGTGTGTGCTGACAACTGATGTAATCCTGAGCATGGGGAGTGCAAAGCAAAGTCCCAGCACGTGCTCCTTCATGGGTAATGTCCAGTGCATGTGGGGGGCATGAGACTGGAGATGAGGAGCCAGGCCAAAGTGCACTACAGGAAGACAGTCCTGGGAATTGCATTAGTAGCTGTTTCCCTTTCCCCTGCAACCCACATCTTGGAGCTTAAAAAGCACTGAGTCACAGCTCCATCCTTCCAGTACTCTTAATCAGCCCTGGCAGTGTCCTGTGTGGCTGACAGAGGGTCCTTGTCAGATTGTGGGTTTCAGTGGTTCTGCTGCTGGCATACACAATGAGAGACATTGAAAATAGGGTTACCCATTATACCCAGCTAAGATAGCTGCCTTGTAACATCCCACACTGGTGCAAAGGACCAGTGGTGAGATCCAGCACTTTCTCCAAGGAGTCCATCTCTACTTCCAGGCCCCAGAAGGCTGGAGTCCTTCAGAAACTGGGAAGTTTCAGTGGCCTTATACCCAGGTATAAGCTCTCTGTGAGCTTGCTCCGTGCCAGGACTTTCTGAACAGGTCAACTTCTGGCGTGAAATACTGTGGGATTATAGCATCTAAATAAAGCCACAGAGCTTTACCTGCTGCTGCCCAGGGATGAGCAGGCTCTGCTTTGGACTGCCTGTCAGTGAGCTGCTGTTGGGATGACCTACAGACGTCCAATATTTAATCCTCTGCTCCATGCGCAGAGGGGGCTTGGCTGGGGGTTGCCCAGAGCAAAGCGCAGTGGGCAGCAACATCTAGAGCAGCAGCTGCAGGCCTGGTTTTAAGTCTGGCTGGTTGTTGTAATTTGGCTTCCTGGCAGCCTGATGAAGCCTCATTAGGCTCCTGAGGCACAGCAGGAAAGAGGTGCCATGTGGCAAGTGCCATGGTAAAGGAACTTTGGATATATGTTGAAGGGATGCCCCTGCATTTTGTAGCCATAGCATCCACACCGGAGTCAGGGCTACAAGCAGGCAGCCACAGGCAACAGCCCCAAGAGGTAGAGGGGCTTCAGCTGAGGAGAAAGGAGCTGAAAGCCCCTGCTAAGTGCAAGGCTGCCTTGGTTTAGGTATGGGCTGAGGGCTTGATAGAGCCCTCACGGAAAAGTCTAGCCAGTCCCAGGTGTCACAAGGCAGCTAGCAGTGTGTCAGTAGCAGGGTTTCAGCAGTGCCAAACAGTGTGGTGACACTGAATACTCCTTCCTGCCTGGCATGTCCATGCTCAAGTTTCACAGCAGAGAAACCTCTGCAGCAGAGCATAGGCACACAAGGGCTGAAAATATTGTCATTTCTATCTTACAAAGAGCCTATGTGTAACATCAGCACTTTGGAGTGGAAGGCATTCCCACCGCCTACAGCTCAGCTGGACGTGGGCACTGAGGCTGAAGGACAATGTGCCCGACAGCTCTCATTTATGGAAATGATAAGCTCTGTGTGACATTTATGTAGGGATGTGAACAATGGCAGTTCACCACACTGTCCTTTGGATTTAACAAACTGAATTCCAAGGCAAAAGCCTGCTAGTGCAGGACACACTCACCAGCTGGTCAGGGAATATACAAAAAATGACTTGATTTCCTAATGCTAAAGGCTCAAGAAAATGTAAGTTTATATTTAATTACTTTTTCAGAGGAGGGCCTACATTTCAGAAGGAGCAGTAGCTTGGATGTGCCAGCTTCAAGTAGATCAGTGTAAGAAAACAACTCACCAGATGGAGAAGCTTTTTGGCTGGCTGAGAAGAGGCTGTCCCAGATTCTTCACAACAGCCCAGGGTTGCCCCCACCTTTCACTGTAGGGCTGGTTGGAGACTCCTGCCCAAGGTGACCAATAAAGTATGAAGTGGGCAAATGCAGCAGTGGCTATTTACACATCAACAGCATTAAGTCTATGTAAGGGGAGAGAACACGAATCTTTAAAAGATTAGGCATTAAATTAAATTGAGGAAAATCAGTAGTGAAATGGCATGAGTCAAAAAATGATTGGGAAGCTCAGCTGTCTCCTTACCATCCTACCATATGAGCCTTCTGTTCTGTAGTTCTGGGCAGCGCAATCATCACACAGTGTGGGATGCAGCCATGTTGGCCAGCACTGAATCCCTGAGCTGAGGTTCGAGTTTCAGGTGGTGCTGAAGGCACAGGGCTCCCTCGCGCCTGGTACCAGCTGCCAAGCAAGGAAGCAAGTGGAAAAGTGTGACCTATAGGAAACTATGAGAGGCACGCCTGTCTCTGGAGGCTACAGATGAGCTGATGATACCAACACTGGAAACAGATGCTAAATTAATTGGAAATTATTTTGGCAGAAAGCCATTACTGGAGCAGGAGCCTTGGTACAGAGACAAATTGATGCAAAATGTGTTTTTGAGTCTCAGACCTATTTGGGTTTGAGAAAACAGTGAGTGGGTCTCCTTTTTTGCATACCTGCAGGAACGTGCACGATTCATCTTTCAGAAAGCAGTAAAGTCCATGCTCACACACTGTGTGACAACAAGAGGTCTGCTTGGGACCCGGCAGGGAGTCAGGCCATGACTCTTTGACTCTGTGTCTTCTTGGCTGATAGCTCTGAAAGGATGCATGGACCACCAATTTCAGTTCCTCCTGCTGCAGGCAAAGCGCTGGCATCAATGGTCACCCCTTGTTCCAGTGGCGGTTAAACAGCAAATCATCTTTGGAAGAATTTTACCAAACATTGAAACCAGAAACGGCAAATATGGGCTAGTAGAAGGTGAAGGTTGGGGGGGGGTGCAAAAATGCAATGTGCACTGCGGCTGGAGAGACTGGGCTACAGAAAGACAATCAGAGATGACAGATATGCAATAGTTCTGCTCTTGTGTCCTCTCTGTTTATACAGAGAGAGAAAAAGGAATGAAAAAACAAATTACATCTACAATACATAAAAGGCACTTGTCTTCATCTCATCTCAAGATGACCCCAGAAATCTGAAAACCTTGAGATACTCCTACAGAACAGATTGAAGTCCAGGCAAAAGGTCATCCTTACCTCTAGTTGTTACATACATATCCTCTGATAGAGCCAGCCTTGAGCTATTTACGTTAGCCAAGGACCCACAGCTATACTGCCAATGCAGCTTTTATTCTCATAATCAAAACAGGCTCCATGTGTTAACATTCTTCATACAAAGATACATACAGGCAGTTTCTATGAACCAGAAACATACTGTTTTTGACTGTTCACATAGTATCTAGAACAGATGCAGTCCTGAAGAGCACTTTAGGCCCTCTGTTGTAATAAAAAAAACAAATCCATGCAAGGAAGAAGTGAGATTTTAGAACATGCTTATTTAAAATAAGTTTATTACAATGAAATAATAAAAAAAGTCTGGCAGAAGTCTTAACAATACTCAAAAAAAAAAAAAAGACAGATGCTGTATCATGTGAGAGATGATGCAGATTGGAAACTCCAAAGTTTTTCAAGATTGAACTTACAACAGCACAATTTGTGCAACGCTTACGCTGGTGGAGGTGATCTCTGGGGCATGAACAAGCCCTTAGAATTAAGGTGAGGCAATATACCTTCTCTTCATCTTACATTTCAATAAGACTACTGTAAGCTCAGCTTGACATTAATAAAATGAATGCCCAAATACTGGATTGAAAAATGAAAGAAAATAGAAATGGAAACCACAAAAGCAAGCTGCTTTGGTTTTCAGTTCAGTCACCATATTCCAGAATGCAGTTTTTTTGTTTTGTTTCAAGTAGACAAAAATCACCAACTTTCAAGGTGGCTTTAAATGAAGGAATCAAATAATAAATTTGGGATCCCTAAATGTTGCAGTGCACAATAAAGTAAACAAATGTGAAACTTTGAAACTTCCTAGTTTCCATATCCTGATTCCTTCTCAATACAAAGTTTAAAAAAATGTCTTTAGCATATCCAAAGTATGGGGGTGCACACACAGAACACTATACCAAGAAAGGGACATTAACAGATGCCAGTGAAAGGCTACATTTTGGAAAAATGCATGCCAATGTAAGAAGTCCGTCAGTGAAACATATGCCTGTGCTCAAACTTCAAAGCAAATGCTTAAATCCTTGTGTGAACTGCGTAGGATGAGCTCCTGAATGGGTTTGCTCAGAGGTGGAGTGCGTGCTCTGGTCTCCCCACTGCACGTGGGTGATGTTATACCAGAGTATGCAGGACATCACAAAGTGTGCAGGGTTTGCTCACTAAGAGGCTACTGAAGGCAGCAAAAAGGTAGGAATTCAGTTATGAGTTCCCCCCTCCTCTCTGTTTTGTTATCGGTGCTATGCATGCAAACAGAAGAGAAATAAGTCCGTTAAAAATACAAAACCCTGTGCTTTCACTCCTAAGAGGCAGAGCTGCCAATTTTGAAATGTCCAGATTTAAATTCGATCAGTGAAATTGGCGTGGCTGCCCAAGCAGAGTATCTCAAACCAGGGCAAAGCTTCAAAGAAAAGCAGCACATTCTCCATCCAACTCAGTCCTTGCCACAGAATTCAGATATGCTTTTCAAAGTTTCCCATTTAATGAGTTATAAAACCTCCTACTTCACACTGCTATGGAGATACTTTGGCTGGACAGCAACAGCTCTGACAGCAAAGAAGATGACAAATGGGAGGAAGGGAAGGATTGGGAAATACATGGGGAAGAGGAAAGATAGCAAGGTGGGAATATGCTAATGATCTTTTTTGGTGTCTAAAATTTAGGGGTCTTTAAAGCTTTTCACAAAAGCTGAATCAATGATAGAAAGAGATAGTGAGAGACTCCAGCATAAGCACACAGGTAATACCATTTCTCTATAGTGGTCCATGTCTCTTTGCCAAAGCACACCACAAACAACAGGAGCACATTTTGGACATACTTCTATGTGACAGTGTGACAGCGTTCAATCTGTGAAACGTTTTTTAAAGCAAATGATTGCAACCTAAATCCTGATGATGCTTTACAAAAGGTTTGTCAGTGAAGGTATGTAGTCCTTAACTTTAAGTGCATCTTTTGAAGGGAGACTCATATTACAACAGTATCAAGACAAAATGTTTCAATGAGACCTTAGAGCTAAAGCACTTCAGTATACAATTCATACTCTACAATTGCAATATCAGAGAACTTCAATATCAACTGAGTGCTGTATCTTAAAATAGCAGAGGGGGGCTCCAAAACACAGTTTGTTTTAAAAAGAAATATGTAATAAATAAAATAAATAAAAGCCTCCCAGTGCTAAACAGAACTCAACTGAAACCATTTAGGAGCTCTGCTCTAATGCCAACAGCACTGTATTACAAAGATGTGTGTATGACCTCTACTAAAATATGCTGACAGCCATTATACAGCACTAGATAGCACTTTTTTTCAGATTGCTTTGGGATTTACCATGTCTCAGCAAGGATGTGCACTGGACAGACTTTGTCTGTGTCATGAGCTGTATCAGAGCTCTTTACCCAGCTGTACTTATTTCTCAAAAAGCAGTCTGACTCTCCTAGTGTAAGGCTGTGATTACTCTTATTTTGCCATGGCTAAGTAATATCCCTGAGAATATGCAACTGTTGGACACTGAAGAAAACAGCTGAAAGCACTTCTAAAGGAAAAGGACACAAAAACTTCAGACTAGTGCAGTTTAAGAAATTAAAGCAGTTCATATAGAGTATACAGAGCAAGGGTGCTGTTATCTGAGAGTCACAAAGACTGCTATCTGTATACAGGTCAGTTGTTTATAAATGTCAGCACTAAACAAAGAGAAAGAAACCCAACCCACTGGCACTAATCAACGAGCCAAATAAATCAAACAAAAACCACCTACCTCTTCTCCAGTTCTAAATTTGAGGGCCAAAGTTAGTTGCTTGTCCTCTACAATTGCTAAAAATAAGAACCATCTTCTATGCTTGCCAAATAAGAAATTAATCATCTAGCTGTGTATTTGTTTACGTGTAACGATCTGGTCTATTGCATCCTTAGAGTTATAACTTGGAGTTCAGCTTTGCAACATGCCGCAGCATTTCTCAGTGGTGGTTTGAAAAGATAGCATTCTTAAGTCTTAAAAGTACTCAACATCCTGAAAGAACAGTGTAAGCAGCAGCACAAGTTTTGAAGGCAAGGTGACCTTGTTCAATTCCACCTCTATAAGTCCCCTATTAAACAACATCGACACTGGCATCTCCTGAAGCCACCATCTTCACAAAATGTTCCCAAGCACCAATTCCACAGTTTAGAAAGACCAACTTTACACAGAAGAGCATGGCAAGAAAGCCTGCTGTGAGGGTGGATGCCATGCTAATTACAGAATATGCACTACAAATTATTTCCTATTTGTTGGAAGAAAGAACTGTAAAAGTTAGTAATTGCTGAAGCTAGTGGCCCGATGAAGCTGTTCAGTTCCTTGCTTAAGAAATAAACCTTCTTTACTTCTTGTATCAAATACTGGGCTTGGCACGCTACTAACAAGCCAGTGGTTCTCTCACTAGTTGAAAAAACAAAACAGAACAAATGAAACAAAAGCAAAAAATGCCCAAGCCTTTAAGTGCTAGATCTGTTTTCCTGCTTCTGAAAAAGCTTACAGTTAAAAAAAGGGAAATCAATTTTCATCCTGATTTCACCATTAATTTTTAGAGAGGACTGATCTCTTCCTGCTCTCCCCACACACTCCTGCTATTTTGCACCAATGTGGTCTCCATTACCTAATCACAGCATTAAGACCTGTTACAGAAAAGTCTCCCACATAATAGCTGAAAAGATTGAGGAAACCACAGGGGATGGAGAGCTGGTTGTACTGCTGAAGGTATGGGTTTTCTTGCATTCATACTTTGAAGAAGCAGACAGTCAGATCTCAAAGGCTCTCTGCTTCATTTTTACCATTGCAAGTAGAGAAATAATTGAATGGAGCTTTGGTCAAAAGTTTTGACTTCATATTCAAACAAATATATACTAATTAAAATAAGAAAACTCCAAGAACTAAAACCCTATATCCTTCTGATTCTATCTTGGTGCACGTAGGGACTATAGATAGTCACAATTCAGAAAAGATGACAGGAACAAGAAAGTCATAGCTCTTAAATGCCCAATTACAGTTCTAGTATCTTGCTTTACGCACCAAGTGTGTCATTTGGTGTTTTCTTCACTCATCATACACTTTTCTTAAAGCCTGCAGTGTTAGGCTCCTGAGAAAATATCAAGTATTACGTATGCAGAGAGACTGCTTTCTCAGAAAGATGCAGCAGGCCTGCAGTACATTCATTTTAGTCAGAATGTGCTTTTTAGCCTAGCAAAAGCCAGTATTTATCCTGTGAGTATGGTGATGACAAAATTTCTCCTGTATTTACGAGGATTTACCAAGTTTAGGGACCTCATGAGCATTAGTATTCTTTCCTCATGAGTTATACTCAGCTCTTTGGACAAAGCTATCCAAAACTCTGTGTCACTACCAAGAAACCCACTTGAACTGGCAGTAAGTAACTCACAGTGTTCTAATCTTCAACACAAGCAAGAATTTTGTCCTTACCCATTTACATATAAAGAAATCCTTTTAGATAGTTTGTTATCACTTCTAATAGCAACTAGGCACACATTTTTATTTGTATCAGTAATGGAGGAAAAGAGCAGGTTTTACCCTCTTTCTTCCTAGCCACTTCTGCATAATTTTAGATTTTAAAGTCTGCAAATGGCATAATGTGCAACAACTCGGTGATAAATTCTAGCTTTCCCTAGGCTCTGCTTTTATGCCCACTTTCATGAAGTCTTGGCCTATAATAGCAACCTAGGGACTTCAGTAAAATCTGCTTTTTAAATTGCTACCTGTATTCAATTTAAAAACAAATATACTTTGTGTGAATTTAATTTAAAAAAATCCTAAAAAAATACAGAAAGAAAAACACTTTAGTAAGTCAGAGTAATGGACATATTTTCAATTGCATGTGTAAAACGCTGTTTGAACTAGCTGGGCTCAGCTTGCCTGTGCCATCTGAGGCTCTGGGTCACCAGCCCCAGCACTGAGACAATATGGGGCAGAGGGAACAATAGTGGTACCAGTGCAGACAGAATGGCACTCCATGCTCACAGCCTTCCCTCCTCTTGTCATGCACACACTTTTCCTTACTGCACCACAATATACGTTGCAGCACACTCATCTCAAGTAATATGAGCAGGAGCATCTTGCTGTGGAGGGCACTAGGGGAGATTTCCTTTAGATCTGGCTCACTGTCAGAAGCCAAAAAGGAAAATGTGGTACAAACAGGTAGCTAGGACAGAACACAACAGCTAGTTTCCAAGGCTGGTTCCCTGTGGAAGCTCAGACTACCAGATACATGTGCTCATGGTGAAGATCTCTAATACTTTTAGAGATTCTGCACTAACAAGACAAACAAACAAAACAACAACAACAAAAAAAAAATCCAAAAAAAGCTTCAACCCAAAATAAGGTAAAAACTCACTGCATACATATTAAGCTGGCATTTAACCACCCTCTCTTCTGCTACAATAAGGCTCGCTAGAGTGGGCAGCACAGGGCAAGGAAGAGTCCGAGCCAGCAGTGCCTGCTTGGTTCCATGTGGATATCATGACAGCTCTGCTGCATGCGCAGCTCCTACACAAAGTGTGGAAGCAAAGGGCAAATTCTGCTCCGTTACTTTTACAAGGTGAAGGGAACAGGGAGTGAGGCAAGTGAGAATCAGTCCAAAACATCCATTACAGACATAGTTATAACCCAAAAAGAAACTGTACCTCTGCATTTAAACACAAAACAAGCACAAGAAGAAATAAAAACCATACATACCCTTCCCCCCAAACACTCACACCTCTCCCACCTGAAAAGCTACAGTGAACAGAAATGATGTTCAAAAAAATCTTTGTTAACAGACACAGTCCCTGAAGTTTTAAGACGCTGTCTTACTGTAGTCATACCACCTCATCTGACTCCAAACCATGTACTTCATAGAGAGTGTCCAAGATATTCAGCTGCTTTTCCATGGCTGGTAAGTAAATGTTGAGGTCCCTCTGCATTGCTTTGTAAAATGTTTCCTCCTGAGGATCGCAGTCTTCTACAGACAGAGCTGCTACGAAGTCTTCGTACGTTGGAGCTGCCCTTAAAGCTAACTGAGAAAGGAAACAAAGCTTTTAGATTTGCCAAACAGAACAGAAAAATAAACCCAAGTGAAGCTGTGAAAAATTTCTAAGACACTTAGATTGCCTAGATTTAATACATTGACACGTACATAGATATGTTAAGTCTATTAACTGATAAAGAGACTTAAATGTTTATTATCTCTGTGTAGATCCTCATTTTAAGACATCCTTAAAGGTGCCTGATTTATAGGAAGTGTCAGTTTATCATATTTCGTACAAAGAACAAACATCAGAAGCTAATTAAACAGAAAATCCAACTAAGTCTAGATTGTTAGGGAAGCTCCCAACCCAGAATCACACACTTCAGCATCAAAGTCCCATTCTCAAAATGCTTTTTAGAAAACTCTCCTCACTATTCCTGCTTCTCCCAATCTCAGCTGTGATCAGCTGACTGAGGCATTCCTTTTTCTTTTTATAGTCTCACTAATAATTTCCAGAGAAAGACACAAGGGGGAGCTGGCAGACTGGACAAAAAGTAAACTACTGGAGTCAATATATTCAATTCCCATCACAATCTGCATCAGCCCTTCTCAAATGCTCATACACGAAGAAAGATAAATCCTCAAACAAGCAATCTCAAAAGTTCACTTATTTTAACAGGCCAGCAAGACTGAAGTGCAAAATGCACAATAAAAACCAATACACATACAAAAATAATCCATGTCAGGTCCAGAAAACAAGTTCCACCCTGAAAGCTCAGTGCTAATACCATGATAGCTACAGCGTGCACTCTGAGGATAAGATCTAACAAAGGAATCTACTTATTTTAATGCTTCTATTTTTAATACCACATTAATTAAAAATAATAGAAGCTCTCAGTAACAAGACCCCCAGGTTTAACAGTAGCTAAGAGAAGCACTTACCGCAAAGACCCCACGGACAACCCAACCATGGTGCTGCCGTAATGTCTTTCCATAAGCGTTGTCTTAAAGTAAACAAAACAAAACAAACAAAAAGAGATACATGTATGGCATTCAGTTTTCCATCACCAAGGGATATTGCAGCTTAGGAACAACTAGTCGAGGATATATTATTGCTACCTGATGCAAATGATTGCTTTAAGCATTAAAGTTATGACTGAAAGTAAGGAAAAAAAGGAGAGACAGATCAGGATTCTGCACTGGGGTCTCGCCTCAGCTGTAAGTCTCCTATAATGGCAAGTAAGTGTTCTAGCAAAAAGAAAGGCAAAGGCAACTATTTGATTAGCTGTGCTTCATGACTAACTTTTCCTCTGTTATCTAGTTCTCAGTTCAGTGCAAGTCTGAGAAAATATTACATGGGATGGGACTATTCCGTAAGCAGATGGTTAGCCAGCTTCAGCCTACGCGGTTAACTCAGATATTGAATGAGAACCTTCTCTTTACACTTGAGAGCCAAGTTTAAAAACCCTCAGAACAGAAAACAGTCTTATCTAAAAACAAACAAACCAACCAACCAGAAACTCCGTTCCTCTCTTGTGAGTGCTCCCAAGTGTAGCCTTGGATGAAGATCATTATGGTCCTAGATAACTCTACTTTCATATAGAAAACATTTTATATACAAAATGAATACCTTTGAGCCTCATTTTCCCAGTTTGTTTCTGTCAGTGTTCAATATCCTTGGCTTTCACTTTAATTTCTAAGTGCCTGGTATCATGCTATAGATTCCCTGAGCTGCATCAAGAAAATATCTCTTTTGCTGCATTTGGATATTTGCTCAGAGAACTGCAGATAGTCATTCTTGAAGAGCATATAAAGTCAGTAAAAGCCAGGCACAGTATCTACTTCAGTATGAAATACTCCTCAGCTACCAGTCTAATTACTGCCAAATATATCCTTTTTATCTTTATAGTAAGAGACAATGTATGTGGAAGGTATATAGCAATAAAAGCAAAGAAATAAGGGGGAAATAAGTACTGTGGAGCAAATAGTATTGACAAGTCTGTTCTCTGCCTTAACAGCAAATACAGAGGCCTACTTCTCAAAGAACTGAAGAAATAGAACAGCAACTGTGAATTTGGGAATGCTCTCGCTGAATATCAGCGGAGAAAATGGGTTGAGACAAAGCACTTTTCTCCTAAGATATGGCTTTCCTCCTTGCCAGAAGTATTCCCATTAAGCAAATATTTATGTGGCACTAAATTAAGACTGACCAGTAATTTAGCAGTATGCTTGATGATTGTTGCTTTCAAAAAACAGAAATTTGCAGAAAAAAATTGTGTCTTGGAGGCTATTTGTATTATTAATCACTGAAGAAAACACATTCAAAACAAGAAGGAAAATAGCTATGTAAATTCAGAAGCACATGAAGAATAAAGCAGCTGGTACTTACTCAGAGCTGTTTGGATATTCTTTTCTCCATTCTTCACTTCTGTCAAAAACCCTTTCAAGAACTTTAAGCCTCTGCCAGGATGAAACAGCAAAACAAAGAGAAATCATATTTACAACAAAGTTGGTCCCACAGAGTTCAATACAGTTCTGGAGGTTTTGTAATGTCAATATACAGTCAATTTCTCATTTCCACATATCAGAGGGATATTCTGGAGCCAACTCAACACCCACTGCTTACGAAACTCAGAATTACAAAATCACTTTCAATCTGAACAAAGAAACGTAGCCATGATTTCCTACCTTACTTCCAGTTTAAGGAAAAAAAATACCACTAAAACATTTATGCTGAAGACTGAAATGATCTGCATGATGTACTGTCCCAGCAGGAACAGTCATTCCCTATAGCTTGTTCTGTTGTTTGTTTGTTGTTTTAATAGAAAAAAGGCTGCCCGTGATTACTTTTTCAGGTCTTTTAGTATAGTTGCTGTGACACAACTACAGATAATACATTAATCTTGAGCTTAGCCAATTTAGATGAACCTGTGAAAGTAACTAGTTTGCTTCATATACATAAGCTTGTGCTGACCTTTTGTTGCACTTTGGTTGTTTAGAAATAGTTATAAAACTGTTACCTTTTCAGCCATAGGAGTGCCTCTGTAGCAGAGTTTCTAACTTGTGCTACACCTGCACTGACTTCATGGAGCACTATCTTCTGCAGGGTATCAAACTCTTCTTTGTTGGTTATAAATTTCTGATTTATTTTCTGGAGAAAAAAAAAAAAAGAAAACAAGAGGCAAGCTTTATGTTTTTGAGATTAAACAGCATCCTGTTCCATGCATACTACTTATTCATTGTAACTCTTTCCTGCAAAGAGATATTACAGATCCTCCCCACAATCAGTTCCATCCTCTTATGCTCATTACGTGTCATTTAGATGTTGTACTGAGGGACAAGGTTTAGTGTGAAATACTGGTGATAGGTGGCAGTTGGACTGGAGTGATCTTAGAGGTCTTTTCCAACGCTGGAGATTCTGTGGCTGGGCAGCTGTTAGGTTTATGTCGTGCATTCCATGGCTGCACAGAACTCCATATACACCTGGCTAGTCAAGAGAGGTCACAGATCTGCTGGATCAGCCTTGCACCACAGCACTGCCTGGTTCTACCTGCACCACGACTTGGCTCCTACTGTGAACCGACCACACAATGCAAACGAAAGTGAGTGGCTCAGTCACGGATATGCATTTTTTTTTTAACTGCATTCTTCCCGTGCTTGTTATCATATACTCAAGAGATATGTTTTGCTTTTTTTATTTTCAGCCTTGAAAGAAAAGCTATGAAGCGTCTCACTGTGAATACATCTTATCTCACAAGTAGCAAACCTTTTCAGACTTAGAGCCGAAAGAATTCAGGAGAATCTAAGTTTAAGGATTCATTCCCGATTTGCAGCTGCTGAGAAACTGGCTCTTGATGAACTAATTTGCTCCTTCTTGGGTGAGGAAAGGTGTTTATTTCCTGTTCGACCAGCAGTCTAAAGTTATTATTGATATAAACACATTATGACTTACGATCTTTTCAGCCCAGAATCAAAGTCATATAAATTATGTAATATAGGACTTTTTACTTGGCAGTCAATTAGGTATTTTCCAAGTTTGGTCATGCACAACAGTTGGGTTTACTAAATACATGATATCTGTAAGACTAGAATTAGAAATATTTCAGCATTCTGATCAGGCAGATAGCAAAATTATCAAACGTTATAAAGCCTAACAGAATTGACTACTATGACAAAAATTCATGGGGTCTGGTAGCAAAGGCAGATATTTGGTTTAAAAAGGCAGTGTTTAAAAAAAAAAACAAAAAACAACAACAGTTACCTTGATGTTACCTACAAAATCCATTTTAACAGGAGCAAAAACAGTTGGTCCCAACTTGTCTAGAGGAAAAAGAAGGGTACATACTTTAAAATTATTACTCTCTTCAATCCTAGTAACAATTTTATTTACCGTCTTAACAATATCTCTAAAAAATAGGAGAAACTAGAATAACAACATAAACTGAAGTCTTTCTTTGGTGGAGAACAAATCTGTATTGGCTGGTACAAGTGTTAAAACACACTGACTTTCAAATGCTAAGTCCTCAGGATGCACACTTACAAGGACTTTATACCCACTGTTAGATTCAGGGACAATGGGGGTGAAGGACTGCACCAGCTGGAAACATAAGTTATTTGGGGCATGGGGGGAGAATCAAAGAGTGACAATAGATAGTACAGCTGATAGTACAGCAGACAGCTGTACTGGATGCATAAGGAATTACATGCTGTTCTTTGTTCCAGACATAGCTATAGATTTCCAGACAGCTTATGCACAGGTCCTATCTAAATGAGAGAGGATCCTCTATAAAGAGCAAGAATGAGAAACATCTCCTAGTGCCAGGCACATTAATTCTGCTGGTGCGAACTACTTATATTACCTTTATTCAGAGAATTAAAAAATTTGCCAGAACCAATCCACCTTTCCTCCCAGCTGGTGGCAGATAAAAGGACTCAGAGGCACCACAGCATGAAAAGACACTGCTTACCCAGAACGGGCACAATTGCATAACATGACTCCAGAAACTCTTCTGTTGGTATGCCCTCTTCCTCCTGAAGTTCAATATCACTGAACCTGGTATCCAAGACAGCAGGAAAGACTGTTACTTTAACAATGCCTTTTCTGTAACTACTAAAAACCAGAATTGTTTCATGCTTACTTAATTTCAACAGAATTAAAATTTATACAGATTAAACCACCAGCATAGCTTTTGTTTTAATCATTTAATGACTGTAGAAAATACACATCTGGTGGCATGTGAAGCATGTAATTACAAACAAGGGAAAAACCCTCCCACTCCGCTCTGTACAATGATTTTACAAAGGGCATTTTCATCCATTTCTGTGCTGTGCGCATTCTTGTTACATATTATTTCAGCAAATTAAGCTTTGCAGGCAGAACAGACTTGAAAATGAGTCAATTAAAGGCTTAAAAAGTTTTATCATCCTCAAGATTTAAATCTGCAACATGCACTACCTATTGCTCATGACACTGAAGAAAGTAGGAAACCCATTTTCATTTTCATCTTCCTCACACAGAGTCAATCCAGTTAAAGAATTTGTTTCTGACTGCAGCAACTTGTGGGCATCAAGGCTTTCTACAGCTTGCAGCTTGTTCTCTCCATCTTCCTTCATGCCTTAAATTCAAAGGAAACAAAAGGATAAATAAATAGAAAAAAGAAAACAGCCACATACCCATACTATTGTTACTGTTCCTCAAGATGTGTCCTATTTGAAGGAAGGCATTAAGATAACTGATCACGTAAGTTTTCCCTGCCAGCACCATGATACCATACTTCTACTGCTCTCAGCTACTAAGACAACACTTAGACCAGTCTTCTTCCCACTATTTTTAATCAGCCAAACCAAGTATCAGGCTGCAATGTCAGCAAAATCATGCATCCTCAACAAGGACAGCCTTAAGTAGAGAAGAGCTTTGAAAAAGCTATTATATGCAGGTCAGTACAGATTGACCTGTTTGAAGGAAAATAGTTCTCACCCAGCTATAGCTTCCCCAGTACTGGGAAGTAGCAGTGCACATTTTCAGAAGCTGACTTGTTTTCTTGGTAAGTAAGTTGTCTGTTTAGGTGGGTAGTGCTCTGATATTAGAGGTTGCTACATTCTCATGATTTTTTAATAATAACTTTGAAGTTTCCCAGAAAAAGATCCTGTTGTCTTTTCCCCCAGTGTAGTTTATTTTATTTCTCCTTTAGGGACAAGTGCATCTGCTTCATGTGGAGGACTACAAAATCACTTCCAAAGCCAAACTTATCTAAGTTTTATATACCCAAAGAAAGGTCACATCCATGCATGGCAAGACCTCCTGAGCTCATAGGAAACTGCAGGCCAAAACACATCCTACTGCCATACCATCAAATAAACATCCAGAATTTCTCAGGGAACTTGTCTCTCCAGAAAAGGAATACTTGCCAATGTCAGTGAAGATTTATAGACCTGAAGTGAAATTGAATTTCTGGCAGAAGAGATTCAGCTGCAACAAACTTTCTTCCTCTGAAGATAGCCTAAAAGCAATTTTGCAGCAATCCCAATTATTTGAAGAACCACTAAATAAGCCTGGAATGTGTGCTGGGTGAAAAGAACCATTCACATCTGGTAACAGCAACAGCAGTGAGACTTCACCCATGATTCCCAGGGCAAAAAAAAAAACAGAGAAAAATGGCCTCAGCCATCACTATATCCCTGCCTTGTTTCCAAGCAAATAAACTCTGGTAAGGAACTAGAGTTTGAAGGATGTCACTGATCTGTCCTGCAAAAAGACAGAGAAGTCAGAGGGTAAAGAAACAGCCCATGTCCACAGCGAGTGCCATGCATCAAG